>JAFEMH010001241.1:0-509142 GCA_022495995.1 Adenophora triphylla var. japonica | reverse complement strand
GCTATTGTTGAATATTTGCTTGAATTTGGTGTTTGAACCCCAAGGGGGTGTGGATCTATCCATATCCACACTCCCGGGGTCGATTTGTTGTTGTTTCTGTATTTCGTATCTAATCTAGTCAGTTAATTAGATCTGTGTTAGTAATTGTTGATTCTGGTGTTCATGGTGTAAGTTTCTGCAGATGGTCCCTGTATGTCACGCGACATATAGTTCCAAGGGGATCCTGTGTCACGCGACATATGTGATCACTGGAATCATGTGTCATGCGACATATCGTGACCTATTTGCAGAAACCTTTTTCAGTTGTAATCTGTTTTAGATTGTTGTAGCAGGGATGTGGCCTCCCTAAATAATGGGCTCACGAGTTGTAAATCTCAATTCATATTAATAAGATGCATGTTTACCACACTTGTTCATTGTCAACACTTGCACACACTTTGGATTTTGCTTGGATGTTAATTGAAAGACTCGTCTACAGATGAGGCATGTTGGGTGAACTCTCGGTTCTTCCCAACACGTAACCTGACCTCCGAACCCGTGTTTTCTCTCTTTAAAAAAAGGTTCTTAATGTTTCCTCTTAAAACGGCGTGGCGCCTCATTATTTTCACAAAATTTCGGGCGAGCGTACATTCACCCACACCTGTTTGACAGAAGGAGGATTATTCTTCCTGGCATTGGGTGTGAACCTCAAAAGACATTCTGTAGCCTTGTGACCTAAACCATCACACAGAGCAATGATGAAAGCTTTGAGCAACATGAGGTTTTACAAACACTTTACTCTTCTTAGGATCAGCATTCGGTTTGGGAACTGCAGTTTTAGCCTTGACGAAGGCGGTCATTTTAGGCTTGACCGCAGGTTTTCTAGGAACGCTCTTCTTGCTTTGGAAAGCAGAAGGTGTAGTCGAAGAAGAAGCCAATCTGCCGCATCTAGAACTTCAGACTGTACGTTCGAAGTTGAAGTGCGGTTTGCCTCAAATGAAACCTCCTCAGTGGTTTCAACCATAGATTCTTTTCTTTTCATCTGTGAATATTTCCCAAATTGTTTCTTAGGGTAGACATAATGGAAGTTTAGTTTTGGCTTTTGTTCCTGTCCTTTGCCCTTAGAATCAAAATGCATTTTCTTAGGAATTTCATTAGTTTGTTTAGAAAATTCCTCATCCTTTTCACAACAGGATGCACACTCACCTTTTCATCTGTTTGAAATCCCAGACCTTCTTTATCACCACTGGTCATTTGGGATTCTAAAATTTGATCCAAGGTGACACGTGATTTTGTCCACTCATCAATTACCTTCTGGAGGTCATTGTTTTGAGCAACCAAGTCATCGTTCCTAAGTTGAAGTGCAAATACCTTAGTTTCTAGAACGAGGTTTTTATCAGTAAGAGGAGACATACTTTTTACTTGGTCTTTAAGATTTGAAATTTTAGACCTAAGCACTGTTTTCTCCGTCTTAAGCTGTGAAATTTCATCATTTGCTAAAGACAAAGCTTTCTTAACATTTTGGAATTTAAGGATCATCATTTCAGCTTCCTTGAACATCCTTTCATGTTTCATGGGAGAAACCTCTTCCACCACCTTTTTCAAAATTTTCTTATTTGGAATTATTTTTGAAGGTGTAGCATTTTTGGAAGGAAAAATGGGACGTGAGTAAGAACTATTCCCAATTTTTACACTAGGAATAAGTTGCACGTCATCATCCATTCTAGTAACCCTAAATGAGGTTTTCGTAGGAATAACCTCTTCTTCTTCTATATCCAGCGACTCGACTGACTCAGAATCTGAATCATCAGAAGCGTCTGCAACTAAGCAGAGATTAACCTCTTCGGTTTCATCATTACTTCCTTCATCTGAATCTGTTTCAATCCAAGTTGCTAACTCTTTTGAGTTCTCTTCCTCTTTAGCAACCATTCCCTTGCGATGAGAAATTTTGCAGGAGAGGTTTTCTTTTTCATGTACTCAAATCTAGGCTGTGGACAATCAGATGCAAAGTGACCAGGTTTTCTACAATTGTAGCAAACTAGATCTCTCTTCTTCTTTGTATCAGCAGCTTTGGAAAAAGTTGCTGGAGGTTTACCTTTTGAAAAAGATTTAGAAAATGGCTTTGAATCTTTTCGAAATTTTTGGAATCTTTTTACAAATATGGCAAAATCATCATCATCCATTTCGATGAGTAATGAGGTTGAAATGGAAGGATCTGAGGTTTGGTTTGAAGTAGATTGTTTCTCTTCATGTTCCACTACGGACATAGAAAGTGATTTGCCTTTCCCTTCAACCTCTTCAATATGATCTAATTTAAGTTCATGGACTTTTAGATTTGCATACAAGTTACTTAACGTCCAAGTATTTAAATCTTTAGAGTCCTCTAGAGATGTGGATTTATTGACCCATCTCGAACCCAAAGCAGCTAGAAAAGTCATATTGACTTCTTTATCAATTAAAATTTTGCCAAGAGATCTACAAGCATTAACTACCTCAACATAGCGATCGTAAGTTTGGCACAAGGTTTCATTGGAGTACATCACTTTTTTAAGGGTTGAAACGGTCAAGGTTCCAGAAATGATGAATCTTGCTTTGTTGTCCAAAGCAACTAATCATTTTCCTCATAAGTCCACTCTTCTTTAAGCTTCTTGACTTCTGGAGTTTCAGCACTGGTAGTTGGATTGGTGTTGGCCTTCATGGGAACAAATGGGCCATTCGTCACACACTTCACCAGCATTTTGTCAATGGTTTCCAAATGGATTAACATTCGGACCTTTCAGATGTCAAAGTGGTCTTCATCCAGAAGAGGAATGTGTGAATAGTTAACCGTTGTCATGGTTTTTGAATTTGCCATAGTGAATCGGCACACAAGCTGTTAAGCTTGAAAAACAGAAGTTTTATAAATGTGTTAGCTCTGATACCACTTGTTGGTCCCAAAGGAGGTAATAAGGGTGAAAAATAGCTAGAGGGGGAGGGGGAGAATAGCTGTTATAAAATTTTTGCCCTCTTTTTAAAAATGAAGCCTCTAGCTTACCAAACCGCTTGTAGTGTATTAAAACCTCAAGTAGGATTGCAAAATGCACAGCGGAATATCTTAAGTAAAGTGGTGCATTTTAGAGGAGTGGTTTATAGTGCATTTTGTGTGTGCGGTTTTCACAAACAGTAAAGTGAGGTTTTGACAATGATTAACCAGAAACACAATTCACAACTTGGAAAACTGTAAATGGGATCAAGCAGATAAAGACAAAATAATCAGTAAAGAACAGTAAGTAAAATGCAAAAAAGTAAGAACACAATATTTGGAGTGGTTCAATTGTAAATGATCTACATCCACTACCAAGATGGTTAGTCTTGGATTTTCTAAGAGTTAGATTTTATATTGAGTATGAGAGAGATTACAAAGATATAAGTATTCAAACTCAGATCTAAAATCTATTTTATGAAGATCAAATCCTAGACTATAACTAGTGTATCTTAAATGAATAATCTATGTGATTAATCAAGTGAGGTGTGTGTGTGTTTTTAACAAGATCAAGGCTCTTTGAATCTATATGATATAGAGCACAATGATTCTTGAGTGTTAAAGGCTTGATTTTTGGGCTGGAGATTTTTCTTGAAGGAAGAAGATGAAGATTCAAAGGGTTGAATAATTTCTGGAAAAGCTTCAATCTTCTTATGAACTCACTGTAATTTCAATTTCTCAAGCAATCTTCAAATGTTGAAGAATGGGGGTATTTATACCCAAGCACCAAGAAAGTAGCCATTGGAAACAGCTGTAGCAAGTACTGTACTGATGCATTCTGATTGGTCCACAAATCCACTTTTGTCCCTTGTTCAGAAGTTGCAGGTAAAGCTGATCAGACCTCAGCTGCAAATAAGGAATGAAGGACATCTGTCACCTTTTCAGGATCCTTGCAGATCCTGTCTGACACATAGTCACGTGACAAGATTTGGTGGTTGACTTTTGATATTGCTGACGTGGATTCCAACAGTCATAAGTGGTCCATCTTCAAATCTTCAATCATTGGATGCGGTTTGGTGAAGATGCGGTTTAGGCGTGCGGTTTCACCAAACGAGGTTTCTCAGTGCGGTCTTAAGATTGGAACTACACTGCGGTTTTGCTAGTACGGTTTACTCAACGAAGTTTCACTGTGGTTGTCAAGGAGCGGTTTCAGGGTAAGAATTCCACAATGCGATTTGCTGGTGCGGTTTCATACGTGCAGTTTGAAACCTCTTGAACTGAAACCTCATGTCCAATAAGTCTTGTGCCCATCTTCAAGCCTAAATAAACGTATTCTACAAAATGGACTTATGCTAAAAAATTGAAGTCTAAGCTTCATTACATATGGGCCTAAAGTCCAGAAAATAGAAAAGATGTTATGATATCAATCAAATCAAAGCTAAAGCTAGGAGGGTTAAAGTACGCATACCCAACACGCGAGCTGCACGGCTGCGGGCACGAATGGTGCTTCGTACCATCCTTGCAACCTTGGTTGATCTAAATAAAAGTTAGCCTAATGGGCCACTAGGTTGACCCAAGGATGGAACAACTTGATGACTCCTTCTTGGATGGATCCACTTAAATATATTCATGTTGGTCCCAAAGGGGCAGCAATAGTATGGAGAATAGCTAGGGGGGATAGCTATTTTAAAATATTTTTATACCCTTTTTCTAAGCAATGACTAATTCAGGATAACTTGACAACCGTTATGAGGAACGCTTAAGAGTTTGTGAAATGCACAACATAATATTTTGGGGTGCTTGAAAACTCATACGTTTGAAAAACGATCGACTAAAAGTTAGGCACAAGATAGGGAGATAAGGCAAGTTCAACTAACACAAAATATGATCCACATTCAATACCTATTAAGATCTAACAAAGTAAATAAGTAAGAACAAGTAAAAACTTCAATATAAAGAGCATAAAGTAAATACACAGGATTTGGAGAGGTTCGGTCGTGAAAATATCTACTTCCTCTACCAAGATGGTTAGTCTAGAATTTTCTAATTACTAGATCTTGTATTGATTTATTTTTTGTTACATATTAGAAGTAGACCTGGCAATCGGGTTGAGTTGGGTTGGGTTGAGCCGGGTTAAAGCGGTTAACGGGTTGAAGCGGGTAATGGGTTGGGATGAGTAATACTTGTTACAACCCATTTAACATACGGGTCAAATGAGGCGGGTGGACTCGGATAACCCGATAAGCTCAACTCTTTTTTTTTAATTACTCGGCTAGAAAAAATAATTTTCAAAATAAACTAATTTTTTTTACCCGATGGTGGGTGGGTGGGGGGTTGGGGGAGGGGGTGTGGTGGGGGCGGGGAGTGTTAGTGGTGAGTGGGCTGGGGAGTTGTTAAAACTAAATTTAAAATGATAAATTTTTTGACCAGATCTGGTGGGGGGTGGTGAAATTACCCGATCCGGCGTGTGGACGGCATCTCGCGTTGGGGGGATTCGCTGCTTTTCATAGAGTCGCCACGCTGTTTTGATCATGCCCAAAACATTGAGAAAAGGCAGTTTTGTTTTGTTTTTGTTGTGTGATGAGATTTTGAGTTTGGAGGTCAGGTTACGCCTCGGGAAGAGATATTTGAGCTCACATGAGCCACCTCGTATGCACGAGTATTTCGATACCCTTCTTTCTTTAAATGTTTTCTGTGTGTGTGCTTTTAAATAAAATGCATTAATTAAATAATTGAAAAAGACAGTGCGGGAATAGTAACAAACCACTATCATCGTCAGACCTCCATAGTGCAATGGAAGGCCTTGTGGGATCATTTGTACCGTTTGGGTCTGCGTGAATAGTAAATATAGACTACATTGTAAGAAGTAATATAAAGCAGTAAAGTATTTAAAGACTGAAATTAGAGCAGTATTTAAATGTGCGGAAGGAGATTATACCAATGTTGGTTTGTGTCTATCTTCCTCGAGGGAACATGTGTGGTTGAGGGTTTTTAAAGAGGAGAGAGGTTTTGCCCTCACTAATGTCAAAATCTCCCCTAATTAGCTCTCAGTATCACACTCGAGGGATCTAAAGAGGAGAGAAATTATGCACTCACTCGGGCAGAACCTCCCCTAATTAGCACTCGTTCACACTCGTTTGGACTCACGGGTTTGGACCGGTTTGAGCCGTTTCGGTGTTTGGACTTTGGCTTGGGATGAATAGGGCTGGAGGGACATCGGGAGGTTGATCGGGACGGACCGGGATCAACCAGAATCACTTTGGGAGGACTTCAGAGTGCCTCGGGAGGGCTTTGGAGCGCCTCGAGAAGGCTCGAAGGCCTCAGGAAGGACCGAAAGAGGCCGGGATAGCTTAGAATTGTGCCTGAAGGCTGGGGAAAGATAGGAGAAGGTTGAGGTGTGAATGAAATGGAAGGGGGAGCCTTCTATTTATAGGCCTCAAAAAATTGCAAAGTGGTCAGTACGGACCTTTATGTCATTACTGATTTTTTGGGTTTCCTGGATTTCAGGGAATATTGTGGACATTGTGGGGATTTTGCAATGATGTTGGCGTGTTGATATAAGTGTCCATACGGACACTTCTTGATTTGCAAAGTGGTCCGTATGGACATGTTTGCAAGCTGGCCATTTTTTGTTATTCCTGCAAAGTCCTTGAATTCCCTTTTATCCCTGAAAGGTCCTTCCTTGGTTTGGCTCCTCTGTTTGGACCTTTTGGATGTTACGGGTCTTCGGGATCACGAGTGTGTGAATCCTCGGTGTTTCCCGTATGTTCAGATGGAGAGCAGTCCGGATCGGGGTACTTACAGAAACCCCTCAGCGATGTCACTTATGAAGGAAGTGGGGTCGTCGATAAATATAAGGGTTCCGATCTGGACCACTTATTGGGAGAGAGAAGATGACCATGGTGGTCGGATGGCTGAGGACGTGGTGATGTCCTTGGGTGACCGCTTGGGTCGGATGGCTGGACCCTTTGGTAGGATTCTTACATTTCTCGAATGGGAATCAAGCCTGATCGTAGTTCGTGTGTGAGGTGATCGCTTGGTTCGGATGGCTGGAATCGTGAGGAAGTGGTGGTGTCCTGGGGTGACCGCATGGGTCGAATGGTTGGACCCTTTGGTAGGATTCCTATGTATTTTGAATGGGAATCAAGCCTGATCGTAGTTCGTGTGTGAGGTGACCGCTTGGGTCGGATGGCTGGACCCTTTGGTAGGATTCTTACGTATCTCGAATGGAAATCAAGTCTTATCGTAGTTCGTGTGTGAGGTGATTGCTTGGGTCGGATGGCTGGAATCGTGAGGATGTGGTGGTATCCTGGGGTGATCACTTGGGTCGGATGGCTGGACCCTTTGGTAGGATTTCTACGTATCCCGAATGGGAATCAATCCTAATCATAGTTCGTGTGTGAGGTGACCGCTTGGTTCGGATGGTTGGACCCTTTGGTAGGATTCCTACGTATCCCGAATGGTAATCAAGCCTGATCATTGTTCGTGTGTGAGGTGACCGCTTGGGTCAGATGGCTGAGGATGTGGTGGCACCTCAGACTGAGTTTTATCACGTATGAGGACGTGGTGGCGCCTCTGACTGAGTTTTGTCACGTATGAGGATGTGGTGGCGCCTTTGACTGAGATAGTGAGGACGTGGTGGTGTCCTGAGATGAAGTAGTGAGGACGTGGAGCTACCTCTGGCTGAGATTGTGAGGGCGTGGAGCCGCCTCTGGCTGAGATAGAGTAGTGAGGACGTGGAGCCACCTCTGGCTGAGATTATGAGGATGTGGAGCAGCCTCTGGCTGAGATTATGAGGGCGTGGAGCCGCCTCTGGCTGAGATTGTGAGGGTGTGGAGCCGCCTCTGGATGAGATAGAGTAGTGAGGAAGTGGTGGTGTCCTGAGATGAAGGTGTTTGTGCGTTATTTGAGACTTTTGAGAGGCTTTCGTGCCTTGAGTGGGAGGCATTTATGCCTTGTTTGAGATTTTTGGAAGGCGTTCGTGCCTTGAGTGGGAGGCGTTTGTGACTTGGGTGCCGGACTTACGATGACGGCCGGGATTTGTTTTTTTTTGAAGGCGTTTGTGACTTGGGTGCCGAACTTATGATGACGGCCGGGATTTGTTTTTTTTAAGGCGTTTGTGCCTTTGGTGGGAGGCGTTTGTGCCTTGGGTGCCGGACTTACGATGACGGCCGGGATTGTGTTGTTATATTTTTTAAGGCATTTGTGCCTTTGGTGAGAGGCATTTGTGCCTTGGGTGCCGGACTTACGATGACGACCGAGATTTGTTTTTTTTTTTTTGAAGGGGTTTGTGCCTTTGGTGGGAGGCGTTTGTGCCTTGGGTGCCGGACTAACGATGATGGCCGGGATTTGTTTTTTTGAAGGCGTTTGTGCCTTTGGTGGGAGGCATTTGTGCCTTGGGTGCCGGACTTACGTTGACAGCCGGGGAGATGGTTCTTTGTACGGGCTTACAATGATTACCGTTTGACTTTTGTCCTCTGGGGATATGTGTTCTTGTACGGGCTTACAAGGATTGCCGTTTGACTTTTGTCCACTGGGGAAAAAGGGGTTCGGGCTTACATTGATGGCCGGGGAGATGGTTCGTTGTACGGGCTTACAATGATTGCCGTTATTATTTTGCCGTATTAGTTGGGGCGAGATCCGGGCTTACGATGACGGACGGTCTGACTTTTGTTGGTTTAGGAACCAAAATGCATGAATTCTGCTGGAAATGACTTTTGGACAGCCAAGGGCAAAGTTTGTAAGGGCAAAAGAGGGAATAGCCTGGGGCTGCAAAGTGGTCCGTGCGGATTCACTTGCACTTACAAAGTGGTCCGTACGGACTCTTGTGCAAATCTTATGTTTTTAAACAGAATCAGATTTGCATCACGCCATTTCAACCCAAAACTCCATTTCCAGCCGAGGGAGAAGAGAGAAAAAGAGGAGAAAATCCCATTTTTTAGCCAAATTTTCCCAAGAAAACCCTTCCAAATCGCTAGAATGTTATCATGGCGGAAGAACTGAGGCTAGGATGTTGTCAAAGAGGCCGAGGGGCCATGGAGAGGAGGTTGGATCTTCAAAGAAACTCCTCTCCCTACACACCTTCAACAATCAACCCAGATGAGTTGTATCCGGATGCGGGGGTGCACAATGCGAGGGGGAAAGCGAAAGTGGAGGTAACAAATCAAAGTTTGTCTTTGATTCTCATTTGAATGATGTATGCTAGAACTAGGGTTTGGTTCTTGCAATTTTTGGGGCTTTAGTTGTTTCCATGCTTATTTTGTGAAATTGATGTTGATTTGTTGAAATTGGATGTGTATGGATTGTGGGTATGTGATTTTTGTCAAAAAATATGGAGTTTAGCTCTTATTTGTGAAAATAAAGTGCCTCTCCTTGAAATGCATGCTTCGGTGACTTGTACCTTGGTGGTATTTTTGTATGTACATGGTTTTTTGTTGGAAGATTGCCGTGTAGGAACGGACTTTTTGTGGGGAAATTGTGTGAAATGTGCCGTGTTTTTGAGACGGGCTTTGTTGAAAATGTGTCGTGTAGGGACGGACCCTTTGAGATGATTGTCAAACTCATGGCTCAAATATTTTCCAACACGATCGGATCGAAGTGCTTTAATAGTTTTGCCAAGTTGATTTTGTACTTCATTTTGAAATGTTCTAAACATCTCAAACGATTCACTTTTGGACTTCATCAGATAGACATAGCCATATCTAGATAAGTCATCAGTGAATGTAATGAAATACCGAAATCCTTCCCTAGCAATGCTGCTCATTGGTCCGCATATATCGGTATGTATTAGGCCCAATAAGTCACTAGCCCTCTCACTACTCTTAGTGTAGGGTGGTTTGGTCATTTTGCCCAATAAAAAAGATTTGCATATCTCATATGATTCATAATCATGTGAGTCTAACATTCCATCCTTGTGGAGTTTAGAGATGCATTTCTCGTTTATATGACCAAGCCGGCAATGCCACATGAACGAGTTGTTCATATCATTCGGTTTAGACTTCTTGTCCACATGATATACATTTTCAACACTATTTTGTTTCTCATCAACATCAAGAACATAAAGGCCATTAAATGAATTTGCAATACCATAAAGCATATCATTTAAATAAATATAAAACTTCTTATTCTTAATAAAAAAATTATACCCTTCATTATTCAAACAAGAAGCTGAAATAATAATCCTACTCAAATTCGGAACATAGTAACAATTGTTCAAAACAAGTACTAAGCCACTAGGTAAAGTTACATCATATATCCCTACGACTAATGCATCAACTCTTGCTCCATTCCCCACATGTAGGTCAACTTCACCTTGTTTGAGTAGCTTCCTATTCCTTAGTCCCTGCACATTTAAACAAATGTGAGATCCACATCCGGTATCTAATACCCATGAACTAGAAATAGAAAGGAAAATATCTATCATATAGATACCTGAATCAGAAGCAATCGTATTGCCCTTATTCTCCTTTAGGCCTTCCTTGTAAGCCTTGCAGTTGCGCTTCCAATGACCAACCTCTTGGAAATGGTAGCAAACCGCATCCTTTTGAGACACTTTGGGAGCCTCTCCGGCAACGACAACTTTTGCCTTAGGTTTAGCAACACTTGCTTTACCTTTGCCATCTTTCTTGAACCCTTTTCCTTTGTTAACCATTAACACGTTTGTCATTCTGGTCTTCTTGATGTTCTTCTCTGCGGTCTTAAGCATCGCATGTAATTCCGAGAGATTCTTATCCATGCCACTCATGTGATAGTGCATTATAAAATGACCATAACTTTCAGGCAATGAATTCAACATCAAATCCGTGGCGAGTTCCAAACTCATCGGATTTCCAAGCCTTTCGAGACGCTCAATGTGACCCTTCATCTTAAGGACATGAGCACCAATCGACTACTCCTCTTGCATCTTGCATTCAGTTAGGGCTTTAACCACATCATACCTCTCTTGTCTTGCTTGCACTTGGAACATTTTCTTTAAGCGCTCCGCAAGATCAAAAGCAGCTTCCATGTGCTCAAGGTCCTTCTGAAGAGCCTTAGACATGGTGGCAAGCATAAGGCATGTCACATCATTAGAATCATCAACATGTTTCTTGTGAGCATCCTTATCAGCCCTTGAAGCATTGGCAGCAGGTGGAGGTGGAACGGGTTTGTCAAGAATGTACAATTTCTTCTCTTGCCTTAGAACAATTCTTAGGCTTCTAATCCAATCAAAATAGTTTGTACCATTCTCTTCAATCTTGTCCTTCTCAAGGACGGATCGCAGTGACAGGGGCTGATTATTGTGATTTGCCATTACTACAATAAAATATGCAAACAATGAAACACATAAGTATCAACACATTTATCATCTAAGAACAAATAATTGTATTTCTTAAATACTCCCACAAAATTATACACCTTCAAATACAAACATGTATTATATAATCATAGTAGGCTAAGATCCATATTTCACTTGATTTTGGTTTAACTGAGTCAATGCCCGAAATCAAACTATTTAGGTAGAAACATCAATCATACCACTATATGACTCTTAGATCTTTTATGAGATTTCCTTAGACATCATATGTCAAAAACGTGTTTTAAATCTCATCTATGCCTTGGGTCAAATCTCATTTGAAAGCACCAATTAAGTCAAACCTTTTTCAAATGCATGAGACATGGAACGATACACCTAACTGAGTCAAAACTACATCAACCATTATCTCATCTTGATCACAAATTAAGATATAATGATGCATCCAACTGAGTCAAAACTACATCAAAAATACCCTAAAATATCACAAGTGTTCTAATCAAGGAATGGCATAAGACTTAAATATTTAGAAGGATTAATCATGGTAACAAACATCGCATGGTTGTAACATAAATCTTATGTGTACATAATCATGAACATATAGGGCTTCACAAAATTTCATACAAACACTTTGATCCAATTTTGAGAAATTACGAATCTACTTTAATCATATTAAATAGATCAACAACCTATGTGATAAACTAATCATATTATTCATCATAAATCATAAATCATGAGCATGGCATATCATATATACTTGTTTTCATAAAACAAAACACATAAAATTTAGATCTATTTCACATAGCATGGATAGCAATTAATCAAATTAAATCTAGCATGCCAATTTCAATCCTAATCATGGCAAAACACGGCTCTGATACCACTGTTGTGTTTTGGGGTTACAAACGCAGTGGAAAAAATATTTATACAACAACAAAACCCTAGCCCTTAGATCCGTCTAGGATGAAGAGATGAAAAACATGAAATAGAATTACATACCTTGAATGCGATTTAGTTTGTCAAAAACATATCTCAAAATTCAAGCCTAGAATTTTGATATCGAATCTTCTATCTTCCTTGTTCAATCTTGGTGATGAATCAACAAATTGAGATCTTCAAGCCTTAGGAGATAAAGCAACCTCCCTCTAATGGTGATCCACACGCGAACGAACCAAGAACGCTTCTTGTAAGATTGCTAGATGATCCTCTTGATTATTGAATCAATATTCAATAATCAAAGCCAAAACAATGGAATTATTTGGTGCCTTTTGATTCTTAATCAACAATCAAAATCTAGAGTTTAATAAAAACTAGAACAATGATGTAGAGTTGTGTTTTTGGCTGCCCAAAGATTGTATTTATACATGGGTATAAATCCCTAACACTAGGGTTAAATCCTTGTCAAACACAAAAACCTTACCATCCTTGGAACGCTGTACAGACACGTTTTTCGCCATGGACATGACTCGTGCCTGAGAGCACGAGTCGTACTTTTGCCAAAACACTCGTGATACGAGTCGTGCCACAAAATGTACTCGTGCTGATCCCGGGAATGACTCGTGCCCAAGAGCACGAGTCGTGCCCAAGCCAAAAGCACTCGTTCCCACGAGTCGTGACAAAAATTACAGTCGTACTGATTTTGTGTCACTAGTCGTTCCTCATGTCAGGAGTCATGACCCAGAGCACGAGTCGTGCTCCTGGGCACGAGTCGTGCCAAGCCCAAATTTCAATTTCCAATTTTCAGCCAAGGCCAAATTCGTTCTTTTGTGTGTGACCCAATAGGAATTATATTATGTTGGTTGTGAGTTGAAACATCAAACTCACAAGACATAAGTGGTTTCTAGCAAACCATTATGTCCACCCAATTAATATAATATCAAATCTTGATTCCTCGATAGATCAAATGTCACAATCCCTTTGTCCACGATGTTCAATTGAACATGAGTTATGGTCCATGTCAACTCACATGTTCAATGCTTTCTCGATTCCGAATATGTTGATAATCCAAATGCATTTGATCTCTATCAAATCACTTGAGTGTGGCCACACATTTCATCAACATCATTCATCGAGGGGCCCAAGCAAACATCTTTATCAAACAGAGAGGGACAAATCCCATCTTGACTTATCATTCTTCCCTACATGAATCCAATCATGCCAATATAGCCCTTATTGCTATCTGATTAAAGATAGTGTTAGACTATATCAAACACAACGTTCTTCATGTGGAAGATGATAATAATCTCAGGTTCAAAGGATTCAATGACACGACTATCATGAGATTTATTCACGACATATATGACTATAGACCATGTCATAAATCTCATCGGTAGGTCATGTCCAATACTTGTTCTCTAGCAAGTATCCATAAGTGTAATGCGCTTCACATGCATATAATCATCTCCATGATTATCCACTACCAACTTATACTAGTTCATAATAACTAGGGACGCAGTTCAATATAATAAACATGTAAACATATAATGAACCAAATAATACTTTCTATATAATAAATGATAAAGATGATTACATAGCGGTTTAGGTTATAAGTCAAACATAACTAAATGCCTAGGGCACTACACCAACACGGATGTCTGAGGAGCGTCTGACCGAGCTGTTGGGCTTTGCGCCTTTGCCTTGTAAGCGCTTAGGCATGTTGTATTATGAGGTGGAGGTGCGGATCATGGCCAACATCGGGGAGTACCGTCGAGGTACTGGGGTAGTGTCGGCGGAGCAGCTAGCGTGCTCGTTTTTGTGGTTTGCTCTTTCCGAGAATTTGTTCTCGAACCACTCTACCACCACTCTTTTCCCAGAGTTTGGTGGATTTGGAGAGGGTATATAATATTGCCTGGGGAGAGGCGGGCTTGGCCGAGCTCTACTTTTCCTTGGATAAGTTTGGCAGGGGCACGTTCAATTCCCTGGGGTACTTTGACTTTGAGCATTACCTGCTTTTTGTGGCAGGTGTGGTGCTACGGGATCTTCCAGTGCTAGGCATGGGACCTGCGTGACGAGGTTATGATCGGGTATGCTTCCATGTTGTACTGGGCGCGCTCTCTGAGGAAGAGGAGGACTAGCCGGGGGAAGATCACTGTCACCTACGTGGATGTGCAAAGATTCCTGGAGAAGGATAGCCCGGCTGGGTGCCAGCTGTACCCCTGGTCGCGGTATGGCGAGGATGAGTTGGAGGGTACCCCCTGGATGACGCGGTAGAGGAAGCATCTGCGGGGCCTCACCTGTGACTCGATGTACTTGGGGGAGAGGGTCTTTTGGCAGCATGGTGCCGGTATTCCTCCCATTACTCCGAGGGATCCGCCACTCCATATGATGAGCCCTACCGAGATGGACAGGCGAGGAGTATGAGGCCTTCTTCAGGCGGAAGTTGAGGATGCCTCAGGTGTTGGCGGGGAGAGCGGAATGGTTCGTCGCGTCCTCAGGATGTTCCGGGGTCTGGCCAGATTTCACCTACATCCGCGGGGTCTCTAGGAGGAGGGTATCGGTGCCCATCCCAGAGCAGGCTCCTGCTACCTATCGAGTCGATCCAGATGCTGCGGTGTGTTTGTTACTCTTTTCCTTCTTGGCATAATGTTTTTTCCTTTGTTTATCTTTTTTCTGTCGAGTATTTCTTTATCTCTTTTGCTGAGCATTTTTTTGTTGTTTGTTGTGCAGGTCTCGGGGCGGACCGTAGACGTGATCACTCGCCGGTAGGTGTGGCTGAGGGATTTCACGAAGAAGCTCTTGACGAGGATGTCCTGCGGGTCTTTGCGGAGTGCGGCGGCTTTCGAGCCAATGCCTTCGAGGAGGTCCGTAGATACTCCTTCTTCAAGGGCTGAAATGGACCCACAGCCTGAGATGCCAGCTCAGGAGAGGCATAGTTATGACGCAGGAACCTCTTCGGAGGGCCGAGGGACGCAAACGCTTCATCAGTTCTTCCCCGCGTCCAGTGCGTAAGGTGAGGGAGGGTTCGTCCTCGTTTCCCTTCTTTGATCCTTTTACCGGCCTCAGTTCTTCGGACTACCTGTAGTACTCGATTGAGGAGGGGGTCAAGCTTTCTAACGACGAGGAGGTGGCTGTCGAATTTGCTGGGATGCAGGGATTCCCATCGGGCGCTGGTGATAGTGATGACTCGGAGTAGGACTCCTTTTTTTGTGTATTGGTATCTGTAATAAAATACTTGTATTTGATGAACAAAGCATTTTTATTATTATGATGTAATGAGTTTTTATTCGCAAGTTCGTGGGGACTGACCTAGGAATTATTTCTACTTTTTATTATATTTTTTTGTGCATGTCGCATGAGCTGGGAATGCATTTGTGTTTAGTGTATGAGGGCTGGAAACAGCTTTGGCAGGCTTTTTGAGTAGTCGGGTGTGTAAGTGCTCCAATTTGAGCTTGTTAGTATTTTTGTTAGAAAATTAACGAAAGTTATAACATTTCTAACAATTCCTAACATTCCTAACATTTCTAACCAAGTAAGGGTAGATTAGGGATTGCCAAAAAAAGATAAACCAAGAAAGGAATCAAAAAAGCAAAAGAAATAGTCAAAAACCAAAAATAGAAACTGCTGGAACAAAAACTGGCTGTTAATTTGATTTTTTTTGAAAAATATTCCTTGTGTCCAAAGCCTGAAGCTGTAATTAATGAAGGCACGCCGACGGACACCTCCGCGCGGATATGATTGCATTTTCCAGAGGCTTATAAATTGAACCCTCCTCTCTCAGGTTCTGAGAACATTTTTTGATCACGCAACGAAGTTACGGCGAAATATAGAGAAAACGGTGGGAATCTCTAGATTGCCACTATTTTCTCTTGAATCTTTCCCAATCTCACTCCAAACACAAATACAAACACCAAACCTTGATACTCCTCAAGCCAAACACCAAATCTTGATACTCCTCAAGTCAAATTCCAAGCCTAGGAAGATAGGGTGTCACCATTGGTAAAGCCCTCCTTCTCAAAACCCTAAAATTCACTTTTGACTTCTTGTTCATCTTGTTCTTCTTACTTGGATCTACTTGATGTTTAGTTTAACTTGAGTTTTGACCCAAGATGGTCATCTTGAAGTTCATCTTCATGAATGACCATCTCAAATGGTCTATATTTTAAATCTCTAAATTGATTTTTTCTCTTTAATTTTATTTCTACAAAATATCCCCTTTCCCTTTGCAAAGGACATGTTTAAACCCCATAAATTCCCCAAGGATGACTTGAATATGATAACCACTCAATAAAAAGTAGTGGTATCAAGTCTAGGGATGAAAATGGGGACAAGCATGGATGCAAAACCCCCCTTAAAATCATATTTTCTTTCTTGAGAAGTTGCTGTCCAGTAGCAATTTTCTCAGACCTCAGTCCATGGTCTTAATTTTTGGACACAGATGAACTTGGAATTTGGTGTTGACTACAAAATACTTTTTGTATCCAACATCCAGAGATTTCCAGACATATTTTTATCTTATTTTTTGGGTGAGTAAAACTCCTCTTTTCAAATTTTCTTTCAGAGGCTAGTTCATCAGCTTCTGGGAATCCAGATCTCATATCTGAGGTTTCCAGAAGGTTTTGACCCCTCAAATCTTCTCCAAAATGGAAAATTCCTTCGCACAAACTTTATTTAAGGTGTCTAGAACAACTTTCATTCTCTGAGTTTATCCAGATTATGAAGTTTTAAGACCCTTGAATCCATTTCAAAATCAAAGGTCCACTGCCTTTTTCATTCTGGCAGAAATGGCTCTCAACTTCAAAAGGTCTTTTGAGTACCAAATCTCAATCCAAAAATCTTCCAAAAAATCATGGGATCAGTTTAAAGTCTTAAAAAGATATCCCAATTTTTACTTTTCTGAGTTTCAACTTATTTTGGCCAAAACACACACACACACACACACACACACAAATGATTTTCAGCTTGGAAGACTCGTTTTACGAGGCGCGTCGGGTGCACACTAACGTCCTTCCCGGCGCGTAACGTGACCTCCGAACTCGAATCTCTTGATTCCGGGCATTTTTCAAAGTTTTGGCCCTTAAAACAAAAATGGCGTGGCGACTCCGTTTGATTTCAAAAATCGGGTACATCACAGTGGCGACTCTGCTGGGGACTAAGCTTTTTTTAAAAAAAAAATGGTATTTGGTATATTGGTGGAAACCACTAAATTTCCCGTTATCGCCTCCTAACACGAGTCGGGGATAAATTGTGGTCTAACAATCCCACGTACCGGTATCACCGTTTTCAAAAAAAAGCTTTTGAGGGTCAAGCTTCCGTCCCGACATTTGGAATCCTTTGTTTTGTGTGTGTGTTGATTTTTGCACATTTTTTCGTGTTTGTTTTGGCCGCCTCGAAAAAAAAAAAAAGTCAAAATTTTGACTGTCGGAATAATGTCCCTAACTGTTGGAATTTTTGTGATTATGTGCTTATGTGCTCATTAATTTTCAAAAAAAAAAAATTCAAAAAAAAAAAGATTTTCAAAAAAAAAAGGAAGAAGAAAATTTCAAAAAAAAAATCATGCATCATATTTTTAAGACACATAAAAAATTTCTATTTTACTCAGAAAAAAAATATAGACTGCTTGCACACTACGCGCACGTGACCGTACACTGCACACTACGTCCTTAACCCGGGGAAATCCTTGTCGCGGTCCGTTTGGTCTTATTACGCCTCTCGGATGAGCACAGGACTACCCAAACATCCCATGGAGCCTCGTGTCGACCATGCACTTGTCCGTGACACACTTTGTCCGAGACCCGGTTGGTTTTTAGTCTGGTCTGTGTCATGCCCTGTCCGTGTATAGACCTTTCCTTTCAAGCCTTTGTCGGCATACCGACTCAATATCTTTCGGGTCCCTAATCGGTCGAAGTTACGCGGTTTTCCGCCGCAGACTTTGACCAAGATATTGACCGGCGCCTTGACTTTGGCTCGGCCGGCACAAATTATACACTGACTCCCAGCATTGACACTGAGTCATCAAGGATTAATGACTATTCCATGCCTAATTACGGCTTAACCGACGACAAGTCAAGATCAATCGTGGACGCTTATCAGTCCAAATCATGCCGACTTTTTGTCGAGCCCTCGGACATGATCTTGACTTTCGACGTCAGCTTTGTCCGTAATTTACATCGAATGCTCGTTAAGACTCGATTACCCGCCAGACTTTTAGGATCGTTTTTCTTTCGGTCGGTGGGACCCGCTTGCCCTATAGGACCCTCGCCGGCTGTCCACCGCTGGGAGGTCGAAATACGGGTGGAATACGAGGGGCTTATAGACGTAGTGACGGGGCCCACTGATCCAGGAATCAGAGTAGTTCGAAAAAAAAAAGAAGAGCAATCTTTTCCAACCGATTAGGTTAATAAAACGTGTTTTAAGTAAACATGAACAAATAACTGCATGTTGCATGAGCCTAAGAGCCCAAACACCTACCCTCCTTCAATTCCCGCCATCTGAACCCTCGTGTCTTTCCCCGCGGCTCCGCGTAAAGCTTGGTTTCGGGCACCGGGTCACCGTTTAATCGGTTGGGAAGAGTCAAGTGCCTCATCGGCTTCGCCGTTTGTTTCAACTCCGGGTTTCGAATGTCTGCATCGTGGTAACGAGGGGGACAACGTCACTCCGCCTCCCGGGACTCCTCGGACAGAACAGCAATGGAATCGGTTAGCGAACGGATGAGAATGCGACGGGAAGCACGGTGAATAGCCTTATCGAGGCTATTAAGAGCCATGGTTTGGCCGCCGGCCTCAATCCCGATGGCACCTTCACTTTGTGGAAGAAGAGGATGACCCCAATCCCAATCTCGGTCGCCCCGATTACTCCGGGGATGCCACCACCAACCTCCTTCGGTGCTACCCGAGAACACATGTTCCTCGATCTCGTGTCGGACCATTGGATCCATGCGGCTGATGGGACGAATCGGTTCACGGCTCCTCGGTGGGGGCAAAGTCGCACGGAATGTCCTCTCATGGTTGGGGATACCTCGGAATGCCACAAACAGATTGGAATCCCACCTCGGTTCGGAACCGATCAATCTAGACCTTCACATCGACCACAATTTGGAATGCCGCCACAATCGGTTACGGGCCACGGTGAGCCCCTCCTCGAATGGTGCTGGTTCGAGTTGCTCCTCACGCCTTTCACAAATCCATTCACTCGGACTTCTATGGGTTATCAAGCCTTCATCCCGGCTTCATCCGAATCACCGGGACCACAGTATCCTCTCGGTTATGCATCCTCGCCACAACCGGCCATGCAATTCAACAACCAGGACGGCCCGCACTTAAGCCTACTTATGGGCCTCCCTCCGAAAATCAAGCCATATGGCTACCTCGAGATCTGCCTCCATCTTCTCTGCCGATTGGAAGCCAACAAAGAAGTCGTGGGTTCTATCCTTTTGCCCCGGCTCCTACCTACACTCCCGGGGTAATTTGGGCCAAGGACGGGTTTTCACCTATGCTCCGGGATATGGTATTCCTTCCACCAATGCACCACCAGGCTAGTCCTCTTCCTAGCTTAAATATCGGCTCGGGAATTCCCGCTCCGCCTTTGGATCCCCAATTGGCTTGGTTTATGGAGCAACACAAGGAAATGAAAGCACGATTCTTTGAATTGACCGCCAAAAAGAACACTTGCTCTTCGGCCTACGAGATCCCGACTCGATTGTCCCCGCCTCACAAGTTTGTGATGCCCATTACTGGAATTGTTTGACGGGAGTGCATGCCCTAAAACTCACTTGGACACCTATACTTTGGCAATGAAGGCTAAGGGATGCACAAACCGGCGGTTGGCCGATTACTTTAGTCTCTCTTTGAAGTCGGGGGCTTTGAAATGGTTTTTCCGATTGCGGCTGAAGCTAGGGCTACTTGGGAACAAATTACCGGTACTTTCACGAGATAAGTATAAAGCCAACTTGGAGTGGGAGACAAACGAGTTGACACTGCAAACAACGATGCGGCGCCACTAATGAGAATATTGGGGATTTCTATAAGAGATGGAACTTAAAGCTCGGTGAAATGGCCATTCCTCCCTCGACGAGGAGCGATTAGACATCTTTCGGTCATGCTTGAAGCCGCATTTGAGAGCTTCCCTCGGCCACTTCCCCTACGGCGACTTGCGTGCAATGGTTAATTCCGGGGCTAAGTTTGAAAAGGCTTACAATCGGCGGCCGGCTGCACACTGCCTACGGATATCGGGCTCCTCCCTCCAAAACTACTCTCACTTTCGCTAAAGGCAAAGAGGCGATCGGCTACGCGGGACGGGGTGTAACAATGCCACTTCCTTTGTTCCCAAGAAGCTGATGCATCCGGATCCGGCTCCAAGACTTGAGAAACTTTGGGATGCCTTTGAGTGATATCTTGAGGTTTGGTGAGAGAAGGTTTGCTCACGGCCTTTGGAAAATTATCGGCCTAGAAACCCCAACGCTCCTTTGGATACCTCCAAGCATTGTGCCTTTCATCGGTACCATGGGCACTGACGGATGATTGCGTCCCCGTGAAAAAGGCCATCCAAGGGTTGATTGAGCAAGGGAGGTTAGAGATGCACGAAGGACCTAATACTATCAATAACCCGCTCCCTAACAACATGAGTGTCAACATGATCGAGTTTGGTGGTTCAAGCCTTGTGGGCACAATGGAGTTTGACTCGTCCCTTTGCAAGGTCAATGAACCGGTCATCGCGAGGCAATGAAGATGGTTGGATTGAGCAAAAAGTTGCCAAGGAAATCTGATGGAAAGGTCTGCAATAGCTCCCGTCTCCGGCGTCGAAGAATAGATGCATGGTTCAACAAAGCAAGAGCGGCTAGGCGGGGCTACCTATCTTTAAAATAGTCTTTTGAGTCAACCTTCGTAGGTTCTAGTACTTTTCTTTCACCTAAGTCCTTCTGGACATTTGTCGTTGTAGTCCATTTTGGACATAGTGGTTAAGTGTCTAATTTTTAATATAAGTCTTTTTCTTTTCTTGCTAGACTCGAGACATCACTTGCGCACCCACGTTACACTTAATTGAAATGGTTTTATCCAAAATGATCACTTGTCTTTGCTCAACCACTAATTCTTCGAAAATGATTAATATTTAAACTAATCGGAGTGAGAAAATCAATTGATATCCTTCCCAAATTGGGGCTTACCAACTCCCCATCTTGCATCTCATATGCTCACATCCCTTTCATCATCATCATCTCGTTGCTCGATGAATTTGCATGGATCTTTTCTCATATAAAGCTTAAGCAAGCAATGAAGACTTAATCTCGTTTAGGTCATCCGGTAGGGATTGCGGTTGAAACCTTTCACCCATAGGAAAGCCATTACCTCACCCTTACTAAACACTACCCTCTCATTTCAAGATCGGCGTGTTTTGAAACCCGGTTTAGCCATCATTTTTGCTCCATGCGAGAGAAAGTCCAAGCGAGCCCGAGAAGTTAGCTTCGAGAATCGGCGATGCGCAAATTATCTCAAGCCATGAAGGAAGGACAAAGATAATCCTCAACTCCTCGGGAAGCTTTCCAAGTCAAAAAAAAAAACAAAAAAAAAAAAAAAAAAAAAAAAAAACAAAAAACAAAAAAAAAACAAAAAAAAAACAAAAAAAAAAACAAAAAAAAAAGAAACAAAAAAAAAAAGAAGGATTTTAAAATCCTCACAATCTCGGATATAATTCCAAGCTCCTCAGGAAGCCTTCCAAAAAAAAAAGAAGAAGAACTCAAAAGTCCCCGACATCTCAAGAAGCTCTCCAATGATCAAAAAGGAGACTGAATTCTCGCAAGATCGCAAAAAGTTGTCAGTCGCTCGGACTTCCTCTTATCATTACCTTAAACCAATCCCAAGCTATCCTCTCAATTTTAGAGGATACTCCCATCACCATTACCCTTGCCCTTGGCCAAGTCAAAATCTGACCTCTCATTTTTGGAGGCAATCAATCTTCCTCGCCATAGATTTCCCAAACACATCCCCGCGAGCCAACCTCTCATCTTTAGAGGTTCAGTCAGTAAAAGGCCTAGCCGACCTCTCATTTCAAGAGGTCATAATCTCCCAAATCACCCGATAGCCGATCGAAGCCCGGAAACCCAACTACAGTCCCTACCGGATAGCAGTTTCATTCTAATATCCTCGATGTCAGGATCAAATTAATGCTTCATTGCTTGCTTAAATTGGAATCTAATCCATTTTGGTTCAAAATTACCAATCAAAGATTGTGCAAATTCAACCCTTCCCTTCATGTGAGCATATTTCATTTCTCCTCACAAACACTTGCCGTGGATGTCCCACAGGGCTTCGCATCCGTGTCTTTCATGGACACTCTAAGGGGATATGTTATTCAATCCTCCAAATCCTCAAAATCCCCAAAGGTCCTCGGACCCTCGAATTTCAACATTCATTCCCTTTTCATTCGGGATAGGCCCGAACTACGGCGACTGAGCTCTTCATGATGGAGGGAACGTAGGCAACCGAAATGGTCGGTCGAAATCACAAACAAATCTCAAAAAAAAAAAAAATCCGGTCTCATCGGGGATCGTCCCTATACACTTTCCGAGCTTGATCCTCGATATCGGTTGGTTTTCTCCTTGTGATTAATCAAAATATTTGTTCATATCAGATTTAGGAGTTGAATAACCGAACATTAACAAAGGGTTTTAAGCGGCCTTGTGATCATCATGAATAAGACAATTTTTCAAGTGTCTCGACAAGTCTTCTCTCTCTACATCATAGGAAAATAGAGCCAAACCTTTGTCTTTACGTCGGCGGGGGCTTCCATACACTTTTCCACACCTTGTAACGCTTATACTCTCTCAAAAGAGTCAAACCTAAAGCGAGTGTGTATACACAAAATCGGGATTCATTCCCACTTTTCGAAAGATGTGCCTGCACGTAAACATTCTGAGTCTTGTCCATTGTTGGTTGACTAAGATGCGAAAAGATGGGTGCCTCCTTGGTCACATGATGACTCTGTACGCAATAGGGCCCTGCTCTGTGTTTCTTCATTTGGGGCTTGCTAAGCGGTCCTCCCGAGGTTCTCTGTATCGGCTCTTTAAGATGGGACTTCTATAGTCATCCTTGGGTCCACATTGCGTTCTTCACTATGAGATAGATTCGCCAAGTCACTTCTTCAAAATCCAGGCTTTGCCTACTCGGGATCCGGGGCTTTGTCAAGACGGTCTTTTGGACCCGAATTTTATCAAGAAAGAATTTCGGCTTGAGAACTTGGTACACGGCGGCTTCCGTAGCATCGGAATTCAAGATCGGGGTTTCTCCGGCATTAGCAATTCCATCAAATCATCCTCCGGACAAGGTTTCGGCCAAGGTCACAGCTCATCCCAATGAAAGAAGCTTCACTCGTATCAACGTTGGCCCTAAAGTGCGTCGGCATCGGCTTCAAATGACCAAGAATGAGAGGGAAAGTTTCAATCAAGACCCGGGATCCGAATCCAATCTCATCAAGATTGAGGTCCATGTGATATTGCTGACAAAACCTCACCAACAACCGCTGTTTAAGTCGTGATCAAGGGTTCTCATCCCCCACTTGATCAAAATCTATTCCAAGCAGTCTCCATACCCATGCATCCCCACTAAAAATCTCCCAAGGGCTCATGTAGCATGCACAAAACTTGAATCAATAGGAAAAATCCTAAGTGATTGAAAATCATAAATCGTAATTTCCCTGCCAAAAGCTTAGGCTAAGTGCATCTTCGAAAGCAAGTAAATGCATCATCTCGCAAACTTGTGCAGTGATACTCTCACAATCATTTTGGCTCTATGCATGCATCTGTCACCATAAATATCATATATGCATCTTCCTCTTCACTAACGAACGCAGGAATTCAAACGTGAAATCAAATCCCCCTTTTCGGCAAGGATGATCTTCACCAAAGACGACCTCCAATGAATGAAGACGCCCTCCAACATCTACAGTTTGGCAAAGACAAGCTCCGGCGTCTGCAACTTGCTAAAGACGACCTCCAATGTCCACAAATGGATGAAAACAGCCCCCAATAAAGACCACCTCCAGTGTCTACAATTCGGTCAGAGACGCCAAGTTCTCGAATACAAGTCGGTCAGGGACGCCAAGTTCTCAAAATGCAAATCGGTCAGGGACGCCAAGTTCTCAAATGCAAATCAAATGCCAGTTGGTCAGAGACGCCAAGTTCTCAAATACAATTCGGTCAGAGATGCCAAGTTCTCAAATACAGTTCGGTCAGGGACGCCAAGTTCTCAAATGCAAATCAAATGCCAGTCGGTCAGAGACGCCAAGTTCTCACATACAAATCGGTCAGAGACGCCAAGTTCTCCCATACAAATCGGTCAGGGACGCCTAGTTCTCAAATACAAATCGGTCAGAGACGCCAAGTTCTCCAAGGCAAGAAGGTCAGAGATGCCAAGCTCTCCAATACAATGCGGTCAGAGACACCAAGTTCTCAAAAGCAAGAAGTCCCAATGAGAATACAAGCTTAACCACCTCTACAAGGTTGACGATCACCAGCAAGATGCAGACTCAACCAAACTCCTCCTTCAGGTCAAAATGCCTCCAAAGACAGCAAATCGTCAGCAGAAACCGTCCCACGAACGGTGACCTAACAACTCTCCATCAACATCAGCCGTAGCCTCAGTCCTTCCGGCAGCTACAGGTAAGCACAGCACAGGTATGAAAGCATATCTTAGTCAACTACTTTTCTAAAAGAACATTATCATCAAATCTTAGGGTGACTTCCCCAAAACAGTCAAACCATAGGGCGACTTTCCAAAAATAGTCAAACCACAGGGCGACTTCCCAAAAATAGTCAGATCATAGGGCGACTTCCCAAAAATAGTCAGATCATAGGGTGACTTCCCAAAAACAGTCAAACCATAGGGCGACTTCCCAAAAATAGTCAGATCATAGGGTGACTTCCCAAAAATAGTCAAACCATAGGGCGACTTCCCAAAAATAGTCGGATCATAGGGCGACTTCCCCAAAACAGTCAAACCATAGGGCGACTTCCCAAAAATAGTCAAACCACAGGGCGACTTCCCAAAAATAGTCAGATCATAGGGCGACTTCCCAAAAATAGTCAGATCATAGGGTGACTTCCTAAAAATCGTCAAACCACGGGGCGACTTCCCAAAAATAGTCAGATCATAGGGCGACTTCCCAAAAATAGTCAGATCATAGGGCGACTTCCCTAAAATAGTCAATCCTCGGGTGACCCCAGATCTGATCAATCCTTGGTCCATCCACTTGGCCGACATTGATCACCTTTCTCCCCGATGGTTCTCGTAAGCCGAGTCTTCCCGGCAAGAACACCTTCAAATAGCCTCCATCAGGTACCAAACCTCAACTTAGGTTCATACTCCTGAACTAAGTTCCCATTTAGGTTCATACTCCTGAACTAAGTTCCCATTTAGGTTCATACTCCTGAACCAAATCCCGACTTAGGATCATACTCCTGAACTAAGTCTCCATTTAGGTTCATACTCCTGAACCAAATCTCAACTTAGGTTCATACTCCTGAACTAAGTCTCCATTTAGGTTCATACTCTGAACAAGACCTCAACTTAGGTTCATACTCTGAACTAAGTTCCCATTTAGGTTCATACTCCTGAACCAAATCTCAACTTAGGTTCATACTCTGAACTAAGTCTCCATTTAGGTTCATACTCTGAACAAGACCTCAACTTAGGTTCATACTCTGAACTAAGTTCCCATTTAGGTTCATACTCTGAACCAAATCTCAACTTAGGTTCATACTCTGAACTAAGTCTCCATTTAGGTTCATACTCCTGAACAAGACCTCAACTTAGGTTCATACTCTGAACTAAGTCTCCATTAGGTTCATACTCTGAACCGAACCTCAACTTAGGTTCATACTCCTGAACTAAGTTCCCATTTAGGTTCATACTCCTGAACAAAATCTCAACTTAGGTTCATACTCCTGAACTAAGTCTCCATTAGGTTCATACTCCTGAACCGAACCTCAACTTAGGTTCATACTCCTGAACTAAGTTCCCATTTAGGTTCATACCCTCTCAAAAGAAATTCCCGGCAGTTAAACGTAAGACCGAGTGCCCCGAGAAAGATAACGAGATCCCGTATCTTTCATCAAAATCATTCCCGGCAGTTAAACGTAAGACCGAGTGCCCCGAGAAAGATAACGGATCCCGTATCTTTCATCAAAATCATTCACGGCAGTAAAACGTAAGACCGATTTCCCCGACGAATACGTCTGCTTTTCCCCAGCAAGGCTAACGAAATCCCCAGCAAAGCTAAAAGCCAACGAAATCTCGAGTAGATTTCGAACTACGGCCGGCTTGATTCCCACTCGGGATACGTAGGTAGCCTATCATTAGGTCCAGCCACTCGACCAAAATGGTCATCCTTTCCTTCGGCAGCAGACGTAAGACCGATCCTTTCAAGCAAAGTCCACCAGAGGACCATCTATCCCCACCATTAAGGTTCGAGGCACCTAAAACGCCATCATCTTCAAGGTCCGAGGCGCCTAAAACGCCATCATCTCCAGGTTGATACCTTAAAAACAATCATTCCCAGGGTCAAAGACCCGAACTACGACCGGCTTGATTCCCATTCGGGATACGTAGGTAGCCTATTGAATAGGTTCAGCCACTCGATCACTTGATCATCCTATCAAATATGGAGCCTTACTCTTATCGACGACCCCGCTTCCTTCGAAAGCACCGTCGCCGAGGGGCTACTGTAAGTGCTCCAATTTGAGCTTGTTAGTATTTTTGTTAGAAAATTAACGAAAGTTATAACATTTCTAACAATTCCTAACATTCCTAACATTTCTAACCAAGTAAGGGTAGATTAGGGATTGCCAAAAAAAGATAAACCAAGAAAGGAATCAAAAAAGCAAAAGAAATAGTCAAAAACCAAAAATAGAAACTGCTGGAACAAAAACTGGCTGTTAATTTGATTTTTTTTGAAAAATATTCCTTGTGTCCAAAGCCTGAAGCTGTAATTAATGAACAGTGCACGCTGACAGACACCTCCGCGCGGATATGATTGCATTTTCCAGAGGCTTATAAATTGAACCCTCCTCTCTCAGTTTACAGAACATTTTTTGATCACAGCAACGAAGTTCTGGCGAAATATAGAGAGAAAACAGTGGGAATCTCTAGATTGCCACTATTTTCTCTTGAATCTTTCCCAATCTCACTCCAAACACAAATACAAACACCAAACCTTGATACTCCTCAAGCCAAACACCAAATCTTGATACTCCTCAAGTCAAATTCCAAGCCTAGGAAGATAGGGTGTCACCATTGGTAAAGCCCTCCTTCTCAAAACCCTAAAATTCACTTTTGACTTCTTGTTCATCTTGTTCTTCTTACTTGGATCTACTTGATGTTTAGTTTAACTTGAGTTTTGACCCAAGATGGTCATCTTGAAGTTCATCTTCATGAATGACCATCTCAAATGGTCTATATTTTAAATCTCTAAATTGATTTTTTCTCTTTAATTTTATTTCTACAAAATATCCCCTTTCCCTTTGCAAAGGACATGTTTAAACCCCATAAATTCCCCAAGGATGACTTGAATATGATAACCACTCAATAAAAAGTAGTGGTATCAAGTCTAGGGATGAAAATGGGGACAAGCATGGATGCAAAACCCCCCTTAAAATCATATTTTCTTTCTTGAGAAGTTGCTGTCCAGTAGCAATTTTCTCAGACCTCAGTCCATGGTCTTAATTTTTGGACACAGATGAACTTGGAATTTGGTGTTGACTACAAATTACTTTTTGTAGCCAACATCCAGAGATTTCCAGACATATTTTTATATTATTTTTTGGGTGAGTAAAACTCCTCTTTTCAAATTTTCTTTCAGAGGCTAGTTCATCAGCTTCTGGGAATCCAGATCTCATATCTGAGGTTTCCAGAAGGTTTTGACCCCTCAAATCTTCTCCAAAATGGAAAATTCCTTCGCAAAAACTTTATTTAAGGTGTCTAGAACAACTTTCATTCTCTGAGTTTATCCAGATTATGAAGTTTTAAGACCCTTGAATCCATTTCAAAATCAAAGGTCCACTGCCTTTTTCATTCTGGCAGAAATGGCTCTCAACTTCAAAAGGTCTTTTGAGTACCAAATCTCAATCCAAAAATCTTCCAAAAAATCATGGGATCATTTTAAAGTCTTAAAAAGATATCCCAATTTTTACTTTTCTGAGTTTCAACTTATTTTGGCCAAAACACACACACACACACACACACAAATGATTTTCAGCTTGGAAGACTCGTTTTACGAGGCGCGTCGGGTGCACACTAACGTCCTTCCCGGCGCGTAACGTGACCTCCGAACTCGAATCTCTTGATTCCGGGCATTTTTCAAAGTTTTGGCCCTTAAAACAAAAATGGCGTGGCGACTCCGTTTGATTTCAAAAATCGGGTACATCACAGGGTGTAAAATCCTGCTGCGGGCAGCAACTGTTTTGTGGTTGCTGAAAAATTTAGCTGGGGTGCAAAGTGGTCCGTACGAATCAATCTTGCATGCAAAGTGGTCCGCACGGACACTTCTTGGTTTTGGAGAGGGGGATAAGGTTTGCTGAAAATTTGGATTTTCCTCATCTCCTCATTTCCAAATTACAGCCATTTCGGCTCTTCTTCTCCATTTTCTCAAAAAACCTCCATTTTTGCCACAGATTCGTTGTTTGTTCTGAGAAATCTCTTGAGAATTTTGAAGGAGAGACAAGTGCACTTCCTTGAGTGGATAAATATGTGGATGAGGCACCAGATGAAGCACAACAAACGGGCTTTCGAGGTGAGGTTTCAACTCAAATCCGTTTGGTCCCTTAAGGAGTTAGTTCTTGATTGGGAGTTTTTGCAGGCGGCCGCGAGTTTCCGGGACACGAGGAGGCATGTGTAGAGCTTCTCCTACAATGAAATCACGCCCACTTTTGAAGATTTCCGATCTTTGCTTGGAGGACCGGGGGTGGAGGCTATCTCGCTTCCTTTGGTCGGGGGTGCCACCGTGAGCGTGAAGCTCGCATAATTTCTTCGGACTTCGTTGGAGGAAGCACAAGGTATGACGTTTGATTCTGGTCATATTGATATTTCTGTGCTACCCAAGAGATTTATGGGTGATGATGAGAGTGTTGTCTCATGGAATGCATTTGCTTTATGCGTGATAGCAACGCTTTTCTTGGTCAGCTCCATTGGGGTATGTGACTGCGCCTTGTTGGATGTGGTAGGGCACTGCCGAGCCGGTGAGTATGTTGCTCCTTTGGTTCTGGGGGAAACCATCCACAGCATTGATCGATTGGAGATGAGGGACAGGTTCATGCGAGGGGGAAGTCCCGTTTTGCTCACCTTGTGGTTGCGAGAGAGGCTTCAAGCTATGCCTGTGTCTCCGTCATCATTCAGTCCGTGGACGTTTGCTCAACAGCATTTTGTCTTGGATATGGATCAGTCCGCTTGGGAAAGGTGGATGGCTCAGCTTGGCACATATCAGATCCATTGGTGGGTTTCCCAATGGGGAATTAAGACTAGGAGGGCCTTTCAGGAAGGTTCCTATGTTGTCAGAGTTCCGGGGTTGCCTTGGTCCTCTTTCTATATCCCGTCGCTCGTTTCTCGATAGTTTGGGATGAGGCAGGAGCCTTTGCTGGGCTGGAACGACATCGCTACCATGGGGGTAGCTTCTTTCTCTATGACAGATCCAGATGCCTTTCTTTTCTTTTTGAGGGTATGGAAGTATTCTGCCTTCTCTACTATAGTACTCCTTAGACGCCGGGAGAGTGTTGTTTTGACCACCAAGTACCTGGATTGGTACAAGCAGCATCTTGGGCAGACCCAAGTGATTTAGGGGAGCAAGCATGAGGCGATTCTGAGGCAAGATTGTTGTCTCAGCTACAGCCTTAGGAGTGCAGAAGCTTGGGCTAACCCTCAGGATGTCACAGGAGATGCTTTGTTTGACTATGAGACTAGAGTTGACCGATTGATGGAGAGAGGTCCCCTTTTGCAGACTCGCAGGGAAGAGATCCGAGTTGAGGAACGGGCGAATGAAGCTCTGCGAGCTAATGGATTGCTTGACTCGACAGGGAGGACCCCTGATCTCGGAATGAGGGAGACAGAGCTAGCTCACGTGGAGCGAAGGAAGACTCGCCGGGGACGAGGGAAGAAAGGGAAGAATGGCGAGGGGACAAGCGCGAGTGGCGCGGAATGACCTCCTAAGTATCCACTCATTGTCATTTGCACACATTATTTGTTAAATGTATTAAGTTATCTTTTAGCATGTTGTGAGCTTGAGAGTCGACCCTGCTTGTACTCATCAAGAAGTATATTAATTGTAGTGATTTGTGATTTACTTTTAAAGATTTGTCGAGACGCAAAATCTCTTGTTTGCTTTTTGTCTGAGCCTTGATGGCATCCAATTTTTTTTATTTTTGTATGTTTTTAGACCGTATCTCCTCCCGCTGAGCCTCGGTGAGGGGAGAAACCTCCGATAGTCTCTCATATCGGGCTTCCATATCTCTAATAAGATCATCCGACTGGTTATAGCAACTAGCCTTGGCCTCAGTTTCCCTTAGAGTCCTGCTTGAGTCACAGTCAGCACCCAATAAGGCCTGACGCCTCTCTCCCAAAATGATCTGAGTCACCCCCATTCCCCTCTCATACCAGTCCAAGTAAGCCGTGGTCAAGATAGTACTCTTCCTGCTCTTGAGAATGGCCCTGAGTGGAAAAGCGGCTTATGTCCACGCTCTCGAGAAAAAGGAGAAGCTGTCTGGACCTCTCATATCAAAAGGCGCCACCTCCATGGTGCGAATGTCTCCCCAATCATCTATTGGCTCCTGCAAGGTCTCGAACTGCCTGGACACTAAGCAGGGAATGTGGAAAGAGGACAGAGATAGCCCCGGAACCCTCACTATGTAGGACTCCTGAAACGTCCTACGAGTCTGCAACCTCCAGTGAGGCACCCACCAGTGAATGTCCGAGGTAGACAACCTAGCCATCATCAGCTCCCAACTACCCTGATCCTGCTGTCTAGGTGCACCCCTCCGAGAAATCACCCAAGGGCACTGAGTAGGCAAAGCCCCAGGCAAAGCCCCAAGCCTCTCTTGTAACCATAAGGTCAGCACTGGTGGGCTCCCAGACTGCATAAAATGGTCCCCCCTAGCCATCCTATCAATACCATGCAGAGTCTCCCCCAGAATCAGTGGGACAATATCTTTCCCAGACCTGCAATCTCTGACCATGTCCAAAAGGCCACTATGGCAGACCCCGAAGGACTCAATAGTAAACAGAAAAGAGAACACACAGAGGGCAAAGGCGTCCATGGATACCGTGGTCGCAGCAGTACCCAGAGACCCGAACCTACTCGGGATATCAGAAATGTCAATCCTGTCAGGGACTATCATCATCCCCTCAGCTTCTTCCGAAGAAATTTGTAGAAAAGATGCCAACTTTACGGTCACCGGCAAGTCCCCGGTCAAAGGAATCGAAATAGCTTCAATTTCTGGACCCCCAATCAATGCCCGAAAGTCTTTAAAGGTTGGGACGATTTCATTGTAAGAAAAGTAGTAAACGTGTCTCCGGACGTCCTAAAACCTCGCTGCTACTCTCAAAAGATCCCAATCGGGCGGGAGATCCTTCAAATGCCATAAAGAGTTGATCTTAAAGGTGTTATCAAACAGCCCCTTATGAGATTGAAAGTTGTGTCTCATCCAAGATTGAAGATCAGAGAGAAAAAGATCCCTTTTCCCCTTTTGCAATTGGACTGATTTTTCCATTGGTTGTGATCGAACTTGATGATTTTTTGGTCAAAAATATGCTTTGGGATCAGTTGGGACAAGTCTAGGGTGAAAATGAAATGAAAAGGCCCTCCTTTGATTTTATTTGCAAAAAACCAGTTCAGACAAGGTCCCAAGCCGTGCGGCTTCATTAGGCCGGGGCCTGGCCGGACGGCTTCTTTCGCCTCTGCAGAAAAAAAATCTGCAGCAGTCAAAGCTGCTGCCCAAGTGGAGTTCTCACCCCTCTTTCTCAACAAAACCTGCAAAAAAAACATACCCAAACACCATCCATGCAGTCACATACCATTATAAACCATTCCGGCTCAATTTCCGCCCCATTTCCAAGAAAAAAAGCTGCCCCGAGGCTCAAGTAATATACAAAGTCATAAAGCATTAATAGGAAAAGAAAATAAAAGATCATTACATTGTTTTTGCCTCCTTGGCACCCAAATAAAATAATAAAATAACAAATTGTGCATAGTTTTGTTCATTGTTTCTCTATTCCTCTCCTAGTTCAACCCTAAGAAATCCTAAGTCTCCGATTCATCATCGTCGCTACTCAGCTCATAGTGCTCAGGATCCCTCAGCAAATCTTTAGCATCACTCACATCAGATAGGTGGACAGGTACGTGCTCATATTTCGTCAGCTGCTCCAAAATGTCCGTGTTAGGCCCTCGCCCCCGAGGCACGGCACTGGTGGACGATGAGTGATACCATGAGGTCGAAGATGTAGAGGTCGTGCTCCCAACGTGCCTCCTCTTGCGCTCGGGCTCCTGCATATTCCCCGCAGCCCTTGAAGCGCAGGCCAGCTTCCTCAGAAGGGACCGAGCTACTTCCTTCCAGCCCCTGTTCTGCCGTACCAAGCTGTCATAGGTACGAGCAAGAACTTGCGAGAAAGAAAAGAAAAGCTCAGAAAATCCCATGAAAACTCAAAATCGCGGAAAATAAAGAAATCCGAAAAGAAAAGGGACCCTGAGTTACTCACAGTGATGTCAGCCGGTAAAGTATACTCGGCCTCCCTCGTGTCTGGAATAGGCACCATAAACCTCCTCGGTACCCCGTTCACCACGTAGGAAAGGTGAGCCGGAGGCATAGGCGGATCAGTCGGCTCGGCCTCCCCGTACCCCTGAGCAGTGGCTATCTTCACTAACTTCTGCGGCGTCCTCAACCGCGCCTCCACAAAGGTGGCATACGGGGTAGCAAAATCAAAATACTCCTCGGCCGCCAATCCAGCCTGATACCTCTCTATCTCATCCACCGACCAATGCCTGGGCTGCAGCATGAATGGAGGAGGATCATGGGGGTAATCGCGCCCAAATAAGGGACGTGACCATGCTGCCTGGAGAAGCGGACCCCCAGATAAATGATATCACAGAACCCTGTCAACCACCTCCTCTACCTGGTCACCACCAAGGCATCCAATATCAAAGCCTCCGAATACCTCCCCCAGGGATAGAAGTCCACCCCCTCATGACCGTCCCTATTGATGACGGGCTTCACCATCTTATAATCGAAGGTGATCCGGGTCTTCCCGGTGAACTTATCCCTAACCTCTCCCCTCCAGTGCACTATAGCCGGGAAGGTAGTCGGATCACTCTGTTGGTTACAAGGAAAGAACCCAATCACCTCACATAACAAGACCTGCATGTTCAAAATATAAGGGTCATTTCTCTCATAAAATCTCAAGACAGAAAAGTAAAAGAGAAAAAAAGAAAGTGAGAGTACCTCAAGAGCAAAAGAAAAGCAGTCCATAGAAGCAGCCTTATTCCTGTTGTACAAGTCTAGAGAAAAGTAGAGCTCAGCCAATCCAGCCTCGCCCCAAGAGACCTCCCCAACCACATCCAGGTCCTCCAAAGAATCAAGCAGGCAAAGCATCACTAATGTCCCAGAGTTAGCAAAAATGGTGACAGATAGCATCAACCACAAGAGAGCTCTCGCGAGCTGGTGGGCAGTCACCTCGTTGGCTGCAAACTCCGCCATGCATCTCAGAACCTCCACCTCAACGAACCTTGTCTCCATCCCAAGCCCCTTAGGACGGAGGTCAAAACCCACCAAAACTCTGAACTCGGCCCCAAAAATGTGATCCCTCCAGGTCACAGGCCTATCAGTGAATCTCAAGCTAGTAATGGCAGTAAAATCGGCAGGAGTCAACATGATCTCTCCCCGGCTAAGATGAAAGTTGTGAGTGGTGTCCCACCAAAACTCTGAAAGGGCCTGGACCAACCCCTTGCTCTTAGAGGTCACATGAATGCCTCTACCAATAGCCTCGATGGAAGAGTGAAGACCAGTCGCTATCAACAGCTGTTTAGGATTCACGCCGTCCTTTTCGAAGTTGGGCATCCTGTCCCACAACTTCACCGGCACCTCCGCGGGTCCCCTCGACTTGCTCACCTCTAGGAAAACACGGCAAAAGCCTGTTAGTCCTTCATTTCATCTCAAAATCATGCATATACTCTCAAAAAAGTGCACATATTGCCAAAGAAAAGCATTCCTAAGAGATTTCTAGCATCATTAGTCTAGAACACGTGTCTTTCATCATTTGAAACACGTCATCCCGAGCACATTGCTCTCCCAAACACAAAAATTCCAATTTTCACAAAATTCTTCGCACATAAGTTTTTAATTTTTCAAGATGGCATGCATGAATCCTTTTCATCGTCCAAAATCTTGTTTTCCCATCCATGATCAGAAATTGACCTAGTTCTAGCACATGCAAGAACTCCGTCACATTTTAGACATTATTTTTCTTACTTTATTTTCAAAAAATGAGTCATTCCCATATTTTTCTCAAATAAATTGCACATGCATGTTTATTTATGTCCATAGCCCCATAGGTTAATTATCAAATCCCTAAAAGCGTCAATAAATTCGCAAGAAAAATCCAAAAAAAAAATTCCCAAAAAACCGGGTCAAGCCCTAAATCAATCAAAAATCAACCAAAATTAGCGAAATCAAGCAAATCAAGAGTGTTTATCCCAATCGATTGAGGTTTCATCGATTTGTGTTCCCTCTTGCCGGGATAGAACTCGGAAGTAGGCGTCGTGAAGTCATACTTCCGCTCGGTCCTAATGAATTCCCTCTGCCTCATCCTCGCGGCTTGCGACAAGGTTCTACGCGCTTGTCGAGGCAAGATGTTCCCCTCTTGATCCATCTTGAGCAATAGAAGCTAGGGATTTGAAGAATTTTGAGGTTTTCTCTCTCTTTTCTCTCCTCTCTCCTCGGCAAAAATGAAACAGCAATGGCGCCACTGCCCGTTCTTCTGCTGTTTAAATCAATCTGGTGAAATCAGGCTTAAAGCCGTACGGCTTCTTTTTCCCCATCTCACGCCGGGCGGCTTCATTCGCTCTGAGCTGAATTTACACTTTTGCCCCTGGACTTTTCAATTAGGCAAATAATTCCCGTTATCTCCCAACGGAGTAACGTTGTTTCCCAAAAAATCTCCGTTATCTCTAAATAGAATAATGTTTTCTCTCAAAACACCTCCGTTACTTTCGTTATAACGGAATAACGTCAGACGACAACCTCCGAATTGTCAAAAATTCAACTTTAGCTACCTCTATCTCCTCGATAGCAAAGTACGCTTTAGTTTTCCAAGTTTAGCTACCTCTATCTCCTCGATAGCGAAGTACGCTTTAGTTTCTCCAACTTTAGTTACCTCTATCTCCTCGATAGCGAAGTACGCTTTAGTTTTTCCCAACTTTAGCCACCTCTATCTCCTCGATAGCGAAGTACGCTTTAGTTTTCCAACTTTATCTACCTCTATCTCCTCGATAGCGAAGTACGCTTTAGTTTTTCCAACTTTAGCTACCTCTATCTCCTCGATAGCGAAGTACGCTTTAGTTTTTCCAACTTTAGCTACCTCTATCTCCTCGATAGCGAAGTACGCTTTAGTTTTCCAACTTTAGCTACCTCTATCTCGTCGATAGTGACGTAAGCTTTAGTTTCTTAAGGTGACAACCTCCATTAATTGTCAAATCAAATAAGGTGACTCCTCCATTAATCGTCAAAATCTCAAGGATCCTAGACATGTTCCTAACTATCTAGTGAGACTTGAACTACGACCAAGGCTTGATTCCTCCGGGATACGTAGGTAGCCTTTCATAAAGGTCCAGCCATCCGACCACATTGGTCACCCCTTTCATTCATCACTCCTCAGTGGTGCATGAGCCTTTCATAAAGGTTGAGCCATCCGACCACATTGGTCACTCCCTTCATTTGGCATTTCCCCAGTAGGATCAGCCATTTGACCTCCTAGGTCACTTTCTTTCCATCTTCCTAGCAAGGGACCAGTTTCTCTTCGCCATTCCCACTGGATTCCGAACTACGATCACGGCTTGATTCCTCCAGGATACGTAGGTAGCCTACTTTAGGTTCAGCCAATTAGTCACATATGACACCCTTGCCCCAGTGGATTCCAAACTACGATCATGGCTTGATTCCTATGGGATATGTAGGTAGCCTTCCAAAGGTTCAGCCACCCGACCTCCTTGGTCACCCAATCCATCTCGGCAGTTTGCCAGATTGGATCCTTTTTATCGACAACCCCACTTTCCCTAAAAGTGACGTTGCCAAGGGGCTTCTGTAAGTACCCAAATCTGGCTCATGCCTTCCGGTTAAGTTTCCCGGCAATTCCCCGAACTTTCCTAAAGTTCAGGGGCAATTCTGGAACTTTTTCAAACCTTCCAAGGGAGGAAGGACCTGCTAGGAATTAAAATTCCAAGCAGTCCCTCGCTAGAAAGGGGTTTCTAGGCGCCACCTTGCATGGATCTAGAAGCAGGCTTAGTCATCGACGGATAACGCCGGACGGCTTCTTTAGCCAGAGATTAATGACACACGGCTTCATTAGGAAACACAAATCAGCCTATAAATAGAGGCCTCCTCTACCCATTTGAGATACAATTTCAGGCATTCTTCCTCTGCCAAACTGAAAACTCAAATTTCCAGAGAACAAAACATCCTAAAAATCACCTCCCTCCTCCATAAAACCCATCCAAAACCACTCCTACCTTAGGAAAAAGCCCCAAGGGAGATAGAGAAAACCACCATTGGTAATCTCTCCTTCCTTTATCCTTGAAATACCTTTATTATATTGTTATAGTGTTTACTTGCTATTTGTTTTGACTTTTCTTGTCATTAAATGTGATATATTGTTATAAAAATCCTATCTTTATCATGTAGACATCATTTCCCCCCTTTCCCCTAACACAAATGATTCATGGAGAATCTATCCCAAGGATGAACAAGGGTCCACAAGTGGCTTGTTCTAGGGAGGATTCATCACACGATGATGTGAAATAGCTCTCTTTTACTACATAAAAATGTCATCTTTAATATTATAATGTCATCACCTTCCCTTGACCTTGCTTCCAAGGATTTTCCACCTCATAAGGTTCTTAAAGGACATAGGAAAGCCTCAAAGGTCTTCCCTTTACATTCATAGCCTTAGTTCTCAGAGTGTTCATTACACTTATTTTCATAAAAATGCAATCTTTACTTTTCAAAGTCATCCCCCATGTCCCTTTAGGTTGGATCACTCTCCAAGGATTGTCTAGTGACCTTCTTAAGACATGAAAGACAAAGGATGAGTATAAAGATCCAATCTTTATATCCCTCCCCCTAGTCCCTTTGGTACTTGAAGCATCCCGTGGTGTGGATCGGTGTAAAGGTCTCATCTTTGCATCGTTTCCGCCACTCAAATGCTATAGTCGAAGTCCCTTTAGAAGCGGACGAACCTTAGCCCTGACATCTCCGATCATCACTTGAGACGAGCATAAATGTCCCTACTAAGCTCAAATCGTCTCAAGATGTAGGATTGATGGGCAAAGGCTCTTCCTTTCTAAAGAGTCTCATTCTTGGACTATAAAAGGTGTCCCTCTCTCTCGATCACATAAAGACCTTGTCCCAAAGAACGTTGGTTTAAAACACACCAAGGCTCTCAAGCCTAATATGGTTGATTATTCCAATGGGAGGGTAAAAAGGTCACTTAATGATGATCATAAGTCCAAGATGAGCACGGGATCAAAATCCCGAACACATCAAATCCAAGGAATCCCGAGCGATAATCAACTCAAATGGTTTATACGTCCGGAAGATAACTTGGCACATTCCCTCCCCTTTTTTCAAATCACATCTCACACACGAACACACAAAACAAGCACAAAAATTGGATCTAGGAAGACTTGCCTTTGGTAAGGCTCCTTGGGTGAACGCCAAACATTCATCCCAAGGAGTAACTTAACCTCCGGACCCTATTCCTTTTTTTCAAAGTTTTGAGGAAATCAAAATGGCGTGGAGACTCCATTTTTCAAATAAACCGGATTTCTTCAAACTGAGGTGAAGCGGCGACCCTATAAAAACACGGTTCACATCCGCGATTTGGGCCCACATTCACACTTCGGCGTCAAACGAGGCAAAGTACTGGGATACATGGTCACAGAAATAGGAATCGAAGTAGATCCCAAGAAAATCAAGGCCATCATCGACATGAAGCCACCGCAGACACTGACAGAAGTGAAAAGTTTCATGGGAAGACTTCAGTACATCAGCCGCTTCATCAACCAGTTGACATCTCTATGCGAGCCAATGTTCAAGCTAATGAAGAAAAATGCTGACATCAAATGGGATTCCGAATGCCAGACAGCCTTCGAGAAAATCAAGACATACTTGGTGAATCCCCCAATCCTGTGCCCGCCACATGAAGATAAGCCACTCCTCCTGTACCTGACAGTGACTGACACATCAATTGGGGCTATGCTGGCACAAGAACAGATAGATTCCAGAGTTGAGCATGCAATCTATTTCGTGAGCCGAATGCTTCAAGGAAGTGAACTCAACTACTCATCATTAGAGAAAACTTGTACCGCCTTGGTATGGGTAGTCGGGAAACTGAAACACTACATGCAGTCACATTCATTGCTCTTGGTCTCTAAGATGGACCCCGTCAGATATCTCTTGGACAAGCCATCTCTATCAATGAGATTAGCCAAGTGGTCATTCTTCCTGGCTGAATTTGACATCAAGTAAATGACCAGAAAATCAACAAAGGGTCGAGTAATGGCAGATCAACTGGCAGACTTCCCAAGCAGCGAACTGGGTCCTGATTCGCAGTTTCCAGGTGACGGAATATTCTCACTCAACAGCGCAAACTGCTGGCAACTCTTCTTCGATGGGGCATCCAACAAGAAGGGAAATGGTATTGGAATGCTCCAGGTCGATCCTAAAGATGAGCATACTACCATAGCCATCAAACTGAATTTTGAAGCAACCAACAATGCAGCAGAATATGAAGCTTACGTAGTCGGCCTAGAAGCCGCTCTTGAGCGCAACATCAAAGAATTTGAAGTATACGGAGACTCATCATTGATCATCAATCAAGTGTCCAACAAATGGAAGATAATAGACTCTGGCCTCCGGAAGTACCATGCATATATGGAGGAACTCATTGCTCAGTTCAAGGACATCTCTTTTCACTATTTGCCAAGAGATAGGAACCGCTTTGCAGAAGCCCTGGCCACTCTAGCATCTCTTGTTGAAATTCCCGAAGGGAAATCAGTAGAACCCCTCAGAATAGGTAGACAGGAAACCCCCACCTATTGCTGTGAGATCGAAGTTGAACATGAACCGATCGACGAACCCTGGTACAATCAAATCTACCAGTACCTCCAAAATGGAGAAGCTTTCTTCACAAATGAAGATGGAAAATACAAAGAAGGGATCAAAGCCAAAAACATGATGGCTCTAAAATGCCTGGCATCCCATTTCATCATTCTGGGGGGTATGTTATACAAGAAGCGCCACCAAGGATCACTCCTCTGATGTGTAAATAAAGAAAAGGCCAGCGAGCTGATGAATGAAGCGGAACCTGCGGTCCACACATGAACGCCAGAGCATTGACACAAATCATCCTCCGTATGGGTTACTACTGGGTATCAATGGAAACAGAATGTATCCATTTCATCAGAAGCTGCGACAAATGTCAACGGTTCTCCAACCTCAACCACATTCCTCCTCACGAGCTCTACTGCATGATTACACCATGGCCTTTCGCCACATGGGGAATTGACGTCATCGGCAAAATCACTCCACCAGGGAGCAAAGGTCACGAGTTCATATTAGTCGCAGTTGACTACTTCACTAAATGGGTAGAAGCCAGATCATACAAAGTACTAAATTCTAAGAAGGTGGCCGAGTTCATCAAAGAGAACATTATGTGCAGTTACGGGGTGCCTAACGAGATCATATCCAACAATGTGACCCACTTTGAAGGAGATTGTGCCCAGCTATTGACCGAGTTCAGAGTTACAGCCACAAGTCTTCTCCCTACAGACCATAGACTAATGGTGCAGTAGAGGCAGCAAATAAGACTCTTGCAAGAATAATAAAAAAGATGGCCGTCAAAGGTCGGATTGGCCCGAAAAGCTACATCTAGCCCTTTGGGGATACATAACAACAGTCAGAACCGCCACAGGTGAGACTCCTTCCGCACTCACATACGGAATGGAAGCAATGTTACCAGTTGAATTGGAAATTCCATCCCTCCTAGTCCTCTTGGAAAACGGAATCAATGAAGTCGAATGGCTCCAAAGCGGTCACGACGAACTAGCTCTACTCGACGAGTGAAGATTGAAAGCCATGGAACACACTCGTACCTACCAAAGCAGAATGGCCCGAGCATTTGATAAGAAAGTCAAGATCCGAGACATTAGAGAAGGGGACTTGGTGCTTAAGAAAAAGCCTCCTACACTGACCTATCCCCTCGGAAAGTGGGAACCTACCCGGATAGGCCCGTTCGTGGTACAAAGAATCTTCTCCGGAGGAACCATGAAGTTAGCAATTTTGGATGGGAACCCTTTCGTCAACCCAGTAAACGGAAGCAAGCTCCACAGATACTTCGTTTGAGGAAGAACACGAGTCAACTCTCCCTCCTCATACACCGCCAATCAGTAAAATCAAAGTTCTAAAAGAGTAATACCCAACTAGATACATTCCCGAAAATGATCTAGGTAAAAAATAGTGTCGCACTTTTCATCTCTTTTCAAATTTCTCAAAAGTGTCGAACTTAAACCCTTTAACTGATACCTTTCCATCTGTTTAAATACAGAGTTTGATCTCCTTTGTATAACAGACAAGATATACAACAACAATGAAAACATAAAACAATTCTCAAGTTTAGAATTGTCTTCTTTGCCGAGAAATAAATTGTGATTGTCTTATCCCAATAGATATTTCGAGTAACACATGCAATAAGGGTCGAAATACTTTATTCAGAAAGTGGATTATACACGATTCAATCATATATCCAGCCTATTATCAACACCGAGACCCTATATCCCCAACAAACGAATAAAGTATTTTTGTGATATTCATGGCTGGAGGAAGTACTGTGAAGGAGATGACGACTAAATTTGGGAAGCTGGACAAATTTGAAGGGAAAGATTTTAGACGTTGGCAGAAGAAGATGCACTTCCTTTTGACAATGTTAAAAGTAGTGTATGTTCTATCTACCTCTATTCCAGAATTGTTGGAAGATGATAACTTGGAAGCAGTCAGACGCAGATCGAAGTGGGAAAATGATGACTACATCTGCAGAGGATACATATTAAACGGTATGTCTGATTCTCTATTTGATATTTATCGGAATGAGGAATCTGCAAAAGAGTTATGGGATTCTCTTGAATCCAAGTACATGGCAGAGGATGCTTCTAGTAAGAAGTTCCTTGTAAGTAATTTCAATAATTACAAGATGGTCAATTCAAGGCCTGTCATGGAACAATTCCAATTCAATGAACTCCTTAGAATCCTTGGATAATTTAAACAACATGGGCTGAAGATGGATGAGTCAATATCTGTTTCAAGTGTGATTGACAAGTTGCCTCCCTCCTGGAAGGATTTCAAACACACCTTGAAACATGGTAAAGACGATCTGTCTTTGGTTCAACTTGGTAGTCACTTGCGCATAGAGGAATCTCTTAGGGAGCAAGAGAATGACAAAGGCAAAGGAAAAGAAGTTGTTGGACCCTCGGTGAATATGATTGATGAGGGTGGAAATAATAAAAACAAAGGAAAGAAACGTAGTTTCAAAGACAATGGTTCTGGTCCCAACAAGAAGCCTAAATTGGCATGTTGGAAGTGTGGCAAAACTGGTCACTTTAAGAAGGATTGTCGTGTTGAAAACAAAAAGAATGGAGCAAGCACCAGTGGTTCGGGAAAGGGGTCTAAGGACCATTCTCAAGACCAAGGTCAGAATTTAGTACATTGTTGGAACAGATTTATTAAAAATTCTGTTTCACTAATTTCTGAAGCATTTTATGTGCAGGATGACGCTATTGAGTGGTGGATTGATTCCGGTGCGACAACTCATGTTTGTAAAGATCGTTGTTGGTTTAAGACATATGAACCAATGGAAGACGGATCTGTCCTCTACATGGGTGATGACCATTCCGCTCCTATTCAAGGAAAAGGAAGTGTGGTGTTGGAATTCAGTTCGGGAAAAACTATTTCTTTGTTTAATGTATTGTATGTACCAAAACTTCGTAAGAATTTAATTCCTGGTCCTGTATTAAACAAGTGTGGATACAAACAAGTGTATGAATCCGATAAGTATATCTTATCGAAGTCTAGTGTATTTGTAGGATTTGGTTATTATAATAATGGGATGTTTATGTTGAATTTAAATAAAATTTCTGTTAACTCTAGTTCTGTTTATATGACTTCTTCTATTGTTATCAATTCCTCATTATGGCATGCTCGGTTAGGACATGTGCACTATAAAAGAATGCTTGAAATGTCCAAAGATGGTTTAATTCCTGCTATTGATAAAAATACGGGAAAATGTAATACTTGCATGTTGACAAAAATCACTAGAAAACCTTTTAAAAGTATTACAAGGAAATCTGTAAAACTTGAATTAATACATAGTGATTTATGTAATTTTCATGCAAATCCATCTTTAGGCAATAAAAAGCATATTGTCACTTTTATGGATGATGCTTCTAGGTTTTTCTATATTTACTTGCTGCATGCAAAAGATGAAGCCCTAGATAAATTTAAAATTTATAAAACAGAAGTTGAACTTCAACTAAATGGCTTGATTAAAACCTTACGTACGGATAGAGGTGGTGAATATTATGATCCTAAATATTTCCAAACCGTAGAGATAATTCATGAAACTACGGCTCCTTATGTACCACAACAGAATGGTGTGGCTGAAAGGAAAAATAGAACTCTTGAAGAAATGGTTAATGCCATGTTATCTTACTCGGGCTTGAGTGACGGGTTTTTGGGAGAAGCCATGTTAACGGCTAGCCATTTATTAAATAGAGTTCCTAATAAAAGGAACAAAATCAACCCATATGAACTTTGGTATAAGAAACGACCCAACTTGACATTTTTACGAGTTTGGGGGTGTAGGGCCGTGGTTAGACTTTCGGAACCTAAAAGGAAAAAGTTGGGAGGAAAAGGTATTGACTGCATCTTTGTTGGATATGCTGAGCATTCCAAGGCATATAGGTTTTATGTTATAGAACCTAATGATTTAATTTCTAATAACACAATTATAGAATCAAGAGATGCAATCTTTGATGAGAATCGTTTCTCTTCAAAACCTAGACCAAAGGATATTATACCAATTCCGGCTGAATCTCAAATGAATGATCATTCAGTTGAGGTACCAAGTGAGACACCCGAACCTCGTAAAAGTAAAAGAGCAAGAAAAGCTAAATCATATGGTTCTGATTTTCAACTATATTTAGTTATGGGATCAAGAGATCAAATTGAATCTCAATACTCTTACTGTTATAGTATAAAGGAGGATCCAAGAACCTATGATGAAGCAATAAAATCTCGAGATGATGGTTTTTGGAAAGAAGCAATCGATGATGAGATAAGTTCTATTATGGAAAATAATACATGGGTCTCGCTGATTTACCACCAGGCTGTAAACCTTTAGGGTGCAAATGGATCTTCAAAAAGAAGATTAAAGTCGATGGAACTATTGACAAGTTTAAAGCTCGATTGGTAATCCAAGGCTATAAACAAAAGGAAGGGATCGATTACTTCGATACCTATGCACTGGTTGCTCGTATCACTACTATTAGATTACTGATAGCTTTGGCAGCTATTTAGAATCTATTGATCCATCAAATGGATGTCAAAACAGCATTTTTAAATGGTGATTTGGAAGAAGAAGTGTATATGAAACAACCTGAAGAATTTGTTATGCCAGGTAATGAGCATAAGGTATGTAAGTTAATTAAGTCATTGTATGGGCTGAAGCAAGCACCTAAACAATGGCATCAAAAATTTGATGAGGTTGTTTTGTCGAATGGTTTTGTATTAAATCAGTCAGACAAATGTGTATATAGCAGATTTGATGAATCTGGCAAAGGTGTAATCATCTGCCTATATGTAGATGACATGTTGATTTTTGGCACAGACCAAAATGTAGTTGATAAAACTAAGAAGTTTTTGTCATCAAAGTTTTCTATGAAGGACGTGGGAGAAGTCGACGTAATTCTTGGTATAAAGATTAAACGGATGAACAAGGGAATCGCAATTACACAATCTCATTATATTGAGAAATTTCTCAAATGTTTTAATTGTGATGATTGTTCTAAAGTTAGTACTCCCATGGATCCAACTGAGAAACTTGTGTCAAACACTGGTAAACCTGTATCATAGCTCGAATACTCAAAAGCCATTGGCAGTTTGATGTATGCTATGACGGGCACTCGACCTGATATTGCTTATGCAGTTGGAAGATTGAGCAGGTTTACTAGTAATCCTAGTAGACAACATTGGCATGCAATAACAAGGGTATTCAAGTACTTAAAAGGTACTATGGATTATGGTTTGTGTTATTGTGGACATCCTTCTATATTAGAAGGTTACACAGATGCTAGTTAGATCAACCAAGAAGATTCATCTTCTATTAGTGGTTGGGTGTTCTTGCTTGGAGGAGGTGCCATTTCTTGGGCTTCCAAAAAGCAGACATGTATTACACATTCTACAATGGAATCTGAGTTTGATAGCATTGGCTGCTGCTGGAAAAGAAGCAGAGTGGCTTCGAAACTTAATATATGAGATTCCATTATGGCCAAAACCGATATCACCAATATCTATCCATTGTGATAGTGCAGCTACGTTGGCTAGGGCTTATAGTCAGATGTATAATGGCAAGTCTAGACACTTAGATGTAAAACATAGTATGATTTGAGAATTGATCATGAATGGTGTGATTTTAGTTGAGTTTGTTCGGTCTCAACAAAATTTGGCTGACCACTTAACGAAGGGGTTAGCTAGAGACTTGGTAAATAAGTCTGCAATAGGGATGGGATTAAAGTCCATCTAATCCTCTAATTGTGAGATACCCAATTCCCTTCTAATACAACATTAGAAGCTTGAATTCAATGTGGAAAGCTCACATTTGGAGATTGGAACACATGTTGTTATCTTTCCCAAGGTATATGTTCAGACCTGCAAGTAATGGTTAGGTTGAAGAATATCTTCTTAATGGTTCCTTTGAAAAATTGCAAATGCGGGTGCAAGATTAAAGGAACTACCTATGTGGACATGAAGTTTTGCCGCTTCAAGAAGCTAGGACTTGGCTTCCTATATGTTCACTATTGGATATGGACACATGGCTTATAATAGTATCAAGATTAAATAATAGAGAATTGTTCGAAACTTATGTGTATAATATCTTCAGGTATTCATATGAGTTGACGGGCTCAATCGTTGGGACACCCCGATTCTCGAGTATTTGAATTGTGTATTATACTAAGATGAAAATTCAATTGCAAGACATTTTCATTTACGCATTCGATTGTTTCGTTATTTATAAGATTAGTAAATCAAAGGATTACACTAAAATGGAGGGGATTTGTTGGTGATTTAAGTGTCATCAGCTATTTTATTGTAATGGTGATTTACTAGAGATCAATGTGATTACGTATTGGACTCGGATACGGGTAAGGGAAAGTGTGGAGTACACACTCGTTTGAGCTAATACGAAATCAACCTCGATAAATAAGTAAAGGTTAAAGGGTAGCACATTTGACTTTGCTGATGTGCTCAGCCGAGCAGAGCCTTGACTCGCCCGAGCATAGCTTAGCAGATTGTCAAAGTTTTTGGACAGTCATGCTCAGCCGAGGCATATGCCTTGCTCGACCGAGCAGAATGATTGACACGGTCGTGCAGTTCACATGACACGGTCGAGAAGCTGGGCAAAAGTCTCTATACATCTTTGCTCGGCTGAGCAAGTCACATGACTCGGCCGAGCAGTTCCTGAACTGGTGTCATTTCAAACTGAAAAGACACAATGGCTGACTAAAAGTCATGACTGTTAATTAAACCCTTTAACTGATACCTTTCCATCTGTTTAAATACAGAGTTTGATCTCCTTTGTATAACACACAAGATATACAACAACAACGAAAACACAAAACAATTCTCAAGTATAGATTTGTCTTCTTTGCCGAGAAACAAATTGTGTGATTGTCTTATCCCAATAGAGATTTCGTGTAACCCAGACAATAAGGGTCGAAATACTTTATTCGGAAAATGGATTATACACGATTCAATCATATATCCAGCCTATTATCAACACCGAGACCCTATATCCCCAACAACCTAAACATGTACATGCCCTCAACTTCCACATCTGTAATTTGAAATCTTTGACCTGTTAAATTTTTAACATTTATAAACACGATTAACGATTTAAGTTGAATGGGACAATTTATAAATAGTATGCCAGTTTGAAATTTTAGATATTACGTGATTCGATTTGGTTGTATTCATACAATACGCCAGTCAAATTGGTTGTTTACTTCACGGGTTAGTGCCGCAATTGAAAACATTTTCATCCAATAATAATTGTTACATTTTTTGACCCGTCCTAAAAGATATACCGCACTTTTAAAATAAAGAAGTAATTTTGAATTAATTTTTACCATGCAATAAATAAATAAAATATAATCCCTACATACAAGAATAAGGTTCTTTTTTTTTTGTTTGTCCCTAACTAACTAAGTTTCTTAGTTTGTTTTAATCTCAAAATTGAAAATGAGATGCACTTGCTAAACTTGTAATAACAACCAACTTACTATTATCTACCAACTTTCTTTCATTTTAATTTATTTTTCATATTCACAACATTTATTTTTTCTTAATAACCATGTATAGTTAAACTAAAAACCTTATTGTGGAAATGATGAAATATTTCTTCATTAATTTAAAATGACATAAGTTTTTAATTGCTTAATCTATTAGAATAGGGAACCCTTAAATGTTGTGAAATATAACACAGTGACATTCTAAAATCATTTTATGATATCATCATTATGGGTGTCAGCGGTTTGGTTCAAGTCGCGGTTTGAGACCGAACCGAACCAAACTATGTGGTTTGGTTTGGTTTTTAACGATTAACGGTTCTGCTCGGTTTCAAAAATTTATAAACCATCCAGTTCGGTTTGGTTTGTGGTCTGACTCCTTCAAATCAAACTGAACCGAACTGAACCATTTCGAGCTGAACCGCCAAATCGAACCACCGAGCTGAACCACCAAACCGTTATCTTAACCGTTGATTATTTTTGTTTTATTTTCCACCATTGATTTCAAACCCTAATCACCTATTCCAAAATCCAAATACCCTTTCCCTTTTCCTTTCTTTCCAGTTCCAACGCCTTTCTCTCTCTCTCTCTCTCTCTCTCTCTCTCTCTCTCTCTCTCTCTCTCTCTCTCTCTCTCTCTCTCTCTCTCTGCGACATTTCCTTCATGACTACCAGGTTTCCAACCTCACTCTTCCTCTTCCTCTTCCTTCATCCTGACCTCACTCTTCCTCCGCCTCACTCCCTTTTCCTCTCTCTCTCTCTCTGCGCCTTTCTCACTCTTCCTCTTCCTTCGAAACCCTAATCCACCTCACCAATTTCCGGCTATTGAAAGGTAATAACTTGTTCATGGGATTTAATTCCTTTTGAAATGGTTGTGTATTGGGGTACAGAGATGGCACCAAGATCGTTGTTCGGTTTTGGGGAATTCAAAGTTCGTTGAAGAGGCAAAAATAAAGTTTCAGGCCATACAACAAGTTTATTCTGGTAATTTTCTATTGATTCCGGCGAACGTTTGTAATATTTTTAGTTGATAATTATTTGCTCTGTGTTTGTATTTCAATGTTAAAACAGTATTATCTGTATTTGCTCCGTGTTTATGTTTCACTTTTTTTTTCTCATTTTAATAGATCAAAGTTGTTGGAAAAATGATGTCAAAATTTTCTTCTTCTTGATTTATGTATATTGTTTGAATCATGTTATTTTAAATGAAACCGACAGGAGGGAACGGGTGATTTCTTGAACGAAATGGCCGTCATGATGACCCAAAACAAACCCAATGTAAGTCCTATATTCAGCTTCTCATTAATGCATCAGCCTCTATTAAATGTTCAACATGTACACGTTTTGAATTTCAAGGAGCTGGTGTTGGGTTTTGAGGTTACAAACGCAGCGGAAAAACTTTATAAATCAACAAAACCCTATCCTAGAATTCGTCTAGCATGAAGAGATTAAAAACATATGAAATATATTTGCATACCTTAATGCGATTTATGTTGCTCAAAGCAAATCTCAAATATTGAATCTTTGAACCGTTGATGAAACTTGGATTTTCTTCTTCCTTGTTCTACCTTGGTGATGAATCAACAATGGTTATCTTCAAGCTTTAGGAAATAAAGTAATCGCCCTCTAATGGTGATCCACACGCGAACGAACCCAAGAACAATACTTGTAGGGTTGCTAGATGATCCTCCGATTATTGAATCGATATTCAATAATCAATAGCCGAATCAATGGAATTATTTTGGAGCTTTTGATATTTTGATTCTTAATCAATATCAATATTTAGAGTTTCATAAACCTAGAATAACCATGTGTTTTTGGCTGAGAAAAGGATTGTATTTATATAAAAATATAAATCCCTAACCATTTAGGAAAGAATCCTTGTCAAACCAAAAACCTTTCTGCCTAAGGAAACCGCGTACGGACCAAAAATAACCTTATCAGATTTAGGTGCCAACGTATAAGAGACAAGTATCTTCACATAAGCTTCGTAACCCCAAATCGTCATGAAAGACAAACTAGGTTTTCTTCCATGCCACATCTCATGTGGTGTCTTAGGAGCCGATTTAGTAGAGACTTTGTTCAGTGTGAACACAACAGTCTCTAATGCATGTCCCCAAAAGGTAATAGGAAGGTCAGCTTGACTCATCATCGAATGAACCATATCAATTAAGGTTCTATTCCTCCTCTCGGACACACCATTCCATTGTGGTGTTCCGGGTGGAGTCAACTCTGAAATTATTCCACAGTTTTTGACATGATTGTCAAACTCTTGGCTCAAATATTCACCACCACGATCGGATCGAAGTGCTTTAATAGTTTTGCCAAGTTGATTTTGTACTTCATTTTATAATGTTCTAAAAATCTCAAATGATTCACTTTTGGACTTCATCAGATAGACATAGCCATATCTAGATAAGTCATCAGTGAATGTAATGAAATACCGAAATCCTCCCCTAGCAATGCTGCTCATTGGTCCACATACATCGATATGTATTAGGCCCAATAAGTCACTAGCCCTTTCACTACTCTTAGTGTAGGGTGGTTTGGTCATTTTTCCCAATAAACAAGATTCGCATATCTCATATGATTCATAATCATGTGAGTCTAAAAGTCCATTCTTATGGAGTTCAGATATGCGTTTCTCATTTATATGATCAAGCCGGCAATGCCACAAGAATGTGTTGCTCACGTCATTCGGTTTAGACTTCTTGTCCATATGATAAATATCTTCAACATTATTTTGTTTCTCATCAACATCAAGAACATAAAGGCCATTAATTGAATTTGCAATACAATAAAGCATGTCATTTAAATAAATAGAAAATTTCTTATTCTCAATAAGAAACCTAAAACCTTCATTATCCAAACAAGAAACGGAAATAATATTTCTACTCAAATTCGGAACATAGTAACAATTGTTCAAAACAAGAACTAGCCCACTAGGTAAAGTTACATCATATGTCCCTACGGCTAATGCAGCAACTCTTGCTCCATTCCCCACACGTAGGTCAACTTCACCTTGGTTGAGTAGCTTCTTATTCCTCAGTCCCTGCACATTTAAATAAATGTGAGATCCACATTCGGTATCTAATACCCATGAACTAGAAATAGAAAGGAAAATATTTATCATATAGATACCTGAATCAGAAGCAATCGTATTGCCCTTCTTCACCTTTAGGCCTTCCTTGTAAGCCTTGCAATTACGCTTCCAATGACCAACCTCTTGGCAATGGTAGCAAATCGCATCCTTTTGAGATACATTGGGAGCCTCTCCGGCAATGGCAACTTTTGCCTTAGATTTAGCAACACTTGCTTTACCTTTGCCATCTTTCTTGAACCCTTTACCTTTGTTAACCATTAACACATTTGTTGTTCCGGGCTTCTTGATATTCTTCTCTGCGGTTTTAAGCATCGCATGCAATTCCGAGAGATTCTTATCCATGCCACTCATGTGATAGTGCATTATAAAATGAGCATAACTTTCAGGCAAGAATTCAATATCGTATCCGTGGCGAGTTCCAAACTCATCAGATTTCCAAGCCTTTCGAGATGCTCAATATGTCCTTTCATCTCAAGAACATGAGCACCAACCAACTGCCCCTCTTGCATCTTGCATGCATTTAGGGCCTTAACCACATCATACCTCTCTTGTCTAGCTTGAACTTGGAACATTTCCTTTAAGCATTCGGCTAGATCAAAAGCAGCTTTCATGTGTTCAAGGTCCTTCTGAAGAGCCTTACACATGGTGGCAAACATAAGGCATGTCACATAATTAGAATCATAAGTATGTTTCTTGTGAGCATCCTTATCTGCCCTTGAAGCATTGACAACAGGTGGAGGTGGAACGGGTTTGTCAAGAACGTACATTTTCTTCTCTTGCCTAAGAACAATTCTTAGAGCAAATATGAAAACAATAAACATATAAGTATCAACACATTTATCATCTAAGAGCAAATAATGTATTTCATAAATACTCCCACTAAATTATACACCTTCAAATACAAACATGTATCATATAATCATAGTAGGCTAAGATCCATATTTCACTTGATTTTGGTTTAACTGAGTCAATGCCCGAAATCAAGCTATTTAGGTAGATAACATCAATCATATCATATATGACTCTTAGATCTTTTATGAGATTTCTAGACATCATATGTAAAAAACATGTTTTAATCTCATCTATGCCTTGGATCAAATCTCATTTGAAAGAACCAATTAAGTCCAACCTTTTTCAAACATATGAGACATGGAACGATGCACCTAACTGAGTCAAAACTACATCAACCATTATCTCATCTTGATCACAAATTAAGATATAATGATGCACCCAACTGAGTCGAAACTACATCAAAATACCCTAAAATATCATAAGTGTTCTAATCAAGAGGTGGCATAAAACTTAAACATTAAGAAGGTTTTACACATAACAACAAACATCGCATGGTTGTAAAATGAATCTTATGTGTACATAATCATGAACATAGGGCTTCACAAAATATTTCAATCAAACAATTTGATACAATTTTGAAAAATTATAAATCGAAATAATCATATTAAACAGATCAATAACCCATGTAAAAGACTAATCAAATTAATCAATTATAAATCATGATTATGGCATATTGTTTTCTCAAAACAATACACATAAATCATGGATCTATTTTATCTAGCATGTAAAGCATTTAATCAAATTAAATATAGCATGCCAATTTCAATCCTAATCATGATAAACACGGCTCTGATACCACTGTTGGGTTTTGGGATTACAAACGCAATGGAAGAATTTTATAAATCAACAAAACCCTAGCCTAGAATCCATCTAGAATGAAGAGATTAGAAACATATGAAATAGATTTATATACCTTAATGCGATTTATGTTGATCAAAGCAAATCTCAAAGATTTAATCTTTGAACCGTTGATCAAAAGTTGGATCTTCTTCTTCCTTGGTCTAGCTTGGTGATGAATCAACAATGGTGATCTTCAAGCTTTAGGAGATAAAGTAATCGCCCTCTAATGGTGATCCACACGTGAACAAACCCAAGAACAATTCTTGTAGGGTTGCTAGATGATCCTTCGATTATTGAATCGATATTCAATAATCAATAGCCGAATCAATGGAATTATTTGGGAGCTTTTGATATTTTGATTCTTAATCAATATCAAAATCTAGAGTTTCATAAACCTAGAATAACCATGTGTTTTTGGCTGAGCAAAGGATTGTATTTATATCAAAATATAAATCCCTAACCATTTAGGAAAGAATCCTTGTCAAAACAAAAACCTTTCTGCCTAAGGAAATCGCGTACAGACCAAAATTGGACGCTGGCACGAGTCATTCCCATGAGCACAAGTCGTGCCCAAGCCAAAATCAGTCGTACCACGAGTCGTTCCTTATTGTGTACTCGTACTGATCAAGGGCACGAGTCGTAAAAACCGAGCCGTTGTAAAAAGATTTGTCACATGAATACCTTTACGCGGTGTACACTTTGGATAGATATAAGGTGCCATTTTAGGATTCCATTGCTTCGTATCATGGCCCAAATGAACTGACGCCTCCAGCATCTCATCCAAATTTATGTTGACTGAGGGAACGAGTCGTGACCAAGCCAAAGGCACTCGTTCCCACGAGTCGTGATATAAAACACAGTCGTACTGATTTTATAGCCACGAGTTGTTACCAATGTCACGAGTCCTGACCCAGGGCACGACTCGTGCTCTTGGTCACGAGTCGTGACAAGCCAAAAATTCCAATTTTCAGCTTATATCAAAATTCGCTCTTTTGTGTGTGACCCAATAGAAATTATATTATGTTGATAGTGAGTCGAAACATCGACCTCACAAGACATAAATGGTTTCTAGCAAACCATTATATTCACCCAATTAATATAACATCAAAGCTTGATTCCTCGATAGATCAAATGTCATAATCCCTTTGTCTATGATCTCCAATTGAACATGAGTCATGGTCCATGTCAACTCATATCGTTCAATGCTTTCTCGATTTCGAATATGTTGATAATTCAAGTGCATTTGATCTTTATCAAATCTCTTGAGTGTGGCCACACATTTCATCAACACCATTCATCGAGGAGCCCAATCAAAACATCTCTCTCAACGAGGGGGACAAATCCCGTCTTGACTTATCATTCTTCCCTACAAGAATTCAATTGTGCCAACATAGCCCTTATTGCTATCCTATTAAAGATAGTGTTAGACTAAATCAAACACGATGTTCATCATGTGAAAGATGATGATAATCTCAGGTACAAAGGATTCAATGACACGACTATCATGAGATTTAACCAGGATATATATGACTATAGACCATGTCATAAATCTCATCGGTAGGTCATGTCCAGTACTTGTTCTCGAACAAGTACCCATAAGTGTAATGTGCATCACATTCATATAATCATCTCCATGATTATCCATTACCAACTCATACTAGTTATTCACAATAACTAGGGACGCAGGTTATTATAATAAACATGCAAACATATAATAAGTCAAATAAACTTTCACTATAATAAATATAAAGACGATTACATAGCTGTTTAAGTTATAAGTCAAACATAACTAAACGCCTAGGGCATTACCCCAACAGCTGTTGCACCTGAGGTCTAGATCGCAGTTCGGACCGCGGTTTGAACCGTTTAATGAAACCGCGATTTGAGATCGAACCGAACCAAACCGAGGTGGTTTGGTTTGGTTCGATTCGATTTGAAATTTTCCATGATTCAATTTGGTTTGGGATTTCTCCAAATCGAGTACTAGCGGTTTGGTCTCTAAATTATTCCAAACCGAATCCAACTGAACCATTTACACCCCTAATCACCATAATCCATTATAGTCTCAATCCTAACAACGTATGATCATTGGATCATGTGTTATAACACAATAAAAATGATATAGAGCACTTGAACTCGGATTTTAACCCCTACCTTTCCTATTGAAAGGTTGCATCAATGTCACTAGAACATTAGCCCTTTACAAGATCAAGTAAATAAATGTCTAAATAATTAAAAACAAAACACAATAAAAATAATATGAAGTGGATATATTACATAAAGGATGAAGAAAAATAATAATAATGAACTTTTCTAGTGTAATGAATAGTGTAATGAATAGGCAAAATAAACATAAATAAGTACTCCCTCCTTCTCAATCCAAATATATTACTAATAAATTTAAAAACAAAAAATGGCAATTCATTTTGAGATAAAGATTGTAAAATATTATTTGGACCCTAACCTTACCTAAACTTCTTTATAAAGTTGATTCCAGCTTAATTATGCTGCTTCTTTTGTTTACCTTCTTTCTTTCTTTCTTTCTTTCTTTCTTTCTTTTTTTTTGTGTTTTTTTTTGCCGCTCCTCCATTTCCTTTGTTTTCTCAACATTTTATAGTTTCATATTACAAGTTAGCAAAAATCAATGACACATAATTTAATTTATAGGATTTGGACATTTTACACCAAATATTATGTCAATTTATTTCATATATTGTCATTTGTTAGTTGATGAGCCCGGATTTATCGGACCGGGTGTGATGTCACCCGATTATTTTTGGCCGCCCGACAAAACCTTTTTTTTTGGAAGTTTGAAAAATATTTATCGGACTTTGAAAAATCAATGGAGTCGTCAAGCCATTTTTAGTTTTAAGGGGTCAAAACTTTTAAAAATGTCCAAAATTAGAGAAAATGAGTCGGAGGTCACGTTACACTTCGGGGTGGACCTTTGGTGTGCACCCGGAATGCCTCGTATGACGAGTCTTCCAAACTTGAAACTTTTTGTGTGTGTGTGTGTGTGTTTTTTTTGAAAAAGATTTTGGATAAAAGGAGGTTTTCTGGAAATAACAGAAATTCCAAGGATTGGACTGGAAAATAGTTTGAAAACAGTGACTAAACTGAAAATAACAGGGAACTGGAAAGCTGTTTGCAGAGGACAAAGTCATCCGCGTGGATGAGACTGTAGTGCAGTCTTATCCGCGCGGATAGCCCTGCAGTATTAATATTTTTACAGTTTCCAGTTTAGTCACTGTAATTTCCAGAAACTTAACTGAATTTACAAGACTTAACTGGAAATGTAACTGAAAACAGAAAATGAAGGAATTGTTTGGATTTTTTTGGCATCCATGTTTTGTCCTCTCTTTCCCTAGGCTTTGATTAGTGGTCATAAGTGATGAATCCACTTAACCAAGCCATCCCCGGGGGTACATTAGGACTTTGGAAACATATCATTTACTAGGGAAAAGGGGGATTTTGACATGAAAAGTAAGTTGACAAGAGAGTTAGGTCAAGATGTATCAACTTTAGAGGAAGATCTCTAAGGTGGTCATGAGAAGACCATCCTTGAGACCTATACTCAAGTGTATCTTATACATATTGTGTGACCTAAATTGTGAGTCTAGATGATTTTCATCCAAGGAAAGGATTCCAAGATGAACATCTTAGACATAGGGAGGGGGATTTGCAAGGAAGTAAATAATATGGACCTTTTAAGTTGGTCATCTATGGAGATGGGATCCAAGATGACCATACTTTAGGTCAAGGAAGCAAGTACCAAGTAATGTAAAAAAGGGAAGTGGGGGATGACATAAAAGTAAAGAAAATGTGAATCCCTTTAGAAGATCATCCATGGAAAGGAATTCCATGGAGATCCTCTTGGATATTTGGGACAAAAGGGAAGGGGGAGTTGAACAACAAATAATAAGTAGAACTATATTATTTGCACATGAAGTGTGTTCATAAATGAGAGAGATATGAGTAAAGAGAGTGAGGGTTTACCAATCTTTCTTGGGTTTGTGTTTAGGGTTTGAAGGATTTCAAGGCTTAGAAGTGGTTTTGGAATGGATTTGAGGTTGAATTTGGTGTAGAATTTGAGTTATGAAGATGTAAATGGTTGTTTGAAGGTGTATTTTGACAGAGTAACAGTAGGTTTTCGAATTTTTTGGCCTGTTAAAACTGAGAGAGAAGGGCTGTATTTATAGGTTGGCTGGATGACAATTTTATCCGCGTGGATAAGATTGTAGGCACAATCTCATCCGCGTGGATGGGATCAGCAGCGTGCCTGGTCCTATGCAGAAAGCAGTTTTGGCTTTTTGTTAAATGGTCAATATTCTTTTCTATGGGAAATGACAAATTTCCAGCGAGATATTTGTCCATTTTTTTATTCCTAAGAGGTCCTTCCTCATTCAAATTGTCAAAATAATGTCCAAAATGCCCCTAAATAATCATAAATCATTAATTTGGGCTGACGGAACATTAACAACCCAGATTAGAGCACTTACAGTAGCCCCTCGGCGACGGTACTTTCAGGGGAAGTGGGGTCGTCGACAAAGTGAGGATCCCAATCTGGCAAAGTTTTACCTAGATAGGTGAGGAGGTGACCGAGGTGGTCGGATGGCTGGACCCTTTATGAAAGGATTCCTACGTATCCCAAGTGGGAATCAAGCCGGTCGTAGTTCATGTCTTGTGGGGGAAAGGAGTGGTCAAATGAATGGACCTCCCACCGCACTTTCGTTGTCGAAGGTAGACTCGACTAACGGAGGCGTTGCCGAAGAAAACTCGACCAACGGAGGCATTGTCGAAGAAAACTCGACTAACGGAGGCGTTTTCAAAGAAAACTCGACTAACGGAGGCGTTGTCAAAGGTAGACTCGACTAACGGAGGCGTTTGCCGAAGGTAGACTCGACTAACGGAGGCGTTGCCGAAGGTACACTCGACTAACGGAGGCGTTGCCGAAGGCAGACTCGACTAACGGAGGCGTTGCCGAAGGCAGACTCGACTAACGGAGGCGTTGCCGAAGGCGAACTCAACTAACGGAGGCGTTGCCGAAGACAGACTCGACTAACGGAGGTGTTGCCGAAGATAGACTCGACTAACAGAGGTGTTACCGAAGGTAGACTCGACTAACGGAGGCGTTGCTGAAGTTAACTCGACTAACGGAGGCGTTGCCGAAGGCAGACTCGACTAACGGAGGCGTTGCCAAAGATAGACTCGACTAATGGAGGTGTTGCCAAAGACGACCTTGACTAACGGAGGCATTGCCGAAGGTAGACTCGCTGGGGAAGATTCGGGCTTACGATAACTGTCGGGTTTATCTGCTGGGGATATGTGTTTTTGGTACGGGTTTACAATGATGGCCAAAGAAAAGAATTTATGCTTACGATGACGGCCAGATTTGAAAACAAGGAAGGGAATGGACTTCCGTTAAGTTTTTGTTAAAGGACGGGCTTATGATGACGGCCGGGGTTGAAAACGAGGAAGGGAATGGACTTTCGTTAAGTTTTCGTTAAAGGACGGGCTTACGATGACGGTCGGGGTTGAAAACGAGGAAGGGAATGGACTTCCGTTAAGTTTGTTAAAAAGGGGCTTACGATGACGGCCGAGGTTGAAAACAAGGAAGGGAATGGACTTTCGTTAAGTTTTTGTTAAAGGACGGGCTTACGATGACGACCGGGTTGAAAACGAGGAAGAAAATGGACTTTCGTTAAGTTTTCATTAAAGGACGGGCCTATGATGATGGCCGGGGTTGAAAACGAGGAAGGGAATGGACTTTCGTTAAGTTTTCGTTAAAGGACAGGCTTACGATGACGGCCGGGGTTGAAAACGAGGAAGGAAATGGGCTTCCATTAATTTTTCGTTAAAGGACGGGCTTACGTTGATGGTCGGGGTTGAAAACGAGGAAGGGAATGGACTTCCGTTAAGTTTTCGTTAAAGGACGGGCTTACGATAACGGTCAGGGTTGAAAACGAGGAAGAGAATGGACTTCCGTTAAGTTTTCGTTAAAGGACGGGCTTACGATGACGGTCGGGGTTGAAAACGAGGAGGGGAATGGACTTCCGTTAAGTTTTCGTTAAAGGACGGGCTTACGATGACGGCCGGGGTTGAAAACGAGGAAGGGAATGGACTTCCGTTAAGTTTTTGTTAAAGAACGGGCTTACGATGACGGCCGGGGTTGAAAACGAGGAAGGGAATGGACTTCCGTTAAGTTTTTGTTAAAGAACGGGCTTACGCCGGGGTTGAAAACGAGGAAGGGAATGGGCTTCCGTTAAGTTTTCGTTAAACTGGGGGTCTGGATGCAGAGGGCCAGGAATTAAAAGGGCAAAGCAGGGATTTTGCCCTGCAATCTTTTCCGCGCGAACCAGATCAGCAGGGCGCCTGGTTTAAAAAGAAGACATATCGTATTCTCCTTCTTCCTTATTAATTGCAGTCAGCCGAGGCAGAGAGAGAAAAGAGAGAGAGAGAAAACCGCCATTGTTGCCCAATTTCTTCACCGAATCCTTCGAAATCAAGGCTATGGAGCAAAAGGGAGGAGTTAATTTAGTCCGCCGAGGTCGGGTGAGTAGGGAGGCCGCGGAGAAGAGGCTTGAGTTGGTGAGGATGCACCGCCACTACGTGCTCTCGCAATCGATGAACGAGGAGTTTTACCCGGATATGTGGCAACATTGGGCCACCGACGAGGATCTTCGCATGGTATGATACTCAATTTTGCCTATTTTATTGATTTTTTGTCAAAATTGGTTCGTGTTAGATTTAGGGCTTGAATGCCAAAATTTGGGAGTTTTGTTTGTTTTGCTGTTGAAATATGAAATTGATGATGCATGTGTTTAATTGGACATGGGTAGAAGGAATATGCAATTTATTTGTAAAAGACATTGGTAGTTTGCATAATGTAAAAATAAAGTGGGTACAAATTTGCCGAATTTGGGACGGACTCTTTCATAAGAGATTTTTTGTGATGAAAACTTGATTTTTGTAAATGTAAAATGGATACAAATTTGCCGAATTTGGAACGGACTCTTGCATAAGAGATTTTGATGAAAATCTTTGTTTGTAAATGGGTACAAATTTGCTGAATTTGGAACGGACTCTTGCATAAGAGATTTTTGATGAAAATTTTTTGTAAACTGGATACAAATTTGCCGAATTTGGAACGGACTCTTGCATAAGAGATTTTTGATGAAATTTTTTTGTAAACTGGATACAAATTTGCCGAATTCGGAACGGACTCTTGCATAAGAGATTTTTGATGAAAATTTTTGTGAATGCATGCTTGATAACATGATGCTTGAATGTGAGAAAAGATGCATGTAGAAAAATATGTCCGAAGATGGGACGGAGTTTATTTTCTTTCTTTTCTATTTTTCCTGTTGTTTGTGTCATATTTGCAGTTTTGATGACATACTTGTGTGGGGAGAGCGGATGTCATCCAACGCAAGTTGGATAAGCTATAGATGCGGGGGTCTGTGGAGGCAGTTGTCAGGCTTTGGGATGCCCTGCCCACAGCTGGTAGGGTGGGTCAGCGGAGTCCTCGCCAGCTCGTGGTGGCTTCCAACCTTTATGGTTTTGTTGAGTGCTTGAGAGGGGTGGCAGGTTTGCATAAGAGCAAGGGGCTCTATTTGGCGCTGATCGAGAAATGGTGGGATGTTACCCATACGTTTCATTTCTTCTGGGGGAGGCTACCGTGACCGCCACTGATTATGCCGCTATCACTGGCCTGCCCTTCAAGGGGATTAGGTTGGAGTGGCACGACGGGTATAGACAGGGCGTGTTCTATACCGAGTTTATCATAGAGGGTGCCGACTATGACATCTTCCTGAGGACGAGGCTGAGTAGCCCACGGGTGCTGCACAGGGAGGGCGAGGGCCTTGGATATCCCCGAGACTACCCGCTCCCTCGAGCTAGGCTGGCGTATGAGGGGCTGGATGGTTCTTGCAGGTGATTGGTGATCCCTATTCCGGAGGAGCCGAGGCCTCGGTAAAGAGTAGACCCCAATGCTTTGGTGAGTGCTTTTGATTTTCTGTACTTGATAGCAGCATTCTGCAAATGTTGCATCTGTTCTATCTGTTTGTCTTTTGACGACTTTCCTGATTTGCAGGTGTTCGGCCTTACGTACAACCAGGCCGTGAGATAGTTGGACAGGTGGGCCAACTACAACAGGAGACTCGTGGAGTTCCTGCGGTGCAATTCCTGGAGGAGTGCGGCTGTACATGAGCCGAGGCCATCTAGGCCAAGAGATTCGTCTGCCTCCATGACTGGTGGAGCGAACTTTACACAGGGGTTCGGCCAGTTCTCTGGCAAGACGGCGGGGTTCCGAGCTCGTCACCCTTTGTACTCGGGGCACGAATAGGGAGAGTCCTCGGGGTCGCAGGCGCAGAGGCGGCCATTCTCGTATTCCCGCCTGGAGGAATTTAGAGAGTACCTGTTCTCGATGGATCCGGCTGTTGCGGGGCAGTACATTGAGTACGCGGATGACGAGCAGGACTCTGAGTAGTCCTCTTTTGTTGATTTGTTTTTAGACAAAATGTGTGTATTGTCCAAAACAATTTGACTTGTACTTGAAAAGGGCCTTTGAGGTGGAACTTGTATTTTGCACATTTATTTAGTGATTACCTTCTTTTATTTTCGACAAATAAGCAAGTAGGTTGATCAAAAATAAATAATGAAACATGCACAAAAATTCAAACTGGTCAAAATTTATGTCTATATTCACTGTTATTTAATTAATTGCACTGTTGCACGAGCCCGGGGCGGAAGTGGTGTTGGAAGTGGTTGATTGAAACTAGGGGTGTACGCAGTTTCAAAGAGGCTTGAACAGGGTATGGTTTGGAAATGTTTCCAAATTGAAAGCAGCTAGCTGCAGAGTTGACCCAGTCAACTTGAGAAACAGTCCGGCTGGACTTGGACTCAATTTCCAGAATCTTTTAAATTGCAGTTCAGCTTTTGCAATTTGTGAAAACTGCACGTTTGCTTCGATCAATCAACTGAATTTCTCTCTTAAATTCCTTAAGATTTTCTTTGCTCTTTCCATGGCTCCATTTCCTAGGCTATTGTCTCAGATGCAAGACCGATACTTGGACAATTTCCAGTCGTGGGTACGGCACCACACGAGGCAAAGCAAGGGCTTTTTCGAGGGTTGTTACGGGATGAAATCTGTTTGGGCTCTGAAGGAGCTCATGTCAGATTGGGATCTTTTGAGAGCTGCGGCTCACTTCTGGGACATGCGGATGCATGTGTACAACTTTTCGTACAACGAGATTACTCCCACGTTAGAAGATTTTTGGGCCATTTTAGGAGGACCTGAGACGGAACAACTAGTTCTTCCCTCGGCGGGTGGCATGGCCACTGTTGAGAAGTTAGTGTCTCTGCTTGGTATCTCAGCTGAAGAAGCATACGGGATGCTAATACTGAACACAGACTATGTCAACATTTCGGGGCTGCCCGATAAATTTGCCAGTGTCGAGGGGAGCATTTTTGCATGGGATGTGTTTGCTCTGTGCGCGATTGCTACTTTGTTCACATTTACGTCCCTGGGTGTGTGCCATCACAGTGTATTGGACCTGGTGAGGTAGTTTCGGAATGGGGGAGACATCGTGCCTTTGGTCCTGGGGGAGACGTTCCTCGACATAGGTTGGATGGCGACCGGCAGCCAATACATGTGGGGAGGGAGTCCCGCTATGCTCACTATGTGGTTGAGGGAGCGACTGCAGATGATGCCCGAGGTGCCAGTGTCTTGTGATGCTTGGTCCTTTTCTCGACGTCCTCTGGTGATAGGGGGCGATCAGGCTGAATTGGAGCTCTGGATGGCCAGACTCCGCACGCATCACTTGCGATGGTGGGTTCCTCATTGGAAGTTACAGACTTGTCGGACCGCTTAGGAGGGTCTTTTGGTTGTCAGAGTATCGGGGTTGTCCCAGACTGCTTTCTACATTCCATCCTTGGTGCAACTGTGAATGTGGTGCCCAAATTTTTGTTGGATTCACGCGAGTTTGAAGACATCCGGTTTAATTTGAAAAACGGAGTCGCCACGCCATTTTGATTACCTCAAAACTTTGAAAAAAAGGTTTTTACTTGGGTTCGGAGGTTAAGTTACCCCTTGGGAAGAACGTTTGGCGTTCACCCAAAGTGCCTTGCCGGAGCAAGTCTCCCAAGATTTCAGTAATCGTGCTTGCTTGCGTGCTTTCTTGTGTGCATGTGTTTGAGAAAAAGGGGGGGGATGTCCCAAGTTGTCTTCCGGACGTACAAACCATTTGTTGGTTGTCGCTCGGGATTCCTTGGAATTTTATGTATTTGGGATTATGATCCCGTCCTCATCTTATGACTTGTGATCATCGCATTTTAACCTCGGGACCCTCGGGACTTGCGTGATCGAGAGAATGACTCTCTTTTGGTCAAAGATGAGGTTCTTTAGAAAAGGAGGGTCCTTAGCCCATCAATCCTACGCTTTAAGACGGTCGAGCTCGTATAGAGGCTTCATACTCTTTCTTAAGCGATAATCGGAGATATAGGGTTCAAGGTGTCCCTTTCTAAAGAGATATGGAACCTTTAATGGAAGGAACGATGTAAAGATAGGATCTTTTACACCGGTCCGTTCCAAGGTTGGGGAATAGGGGAAATGCATGATGAAAAATGACACTTTAATGAAACGATGACATTTTTGGGTTGCAAATGATGCACTTAGTTTAAAGAAATAATCTTTATTGCAAATGATGCATAAAGATTTGATTTTTATGCAAATGATGCATGAAAAAGGTTTTTTGAATGCAAAGGATGCATTTTTATTGAAAAGATTGGATTTTTATGTGCAAATGATGCATAAAAATGACATTTTATTTGAAAATGGGGGTTTTAGGTGCAAAGGATGCACCTTTATGAAAAAGACTACATTTTTATGACAAATGAGGTCTTAATGCATGCAAAAGGGAAAGGGGGTGATAAAGATGTGACCTTTATGAATAAATGCCAAGTCCCAAGCAAGATATATGAATGCAATGAGCAAGTATATCAATTAAAAGCAAGGTTAGGGCGTGCGAGGTTACCAATTGCTTCCTTTGCTTCTTTGGTCGGAGCTAGGAGGAGAGGTTGGTCTTGGGTCTTCAAGGAGGAGGGAGATGACTTCTTTAGCTTCTTCTTCACCTTCTTGAGCCTTCACCAATATTCTTCACGTCTTGGGAGTGACTGATTGTGAGTGTATTGCTATGGATTGTGTGTGTTGAAATGGGTAGAGGAGGGCTCTATTTATAGGCAGTCTGGATAAGGCTAATGAAGCCGTGCGGCTAGGGACAGCGAGCTAATGCAGCCGTGCGGCATTATCCATTGTGACTCAGCATTTCTAGAACCATGCAAGGTGGCAATTTCTAGAACCCTCTTCCTAATTAAGAAAAACGTGTTTCTTAATTAGGAAAGCTCCCTTCAGCCCTTAATTTAATTTGGGACTGTTCCAGAACATTTCTGGAACACTAGGAAGGTCCGGGGAATTACCGGGAAACTTACCGAAATTGCCGGGAAATTTAACCGGAAGGCATGAGCCAGATTTGGGTACTTACAGCTGCGACAGTACGGGCTGGAGCAGGTGCCACTGACGAGTTTGGGTCATGCTGCTACCATCGAGGTGGGATCTCTACTGATGGAAGATCCTTCGACTCTATTGCTTCTCACGCGGTTGTGGTAATACACGTCCTTTCCTGCCAGGGTTCTCTTTCACCGGAGAGGGGACACTGTTCTGTCAACGCAGTATCTGAACTGGTACAAAGGGTGTATGGGGGAGACACAGATGGCCATCTTGTGGAGACGGAGGGAGCTGTTGGGTGTTGATTACCCTGACGGCTCAACTTTGAGGAGGGCCGAAGCGGGAGCTAACCCTCAGAATCGTACTGGGGACGACATGGCTGACTATGAGGCCAATGCTAGTCGGGAGGCCGATCAAAGCACGGTCATGATGGCTCGAAGAGAGGCAGCTCAAGATAGAGCTAGGGAAAGGGCTGCGTTGGCAGCTGCCGGTTTGACGGAGGCATCGGGAAGGGTCCCTGAGCCAGGTAGAAGGACAACGGGAATATTCCCTGTGAAGGTGAAGAATACTCGCCACGGAAAAGGGAAGGGGAAGAAGGATGAAGGACCAAGTATGGGAGACTAGGTTGACCTTGCTGTCCGGAGTATCCACCCACTATCATTGCAGACACATTAACTGATTAATGTTTTATTGTAGTTTTGCTAGCGTGTAGCGAGTCAAGATTTGACCGTGCTTGAACTCATCAAAGATTGTTTTAACCGTAATGAATTTGTAGGTTAATTGAAAAGAGTTTTTCGAAACACAAGCAATTGATGCTTTTTTTTTTGAGACCGAACCAATGATGGCTGCCTACGTTCCCCTTTTACAATTGGACTAAGGGGCTCAGGTCACCGTAGTTCGACACTTTAGGTGAATTTGAGAAAAAACAAAGACAAAAGAAGTGCGACCCTGTTTTTTACTTGGATCATTATCGGGAATGTATCCTGTTAGGTATTACTCTTTTAGCACTTTAATTTTACTGAGGGGTGGTGTATGGGGAAGGAGAGTTGACTCGTGCTCTTCCTCAAACGAAGTATCTGCGGAGCTTGCTTCCGTTCACGGGGTTAACGAAAGGGTTCCCGTCCAAATCTGCTAACTTCATGGCTCCTCCGGAGAAGATTCTTTATACCACGAACGGGCCTATCCAGGTAGGCTCCCACTTTCCGAAGGGATTGATCTGCGTAGGAGGCTTTTCCTTTAGCACCAAGTCGCTTTCTCTGATGTCTCGGATTTTTACTTTCTTATCAAATGCTCGGGCCATTCTGCTTTGGTAGGCATGAGTGTGTTCCATGGCTTTCAATCTGCGCTCGTCGAGTAGAGCAAGTTCGTCATGACGGCTCTGTAGCCATTCGACTTCATTGATCCTGTTTTCCAAGAGGACTCGGAGGGATGGAATTTCCAATTCCACTGGTAACATTGCTTCCATTCCGTATGTAAGTGTGAAAGGAGTCTCCCCTGTGGCGGTTCTAACTGATGTTCTGTATCCCCAGAGGGCTAGATGTAGCTTCTCGGGCCAGTCCCGGCCTCTGGCGGTCATCTTTCTGATTATCATTGCAAGAGTCTTGTTTGTTGCCTCTACTGCACCATTAGTTTGTGGTCTGTGTGGAGAAAACTTGTGATGTGTAACTCTGAATTCGGTCAGCAGTTGGTCACAAACTCCTTCGAAGTGAGTCCCGTTGTCAGATATGATCTCGTTGGGCACTCCGTATCGGCACATGATGTTCTCTTTGAAGAACTTGGCCACCTTCTTAGAATTCAGTACCTTATACGATCTGGCTTCTACCCATTTGGTGAAGTAGTCGACTGCGACTAGAATGAACTCGTGACCATTGTTCCCTGGTGTAGTGATTTTTCCGATGACGTCGATTCCCCATGTAGCGAAAGGCCATGGCGTAGTCATGCAATAGAGTTCGTGAGGAGGAATGTGATTAAGGTTGGAGAACCATTGACATTTGTCATAGCTTCTGACAAACTGGATGCAGTCTATTTCCATTGATACCCAATAGTATCCCATACGGAGGATGATTTGTGTCAATGCTCTGGCGTTCATGTGTGGACCGCAGGTTCCGTTGTGAACTTTGTTCATTAGCTCGCTGGCTTTTTCTTTATTTACACACCGAAGGAGTGGCCCTTGGTGGCGCTTCTTGTACAACATACCCCCCAGAATGACAAAATGGGATGCCAGGCATTTTAGTGCCATCATGTTTTTGGCTTTGATCCCTTCTTTGTATTTTCCATCTTCATTTGTGAAGGAAGCTTCTCCATTTTGGAGGTACTGGTAGATTTGATGGTACCAGGGTTCGTCGATCGGTTCATTTTAAACTTCGATCTCACAGCAATAAGCGGGTGTTTCCCGTCTGCCTATTCTGAGGGGTTTTACTGATTTCCCGTCGGGAATTTCAACAAGAGATTCGAGGGTAGCCAGGGCATCAGCGAAGCGGTTCCTCTCTCTTGACAAATAATGGAAAGAGATGTCCTTGAACTGAGCAATGAGCTCCTCCATGTACGTGTGGTACTTCTGGAGGCCAGAATCTATCGTCTTCAATTTGTTGGACACTTAATTGATGATCAATGCTGAGTCTCCGTATACTTCCAGTTCTGAGATATTGCGCTCAAGAACGGCTTCTAGACCGGCTGCGCAAGCTTCATACTCTGCTGCATTGTTGGTTGTTTCAAAATTTAGCTTGATGGCTATGGGAGTGTGCTCGTCCTTGGGATCAACAAGGAGCATTCCGATACCATTTCCCTTCTTGTTGGCTGCCCTATCGAAGAAGAGTTGCCAGCGGTTTACGCTGTTGAGTGAAAAGATCCCGTCATCCGAAAACTACAGATCAGGACCCTTGGGTTCACTGCTTGGGAAGTCTGCCAGCTGATCTGCCATTACTCTGCCCTTTGTTAATTTTCTGACCATGTACTTGATGTCGAACTCAGCCAGGAAGAATGACCACTTGGCTAGTCTCATTGACAGGGATGGCTTGTCAAAGAGATATCGGACAGGGTCCATCTTGGAGACCAGGAGCACTGAATGTGACTGCATGTAGTGTTTCAGTTTCTCGACTACCCATACCAAGGCGGTACAAGTTTTCTCTAATGCTGAGTAGCTAAGTTCACTTCCTTGAAGCTTTCGGCTTACAAAGTAGATTGCATGCTCAACTTTAGAATCTTTCTATTCTTGTGCCAACATTGCTCCAATTGACGTGTCTGTTACTGTCAGGTACAGGAGGAGTGGCTTGTCTTCATGTGGTGGGTACAGAATTGGGGGATTCACCAAGTATGTCTTTATTTTCTCGAAAGTTGTCTGGCACTCAGAGTCCCATTTGATGTCGGCATTCTTCTTCATCAGCTTGAACATTGGCTCGCAGAGAGATGTCAACTGGTTGATGAAGCGACTGATGTACTAAAGTCTTCCCATAAAACTTTTCACTTATGTCAGTGTCTGAGGTGGCTTCATATCAATGATGGCCTTGATTTTCTTGGGATCGGCTTTGATACCTCTTTCTGTAACCATATACCCTAGTACTTTGCCTCGCTTGACGCCGAAGGTGCACTTTGCAGGGTTCAATCTCATGGAGTGCTTTCTGAGTCTGTTGAAGAAATTTCTCAGATCTGTCATGTGCTGCATGTCTGATCCTCTGGAGTGGATGATCATGTCATCGACATACACTTCGATTTCTTTGTGAATCATGTCATGGAAGAGGGCTGTTGCAGCCCGCTGGTAAGTAGCCCCAGCGTTCTTTAAACCAAACGGCATGACCGTGTAGCAGTATGTCCCCCATGGAGTGGTGAAAGCAGTCTTGGCTTGATCTTCCTAGGACATTTTGATCTGATTGTATCCGGCAAACCCATCCACGAAGGACTTTACCTCGAAATTTTCCGTGGTGTTGACTAGCATGTCGATGTTGGGCAGTGGGAAATCATCTTTAGGGCTGGCCTTGTTGAGATCCTAAAAATCCACACAGCATCTGACCTTTCCATTGGCCTTGGTGACCGTCACGATGTTGGAGAGCCAGGTCGGGTACTCAATTACTCTGATGAAACCGACGTGGAGCATTTTCTCAATTTCTTCTTTCACTTGCAAGGACCACTCTTGCTTGATCTTGCGCAATTTTTGTTTGACAGGCTTGGATTCTGGATCCAGGGGAATTATGTGCTCCACAATTGAGGGATCGAGTCCTGGCATATCCTGATATGACCAGGCGAACACGTCAACATACTCCTTGAGGAGATCTGTCAGGGCTTCCTTTTCTGCATCGGCAAAGAAACTGTCCACTTGTGTCTCTTTAGGCTCTTGCACTGACCCCAGGTTCACTTTAGTCATAACCTCTTCGGCAGCTTGGGCCCGGTTGTCCTCTTGGTCTACTACACGCTTGAGAACTTCTTTAATGTATTGTTCATTTAATGTGTCTACTTCTTTATCAAGTGATTCGTTATTAATGTCTTTTAAGTTGTTTGTTAACTTATCAGTTGTTAAAGTGGCAATGAGGGGATACTCCGAAAGGTTAGATTTTTCATTAGATGCGAACGAAAATACATTGTTGGCTACACTATCATAGTCTTCCGGCATAAGGCCGTTGGATGACTCAGAGGAATGGACTTTAACAAGAACTGACTCAGAGGGTTCGAGACCGGGTTTAGGGAGATGTGGGTGCAGGCCCAGCTTGTCTTCCAATTCTGCCTGGCTTGCCCTTGGTCCGGTGAAAGTTACCCAGCTTCTTCGATGTGGCATTCTTGGATGCTTGATGAGGGTTCGGGGGTCAAGAGGCTTGGCTTCTGCTGTCCCAATCATGGCAATCATGTTGTTTTCGGAGCCCAGGTCAATCAGGTTTGGCACCTCCATGACTTCTTCAAAAAGACTCTGTAGAGCAGGTCCACTAAGAGCGTCTTCTATGAATTCTGGTTCCTTCTGCTTTGGAGTTACTGTCTCGAATGTGGCCTCGGCGGCTGACCCGAACAGTCTGTTTCCCATGAAAAGTGCCTCGAGTTGCTCTTTTATGTCTGGGATTCCTTTGAATGTGTACTCATGCTGGACAATGGTGGCAATTGGTCCAGATAGAGTTGTGATGTCGAGGAACGCTCCCCTGATCGGATTAGCCTTGAGTCCTCTGAAACGCTTGAGATCCCATGCTAGCTTTTCCATCCTTTTTGTAGTCTCTGTGCTGACTTTCCCTGCTTCTTTCTCATCTTTATCAGTTCCATTATCGGTCCCCTCAGTTCTGCTGTCGGTTCCGCTGTCGGTCCCCTCAGTTCTACTGTCGGTTCCCTTGGTGAAGTAATGAGCGAGGTCGAAACTGTAAGGTTGGAGGTTGGGTGTGTCGTTGGAGGTTCCCCTTCTGCGGGCTGCTGCCTTGGAGCGGGCGAGCCTTTTGTTTTCTCTGATATCAGCTGGTGTTGGCACATAATCGAGCCCCTGGACCGTGGTGTGGTCCTTGACTTCGTTGACTTGGTGTTGGCCTTGTAACCTTTTGCCGAGCCCCAGTCCTAGGATGAAGTTCATGAGTTTCATCATCTTCATGGCGGGAGGGATTTTGTCTTGAAACAGTGGAAGGTCCACGTTGCATATTTGGATCTTGGAGGTCTCCAAAGTGAATCCAGTTAATGCCATGTCGTCATCATGCTTGATTTCTAACACTGGAATGCCGTTGGTGCTGGTCCCCTCGGTGGTGACGCTGTCGCCGTAGACGGTGGTTAGCTCTTTGCCTTGCATGAACTTGATAAACTGGTGAAGGGTGGATGCCACGCCATTTATCTGATGCAGCCAGGGACGTCTCAAGATGGCTGTAAAAGTGATAGGAATTTCCAACACTTGGAATTCGGTGGGGATCATCCGCTTGCCGAACCAGATATTTAAAGTAGCAACCCCGAGAACTGTGCGGGAAGTTGAGTTATAGGCCTTGATAGTGTGGACTGAAGGCTTCAGATCTGTGGTCTTGATGTCAAGTAGGTCCATCATCTTGGCGGGCAAGACATTCATTCCGGAACCTCCGTCTACCAACACACGGGGAAGGCGATGCTCGTCCAGCTGGACTGTGATGTAGAGCGGCTCATTGTGATCAGCCCCAAATTTTGGCAGGTCCAAATCTGTGAAGGTGATGATGTTACCGTAGTGGATGTTGCCGATCATTTGAATCACTTCGTCTGGGGTTGCGTCCACGGGGACCATGGTGCGGGCCAGACTTTCCTCTAGCTTGAGCTTGTGAGGGTATGAGGATGTGAGCAGGGACCAAAGGGAAATGTTCGCCTGGGTCTGCTTAAGCTGAGTGAGGGTTGGGTCCTCTTTCACGGAACTTGTGTCTTCGGGGTGGCCGGGTTGCGGTTCTGGCTCCGCTTGCTTTTTGGTGGTCTTAGGTGGTAATGCATGGATTTGACCCGATCGGGTCAGGACACTGACATCAGGTTTGGTCCCTTCTGAACAGGTTGCTCTGAGTTGAGCCATAGTCAGAGGAGGATTCCTCAAAGCATAGGTCCGTATGTCTTCCCTCAATTCGTTGACTGTCGATGCATTCCCGGGAGCTTCGGCAGCTTTTCGGATTCTGTCCCAGGATACTGGCTTGGGTGCCTCAGTGGGGAGGTAGTTTATGGTTTGCCAAAGTTGTTCGAACGTCTGTGCGCAGCAGTGGTTGCCAAGGCTGAACTGTGGGTTGCTGACCCTCCGGGGGAGGTTAGAGAGTTCTTGGTTCTAGCGAACAGTCTCCTTGATCTCTTCACGATATACCGTACTCCTTTCCTTCTTGCTGAGCATGCTCAGGGCATTCTGGAGTTGGGTTTGGCGATATTCATGGTTTGCTAATTTTCCTCCACTCTTGGCCCGGATCAACTTTCTTGCAGTAGAGCCTACGTCGAGAGTTAGCGCCTGCGTTTCTTCCCATGTGAGAATAGCCAGTGCTTCCTTGAACTGTGTGCGGCAGTCTAGATAAACTTCCATCGGGGAGAGCTTTCCCTTCTGCTTTATCTGAGTGGCGGGTATGTAGGAAGGTGAATATGCGGCTTCCCGAACATCTGCCCATGTAACTGGCTGCCGTCCCAGTTGATCATTTCTGTAAACGAATGCCGCATTCTGTGGAATCTCCCTGAGTAGTTGCTGGAGATGTACTTTCATCTTTCTCTTATTTTTGAATAGACCTTCCTCCCTCAGTTAGCCTTTTAGCTTGAGAGTGGAAATGATCCGTCCCCATCCTCCCAGGACACTTGAGATTCCGGTTTTGTTGACTTCATGCCCGGCTTGGAAGAGAATGGTTTCATCGTCTTCGTCGTCGCTTTCACAGAGAACTTGTTTTTCTCGGGGAGATAAGCGCTGGTACCCTTCATGCTGTGTCATTCCATCTCAGAGGGGGTTGGATGAGAAAAGACGGTAGTCCAGGAAGTTGTCGTGAGCAAAACCTTTGAGGTCGAATTGGTCTAGAGTGGCCTCTAGCTTTCTGTCTGAAGCTGCTTGTGACACTTTAAGGGCTTGGTCCCTGTGGGTCTTCTGAGCTTGGTTCTCGTCCCAGAGAAGATTTTCTTGAGCGGCTAGTTCTATGAGGGCTTTCCTTGCGAGAGAAAAACAGTCTCCGTAGGTGCGTGCCGTCTGACTGGTGTCTAGAACTGTGACCACATCCAAATCTCCGAAGGGTGGAAACACTTGGATTATATTGACGAAGGAAGTCGGGCTGGGACATTCCATGCGGCCTTCCTTGATCTCGGTTACCAAGAAGTTCGCCCATATCTGCTTGATTGAACCCACAGGGGTGTTGAATTCTGAGATGTTGATAGTCTTGTGATCTCGCTGGATTGCCAAGTCTATCAAAGCTAGCAGTTTGCTGGCGGGATGCCTGAATCTGTGGTCGTGATGACTGGGAGCAGGATCGAACTTGAGCATGTTGATGCTGAGGTGATCATTCCTTTCTTCGGAAGCTGGATCTGTCTTGCGGGGAAGACTCTTACAGATGTTTTTAGGGTAGCTACTGGAAGCGTTCCCTAGGTTGAACTGATTTGTGACAGGGTGAGGAGCTTTGTCTCCTTTGCTAATGCCCTTGGCCTTGGCGGCGCTTGCGGGTGTAAGCTTGACTGACGGCACGGGCCGATTGCTAATGGGGCTGGTAGTCGGAAATGAAGATGAGCTCTGAGCTCGATTGGCCAGGGCCTCGTTTAACATGAGCAGGCAGTCATCGAGGGTAACTTTGGCATTGCAGAATGTGATAATAAGGACGGGATCCTAGGTATCATCGGGATATCTGGAAAATATAATGTTGACGAAGTCGTCGTCAGTTACTTGATCAGAAGGGTTCTTTGTCGTGTCAACCAGTTGTTTCCATTCGCCGGATAACTGCCTGTACGGAATGTTGAGCTTGACAATTTCCATGGTATTGGAGCCCTTGTCATAAGTGACCTGATCGGAACGGGTACCGTCCTCGAAGCTGAGCATATGTATGTAGGGATCTTCATGCGGATCTGCCGCATCCTCGACTCCAGAGAGTCCTGATTCTTTATCATCTGACGGCTCAACCCAGACATAAGGACGTCTCACGTCCTGCTGCGATGCTGGAGCTGCTAGAAAAACATCATGCCCTTCGCTTGAGAAGAGGGGCTCGGCGGGCAATTCCTCATGGAGGACATCCCATACGACTGCCATACATTCATCACGAGTGTGACGATGCTTGTTGACCTTTATCACGAATATTTCCTCGCCTGGCGGGGCCAGAGAGTAGGATTGAAGGATGCTGACAAATCTCCGATCGGAGACAGGGGGTTTACGTGCCCGCATCATTGCGATGCTCAGGGTTTCTTTCCAATATGCTTCCAAGTTTCGGAAACGGCAGTTGAACTTGATGTATCTGACTACTTCAGGGTTTGCCTGTTCGAGGACGTTGATATAGTTAGCATCTCCGGACTCTGAGGGATTCTGATGAGATTTGCCCCGATAGTCTCTTGGTCGACTTGAAGGAGGTAGCCCCGGTGCATGGCTGCGGGCACGCTTGGCTGTTGTCTCGGCTTCGTTCCCTATGAGGAAACTGTCCCCTCTGATGACTTCAAGATCTCCCTGCCGGTTAATGAACTTGATGCACTGATGGAAAGTGGAAGCTATGGCTTTCATGTGGTGTAGCCAAGGGCGTCCCAACAGAGCTGTGAATTCGGACGGAATGTCCATCACGTGGAATTTTGCTGGCACCATTTAGGTTTCGAACCAGAGCTCCAAAGTCACCGTCTCCAGGATGGGAAGAGACCTGCTGTCGTAGGCCTTGATAGTCCGGGCAGATGGAATCATGTGGCCTTCGTCGATGCGTAGGGCTCGCATCATGCTGAGGGGGAGGACGTTAACTGTTGATCCGTTGTCTACCAATACCCCGGGGAGCGATATGGTGTTGAGCCGGAGAGTGATGTACAAAGCTTCATTGTGCCCTGAGGCGTCTCTCGGCAGGTCTTTGTCACAGAAAGTGAGCATACTGCCATACAGTCGGGAATCGTAGATCTGATCTTTTTCTGGAGAAGGAGAGTCATCCAGCCATCTGTTTCCTGTCTTCCTCTTGCGAGGTAAAGCCTTTGGTGGTGCCTCGGGATTGTGTTGAGTCTGCTTGTGGCGGTGGCCGCCCTTGGTTAGCACGTTGATTGAGTGCGAGTGCCAAGATGACTTTGACTTTCCTTTGCCGGCCCTTGCTCTGAAGCTCGGTAAATTGAACCTTGGTTGATCCCGCGGGGGGTTAGGCTTCTGACTGACAGTGAGATCGTCAAGATTTGAGGTATCCCGGTGTCCTGAGGCCTGAACTCTGGTGTCAGTAGGACTTTTCGGCTTTCCCACCCCTGTCTGCTCTAGAGCAGCATGGCCTGGAGGAAGGGAGGACTGGCTGGAGTAGAGTACGTAGTAATCGAACCTCCCGGATGGCTCTCCGAGTGTACCCACACTGGTGTCTCCAGCTTCATATCTTTCTCTCAGTTTCTGTTGAGAAGACTTCTTCTTCTACTTTCTGGGAGAATTACCCCTGATCATGTCTTGGAACTCGTACTCAAGGCATTCGGAGCAATCACAAACATCGTAACTGATGTGGACATTTGATGAGGACCTGGCTGGAAGAGGCGGAGGAACTGGCTCTGCGACAATCTTCTTTGGCACCCATTCAATAGAGTTCACACTGTTATTTTTCGGAAAAGGGTTTCCGACCGTATTGGGTCCACGGGGATGCTCCAATTTCCCTTCCTCTATCAAATTCTGAATTTCATACCGTAACCCCACGCAGTTGCCGGTGGTATCGCCAAGATACTGATGGAAGGTGCAGTACTTGCTCTTGTCAGCGTTGACTACGGGATTCTTGGGTTTATAGTTTGCAAAGGGTTTGAGGAGGCCTTCCTTGATCAACCCTTCAAGCATCTTACTCAGCGGCATGTCCAACTTGTCGAAGTGTACGGCAGGCTGCTTAGAGGTGGAGTTGTTGCTTTGCGGGACTGGGTTTCTGTTGCCCGACTGCTGTCCCTGATGGATGTAGTTGACAGACGTATCTTTCCCTTTGCCGGGGGCCGGTGCGGGAGTGAATGCAACTGCTGATCGATATCTGTATGGTTGTGCTGTGGCCAATTTTTCCTTGAGATCTGGGAAGAAGTAATGACTGATGAGAGTTCTGATGGACGGTCTTAAGCAGGACTTAAAGATCCGCATCTGTTCATCCTTGGAGAGTGGCTCCATAATCTCGGAGAGTTTCCAACTCCACCTCTTGTAGAATTCTCCGACGCTTTCATCTGCTTTCTGCTCGGTGGTGATTAAGTCCTCACGACTTGTTTCCCACTCTAAGTTGGATCCGTACCGTTCTAGGAAGATGTTACTGATCTGATCCCAGGTATAGCGGTCTGCAGGCTTGACCCTTAGGAACCATCGTAACGCTGAACTTTTGAGTGTATGCTGGAAGTGATCGGCCATTTGCTAGAGGGTTGCTCCTTTAGCTCTCATGTCGAGAACTTAGGTGTCAACATGCGTTTGAGGACATTCGGTTCCGTCGAATCGGCCCATCTCCGGCATTCTGAACTTGGCAGGGAGAGGCGTGACCATTCCCGGATCTGTGGATCTGAGTGTTTCTTGCTTTGAGCTGCTCATAGTGGCTTTCAGGTCTTTCATCTGTTCGACCATCCAGGCTAAGGTTGGGTCCAGTGGTGGACCTTGAGGCTCGGCGCCGAGTGCTACCATGTGAGTGGTAGTGATTGGAGGTGGAAGGCTCGATATATATGGATATATGGGGCCTTTTCTGGACTGTATCGGGGTTTGTCCCCGGTGTTTTGGGATTCGTGTATAGGCAATGTGATGAACCCAGGAGGGTATTGGAGGATATTGGCATTTGTTTGAGATGGTCCAGCGGTGCGCTGGTTGTACTGAGTGATGGGAGTAGCACTGGCTTGGCCGTATATGACAGGGTTGCCCTGAGAGGTGGTCACGTGGAGCCTAGGTCGGCTGTTTCCTTGGTTCGAAGGCATCCCGTAAGTTGGCAGGGGAGGAAACTGGTTGAAGGTTTGAGGAACTGGTTTCGGGGAATCATCGTCCTCGACTAGGACGAAAGTACCGTCTGACTGGGGGATAGCTGCTATACCTCGCTCATTCAGAAGCTGTACCACGAAATGGCGATCTTCTTTACGCCTCTTGTGAACCTCACAAGCCCGGATGGCTTCTTCCAATGTCATATACGTTACCGGTGGCGGGGTTCGTCCCCGTCACGATTTCTCGGTGAGCTAGACATGTCGGATATTCTCGTCGAGGGAACCGAGGAAACCGAAGAGCTTTCGACGCCGCCGTAACCGTGACTACGGTGGCGGCGACCCGGAATTCTGAACCACTTTCTGCTCGCTACAGGGAACGAAAGGCAGGGTTTAGGCTTCGAAAAAGGGTATTTGGCTCAAGGTTTCGGGCTAGTGCAATGTGCAGTTACCGATTAATGTTTACTTAAAACGCATTTTCTCAGAGTCCTAATCGGTTGGAAAAGATCGTGTCTTCTTTTTCGCAACTAACCTAAGGCTCTAATCAGTGGATCTCGTCACAACATTTATAAGCCCCTCATTTTCATTTGTAGATCATCTTCTCGGGACGGACAATCTCGAGTGAGGGTTCTATAAGGCAAGCGAGTCCCACCGACAAAGGAAAAAGTGAACTTAAGGCTAGCTGATCACGCAAACTTCCAACGTATGTGACACGCGGGCCACAGTCGAAGTCAACGTCCTTAAGTTAAGGCGGGGATCGTGCCAAAATTTCGGCATGACCTCTCCTGACTTGCTTGTGCGAGGGGCCTTAGCTTTTGGCGTTGTCCAAGTTGTGGCGGGCACGGTGCATACGGTGAGTGTTTGGTGACACGGTGTCACATTGAACCTTCGGGTATATTTTTCGGCAGAGCTCCACGTCAAAGTCAAGGCTGAAAAGCTCAAGACTCCGGGTCGGGAATGACCTTCGGTCTCAATCTTTCGAGCTTGACTCGTAACTAAACCCGGCGTAAAAACATACACTTGGGCTTTATGACACGTACTAAGCCAAAAACCAACCGGGGTCTTGGACGAAGTGTGACACAAAGAGTGCATGGCTTACACGGGCTAGGATGGGCTGTTTGGGACGACCCCGTGTGCGCTCGAAAGGTGTCTGGCAGACCAACCGAGGCTGGCGAACGGTCATCCCGGGTTACAGGTCGTAGTGTGCAGTGTACCGAGGCAGCAAGTGCACGTGAAGTGCGGTGTACCGAGGCAGCAAGTGCGAGTAATGTGCGGTCACTAAAATTCTTTTTCTGAGTAAAACAGAGATTTTCAGAATGTGTTTTAAAGAATTTTATGCGCAGTTCAAAATGTAGCATGAAAATCAAGTATGAACGTGAATGCACGAACATGTTATGATTTTGAAAAAGATAAAAATGCAACGCCCTTTTGAAAAACCGTTTGAGGTTTAAAGTAACACACGCACACAAAAACAAGAAAGGGTAAACGAAAGTTTGACCCATGGAAGGCTTTTTTTGAAAACAATGGCAGTTTTTTAAAAAAGTATCCAAGTCCCCAGCGGAGTCGCCAACTGAAATTACCCGAATTTTCGCACGCGACAAATAGGCAGTTGTCTTTCGCGGAGGGTTGGTGTTTGAGACCTGGCTTTCGGGAAGGAGAGGAGTCGCCACGCGGTTTTGTATTTTGAGCCCAAACGTTGAGAAACGGCTTTTTTTTGTGAAAATGGTGTCGTTTTTATTGGTAGCAAAAACTTAGGAAAAGGCTTTGAAAAGGGGGTGTCATTTTTTTGGTAGAAAAAACGAGGAAAAAGTTTTTTTTTAGTACCAGAGATTGTTAGGTTCGGAGGTCACGTTACGTTTCGGGAAGAGTATTTTGAGATCACCCGAAACGCCTCGTATGACGAGTCTTTCTACCTTTCTCAAAAATGTGTGCGTGTGTGTGTATGGGTTTGCATTTTTTGAAATGGGTCTTGAATGACAAGCTTAATCTTGGTTTGAATGTCAAACGTTGATTTTTGTGATTCTTTTGAAAAGGCGAGCGTTTGAATGACAAACGTCGGTTTTAAGGTTTTTTAGGAAAAGTGACACGAGTGCTGATTTTAACTGTTTAACTTAAATGTCAAATGTTGACTTTTAAGAAAAGAGCGTTTGAATGTCAAACGTCGGATTTTTGAGTTTGAAGATGATCGTTTGGATGCCAAACGTCATTTCGCGCGTTTTTGAAAGAGAGTTCGAATGTCGAACTCCGGTTTTGAACCGGGCATGTCAGTGTTAGCGATTTCACGGGAAAAAAGTATTAAATGATTTTGAGTGTCAAATGTCGGCTTTTAAGTTTGAAGATGTTCGTTTGGATGACAAACGTCATTTCGCGCGTTTTGAAAGAGAGTTCGAATGTCAAACTCCGATTTTGAACCGGGCATTACATTGTTAGCGATTTTACGGGAAAAAAGCATTAAATGATATGCGATCAACGAATCATTTTTGCAACTCGGACTTTTGATAAGTAAATACTATCACGAGCTAAATGGCTCGGACTTGTAAATGACAGTATTTAAAGTGCGGTATCGACGGAATCAAACGACCCGGAATTGTAAAGTGCGTTCAACGAGCCAAACGGCTCGAAATTGTAAAGGACATGAAAGTAAATGACGATCGACGGATCAAATGATCCGGAATTTGTAAATGACACAAATTAAATAACGTTCAATGGATAAAACGATCCGAAATTGTAAATGACATAAAAAGTAACGGAACGGGGCCGGAACGCCGTTTTAACCCGAAATTACTTCTCTTACGGGAAGAGAAGAGGATCAGGGACTAAAACGTATCGGACCCCGTTAGACGGTGACGTCTAAATTTCAACAACGTTCGTCCGAAATGGTTGTAGCGACTGGCGCGTAAACCGAGACGGAACGAGTGTTTAGGGAGAGAGAGCACTACCTATGGCTAGGGTCGGCTCCTTTGGCTCGGTGGGCGTATATGGGATACGAAAAGGTGTTTGGAACGATGTTTCGAGGTGGTGGGGTTGTATTTGGTTGAAATACGGAGTTTTCATGCTAATCGAGGCAAAACGGGGGCTCGGGAGAGGGTGAAAAGGGTTTGGGTCGTGGCTGTGGTAAATTTTGGGTGAATTTTGTTATTTTCAAAATGTTTGACAGCCCTCTGTATTTATAGGGTAAATTTGCAAAAGAGTCCGGATGGACTTAGGCTGAATTCTAGGGGGTTTTGTGAAACTTTGGAAACTGGAGGGACTTGCTGGCAATTCTGGATTCTCTGCAAAAGAGTCCGACCGGACTTGGACTGTATACCAAGGGTATTTTAGTCTTTACACATTGAAATGTGATTGAGTTTGACAAGGGAGCTGTGGCATGCGTGCCATGTGTCCAGTGACTCACCAGGTTATGGGATTTCGTGCAATTATTCCCGGTTTTGTCCGTTTTTTAAATAACTATCCGGAAAATGTCTGAAACGCTCCCGGAAAGTGCCGGAAAGTGCATTTTTCAGGATTAGTTGTACTTTTACCTGCGACGACGTGTGTTGAGTACGCTTTGACGTTGGGATGCACGGGGCAATCCCGGGACGTCTCGTTGGCTTGAGAACGGGGAGCTTAACGGGTTCCGGTTAACCTGGAGCGGGCCAGCTAACGAATTTCGGTTAACTTCTAACGGATTTTGGCGATCCGGATTTGGGTACTTACACTAAGGCAAAGGTTGCCGATGCCAAAGAGGCTCCCAAGGCATCTCAAAAGGATGCGGTTTGCTACCATTGCCAAGAGGTTGGTCATTGAAAGCGCAACTGCAAGGCTTACAAGGAAGGCCTAAAGGCGAAGAAGAGCAATACGATTGCTACTACTTCAGGTATCTATATGATAGATATTTTCCTTTCTGTTTCTAGTTCATGGGTATTAGATACCGGATGTGGATCTCACATTTGTTTAAATGTGCAGGGACTGAGAAATGGAAGCTACTCAAACAAGGTGAAGTTGAACTGCGTGTTGGGAATGGAACAAGAGTTGCTGCATTAGCCATAGGGACATATGATGTAACTTTACCTAGTGGCTTAGTACTTGTTTTGAATAATTGTTACTATGTTTCGGATTTGAGTAGGAATATTATTTCTGTTTCTTGTTTGGATAATGAGGGATATAATTTTCTTATTGCGAATAAGAAGTTTTATATTTATTTAAATGATATGCTTTATGGTATTGCAAATTCATTTAATGACCTTTATGTTCTTGATGTTGATGAGAAACAAAATAGTGTTGAAAATGATTATCATGTGGATAAGAAGTCTAAACCGAATGACGTGAACAACTCGTTCATGTGGCATTGTCGGCTTGGTCATATAAACGAGAAACGCATTTCTAAACTCCACAAAGATGGAATGTTAGACTCACATGTTTATGAATCATATGAGATATGTGAATCTTGTTTATTGGGCAAAATGACCAAACCATCCTACACTAAGAGTAGTGAAAGGGCTAGTGACTTATTGGGCTTAATACATACTGATGTTTGCGGACCAATGAGCAGCATTGCTAGGTGAGGATTTCGGTATTTCATTACATTCACCGATGACTTATCTAGATATGGCTATGTCTATCTAATGAAGTTAAAGAGTGAATCATTTGAGATGTTTAGAACATTACAAAATGAAGTATAAAATCAACTTGGCAAAACAATTAAAGCACTTCGATCCGATCATGGTGGTGAGTATTTGAGCCAAGAGTTTGACAATCATCTCAAAAACTGTGGAATTGTTTCAGAGTTGACTCCACCCGAAACACCACAATGGAATGGTGTTTCCGAGAGGAGGAATAGAACCCTATTAGATATGGTTCGTTTGATGATGTGTCAAGTAGACCTTCCTATATCCTTTTGGGGACATGCATTAGAGACTGCTGCGTTCACACTGAACAGAGTCCCTACTAAATCGGCTCCTAAGACCCCATATGAGATGTGGCATGGAAGAAAATCTAATTTGTCTTTCATGATGATTTGGGGTTGCGAAGCTTATGTGAAGAGACTTCTCTCTGATAAGTTAGCACCTAAATCTGACAAGGTTATTTTCGTTGGTTATCCTAAGGAAACCAAAGGGTATTACTTTTACAACCGCGTTGAGAACAAAGTGTTTGTTGCTCAATATGGTACTTTTCTTGAGGAACGGTTTCTCAATAAAGCATCTAGTGGGAGTAAAATTGATCTTGAAGAAGTTCAAGAACTCGAAAATAACATGGAACCGATAGTAGAGACTGAACCAACTCCACAAGAAGTTGTGGAACCGGTTTAAGATCTACAAGTCCATCGTAGATCGGATAGGTTACGATCCGCACTTGATAGATATGGATTTCTCGTGTCGGAAAGTAATGAAGTGGAAGTCATTGAGAATGACGAACCTACTTCCTATCAAGAGGCGATGCCCGATCCCGATTCGAATAAATGGTTAGAAGCCATGAAGTCCAAATTGCAATCCATGTCGGATAATCAAGTTTGGAACTTGATTGAGCCACCCCGAAGGTGTAAAAACCATAGGGTGCAAGTGGGTCTTCAAGAAGAAGACTGACATGGATGGAAAGGTGCATACTTATAAGGCTAGGCTTGTAGCAAAGGGATATAGGCATACTCATAGTGTAGACTATGATGAAACCTTCTCGCCTGTTGCCATGCTTAAGTATGTTAGAATTTTGATTGCCATAGCCACATATTATGACTATGAGATATGGCAAATGGATGTCAAAACCGCTTTCCTTAATGGAAAACTGCTAGAGGATGTGTATATGACACAACCCAAAGGTTTTGTAGATTCACGAAATTCTAGTAAGGTGTGCAAGTTGCAAAGATCCATTTATGGATTAAAGCAAGCTTCTAGGAGTTGGAATCTTCAGTTCGATAAGAAAATCAAAGAGTTTGGTTTTATCAAGAATGAAGATGAACCTTGTGTATACATGAAATTCAGTGGGAGCGTTGTACTATTTCTCTTGTTGTATGTCGATAATATCTTACTCATTGAAAATGACATTCCTGCACTTGAGACTGTCAAGTCTTGGTTAGGGAAGTGTTTCTCAATGAAAGATATGGGCGAAGCTGTAGACACCCCATTCTGAACACATCGGATCATATTTATACCACTCTAAGTTTCGCTTTGAGTCAAGAAGTAAAAATCCACCATTTCGTCATGTTTCGTTAAGTTTTGACTAACCACCATTAGTTTGGGACTAAACTGCATGCGAGATAACGAGGGAAGGACAGAATTGTCCACAGGAGCAATATCTCGCACGGAATGGCGTGTCTCGCGCGAGATATTGTCCTTCTGCAGCATGCAGATGACAGTTTCCTCGTCGATTTCAACCTCTTTTCGAGATAAAACTTCATCCATCCGGCCAACCAATAGAGCTTGGAGTCTGGAACCTTCTTGAAGTGTTTGATCTCATCTTCAACACCTCTCCAACACCTATAAATACTTGGTGACTTCCAAGGTTCAAAAAGGTCCACAATTCCACAATTCACACACATTTTGTTGGTTTCTCTCCCTGAAAGATTCCTACAAAATCACCTCAAAGTTTGTTTGTCAACCTTGCTGATAAACAAACGTCAAGATCCAAGTCAAGGACTGAGGCGAAGCTTTGTCCGTATCAAGATTTGATTCTAAACTTGAGTCGAAACTCTGCCCAAATCACCTCACGCAAGGTAACCCCTAAATACCTTTCTAATTGATTGTTAGAGTGGTATAAATCCATAGAATCTAGGGTCGTCCTAGAGCCTCTCCAAATCATGGGGACGGTCTCGAAGCAATCGATCCTACATTTCGTTTAACCCCGTTAAATGGATCTTTATTTATTTTTTATTTGAAATCTTCTTCTCTTTTTTGAAAACCTCTCTTTTCTTTAGCAAGACCGATCCCCGGATTGGGTGGAATGGGTACTCCTTGACCTTCCCATTCCATAACCTAAGCCCCGAACCCAAATCTCTTTCAAAAAAATGGTTTTTCTATGTTTTCCAAACGAATAATATAGGTGGCGACTCAAAATCCCTCACAACGCTCACAGTGGCGACTCCGCTGGGGACTTAAAATTAAGAGGCTTAAACTTGCGTCAAAATTAAAAGAGAGGTTTTCAAAAAAAAAATCGATTTTCTGTTCCCAGATCAGGCATATCTCGCACGAGATATCCTATCTCGCGCGAGATATCGCCTCGGCAATCTGGTTGTTTTCTGGTTTTTCCTGTTCATCTCATAGTCCAAGACGAGAGTCGAACACGCAAGGGGGATCCCAGAATTCATTATCTGTAGAGTTATCTCATCTTAAGGCCTCCCTTAAGATGTTGAACTCGAATCCGTATTTTAGTTAAATAATCAATTATTATTTATAAAACTGCGTGCGATTGGGTTTTTATTTAATTAAAGTCCGGTCCATTGAGGATTTGGGAGTTGTAATTTAATTTATTCTTTCTCTCTCTCTCCCTTTATGTGGAACTACGACGGCCTAAGTCTTCCTAATTTGGGAGAAACGTAACCACTTGGTGCAGCCACTATTTGTTTTCCTTTTGATTTTCAAAAAAAAAATCTCTATTTTTATCTATCACCTAGATTGACCATCTGTACGCTCGCCGAAAAATAAAATAAATTTTTAGGTGTCGCCACGCCGTTTTAAAGGAAAACATTGAAAACCTTTTGAAAAGAGAAGATGGGTTCGGGGGTCAGGTTACGTGTTGGGAAGAACGTTTGGCGTTCACCCAACAAGCCTCGGATACGAGTCTTTCTATTTGTTCAACATCCAATTCATTCATAAATGTGTGCGATTGTGTGAGACAAAATGTGATAAAATGCATTTTGATGCTTTGTATTATTGATGAAATGAGAGAATTACATCTTGTGAGCCGCTTGGTTCGGGGGGCCACATCCCAATTACATTGAAATGAACAACTTACGACTGAAATGGTCCAGCTGCAAAGTGGCTACATGTGTCGCCCGACACAGGACCTCGGATGGTCAAGTGTGTCGCGTGACACAACAAGCCCACCTGCAGAGGTTTTTCACAGCAAGGATTGCAGAGACAATTGGTAGCAAATTTCAGATCAACAGAACAGGTCCCTACGACCTCAGAGAGATCAATGCTCTGATGAGTGTGGATATGAATGTGGATATGGAACGATCCACACTCATCTCAACATTTAATGCACAACACATATCATTATTGATCAAAAACATACATCATTACGAGAACAAATGCATGAACAGAACATCTAGATATCAGAGCATAACATATCCAATCAGATTTTGAATAAACTGCAGACTAAGCATGGTAATATAAGTCTACTCATGTTCTAAACCGAGCAACATATTAGGCATAGCAATTACACCAAGTAATGAAAATAGAGAAAAGGAAGGAGAGTTAGGGCATTGCAACAAACAGCTACTGAGCCATTAATTCCAAAATGTATGAAGCTAAATAAATGATTTCAAAAATGCACATCCAGCTACTACATTTCAATGTTAAAATGTAAAACACATTTACGGTGTGGAACCTGATTGAACATCCTAGAGACCGAAACCAAACACGTTCAACCAAGTCCAGAATCAAACAGCTCAATATGATAAATACATGATCAGATACTGCAACGTTAACTGAGGTTATAACAAAACCAAATGTATTCAGATTCCATACTACCATCATATTGAACCTGGGAACTTCATTACACAATAAAAACAGAGAGAGAGAGAGCAAAAGGTTGAGATTAGTTACCCTTGTAGGTCCACACTCTCTATACCACGTCGGTATAGAGAGCCTTCGATTCAGCTTCAGGACGAGCTTCGAGCTCTCAGACGGAGTATATTTGCAGTTGCAAATATGCGTGTGTACGTGAGTGGATCCGACTTGGGCTCTGAACAGGGAAACAGCAATCGGTTTTTGGGGAATACCTCAACTGGTGAGGAATCGGTTTTTGGGCTCTGAGTTGATCTGAATGTGTTGGTAAATTGGTAGTGGTAGGTAGGAATAGAGATCGGATGTGGGATATATGAAGACCACCGGAAATAGACCAGGTGGAGGTTGTGAGGACGGCCGGAGATGAACGGAAACTCGGCCGGAAATAATGGAGTTTGAGACCTAGTGGACGAGCTCACGGTCTGGAACTGGGGAAGACGGGCTTCGATGGATTTGAGGTAGATAAAGAGAATGACGATGAAGGGTTTGGATTTAGGTTGAGAAGCAATTTAGGGAGATTTGGGTGGGGTTTTCAGTTCGGCCGGAGTAGGGAGAGGGAACGGAGGTGGGCTTGGCCGGAGAAGAAGATTGTTGCTGAGGAAGCAATTAGAGGGTGAGGAACGATTGAGGGGGAATTGGGTCTCCGTTAGGGCGGAGGGAGGAAACAAGGTTGATAGGTGATTGGAGAAGACGATTATGGAGTGGGGAACGCCATTAGAGAGAGAAGGTGAGGACCTTTGGTTTTTTGCGTTTAGTGAGAGGAGAGAGAGACTCCCATTTACGTTAAGAGAGAGAATTAGAGAGAACCACCTAGTGAGAGAGAGAGTCCTTTTGTGAGAGAGAAGGCCCCCCTGTTAAATGAGAAATTCACTTTATTTAAAGATGGCTGATAAAAGCGAAAGAGGCCGTGTGGCTTCATTTGCGGTCAGTCCAGATTTCTCTAGAAACATGCAAGGTGACAATTCTAGACCCTTCTTTCCAGCGAGGTCCTGCTTGGAATTTTAATTTCTAGCAGGTCCTTCCTTCCTTGGAAAGTTTGGAAAAGTTCCAGAATTGTCCCTAAACTTTAGGAATGTTCGGGAAATTGCCGGGAAACTTAACCGGGAGGCATGAGCCAGATTTGGATACTTACAGAAGCCCCTCGGCAATGTCACTTGCAGGGCGAGTGGGGTTGTCGATAGAAAAGGATCCGATCTGGCGAATGCCGAGACGGATTGGGTGACTAGGGTGGTCGAGTGGTTAGACCTTTGGAAGGCTACCTACGTATCCCGGAGGAATCAAGCCAGATCATAGTTCAAAAAGATCCACTGGGGAAAGGGGGTGTCATATGTGACGAATTGGCTGAACCTAAAGTAGGCTACCTACGTATCCCGGAGGAATCAAGCCAGGCCGTAGTTCGAACTTTTATTGAGTCGAAATGTTATTCCTTCATCCGGGAATAACGGAGATCGAAAGAGAGCGAAATGTTATTCCTTCATTCTGGAATAACGGAGATCGCGAGAGAGCGAAATGTTATTCCTTCATTCTGGAATAATGGAGATCGAAAGAGAGCGAAATGTTATTCCTTCATTCGGGAATAACGGAGATCGCGAGAGAGCGAAATGTTATTCCTTCATTCTGGAATAACGGAGATCGCGAGATAGCGAAATGTTATTCCTTCCTTCGGGAATAACGGAGATCGCGAGAGAGGTCGAAATGTTATTCCTTCATCTTGGAATAACGGAGATCGAAAGAGAGCGAAATGTTATTACTTTATTCTGGAATAACGGAGATCGCGAGAGAGGTCGAAATGTTATTCCTTCATCTTGGAATAACGGAGATCGAAGAGAGCGAAATGTTATTCCTTCATTCTGGAATAACGGAGATCGCGAGATAGCGAAATGTTATTCCTTCCTTCGGGAATAACGGAGATCGAAAGAGATAGCGAAATGTTATTCCTTCATTCGGGAATAACGGAGATCGCGAGATAGCGAAATGTTATTCCTTTATTCGGGAATAACGGAGATCGCGAGAGATAGCGAAATGTTATTCCTTCATTCGGGAATAACGGAGATCGCGAGATAGCGAAATGTTATTCCTTCATTCGGGAATAACGGAGATCACGAGAGAGATCGAAATGTTATTCCTTCATTCGGGAATAACGGAGATCACGAGAGAGATCGAAATGTTATTCCTTCATCTTGGAATAACGGAGATCGAAAGGGAGCGAAATGTTATTCCTTCATTCTGGAATAACGGAGATCGCGAGATAGCGAAATGTTATTCCTTCCTTCGGGAATAACGGAGATCGCGAGAGAGGTCGAAATGTTATTCCTTCATCTTGGAATAACGGAGATCGAAAGAGAGCGAAATGTTATTCCTTCATTCTGGAATAACGGAGATTGAAAGAGAGCGAAATGTTATTCCTTCATTCTGGAATAACGGAGATCGCGAGATAGCAAAATGTTATTCCTTCCTTCGGGAATAACGGAGATCGAAAGAGATAGCGAAATGTTATTCCTTCATTCGGGAATAACGGAGATCACGAGATAGCGAAATGTTATTCCTTCATTCGGGAATAACGAAGATCGCGAGAGAGGTCGAAATGTTATTGCCTTCTGGCAATAACTGAAATTTTTAACAAGAAACATTATCCCATTTGGTGATAACGGAGGATTTCCCGAATGACACGTTATCCCATTTGGCGATAACGGAGGATTTCCCGGAGGAAACGTTATCCTATTTGGCAATAACGGAGGGTTTCTCGGAGGAAACGTTATCCCATTTGGCGATAACGGAGGATTTTTAGGACACAACATTATATCCATTTGGATGTAACGGGAAAACTTGGGAGAAAGTTATTCCATTTGGAGATAACGAGAATATTTTGGGCAAAAGTATTTCCTATTTTGATTTGGTAATCAATTAAGGTTATTTTTCTTTGTGCATGTTACATGAGCCACGGGCTGACTCTTTTGCGGGAAGGCAATGTGAGAGGATTTTTATGAAACAATGTGTTTGGATGCATGTGTTTGGAAATTGTTTGAGACAGGTTTCGAGCAGTTGGGGTCGTATCCCTTGGGTGCGGACTGAACTATTGTTGTTGCTGAGATGTTGTCAACGTGGACTAGGATTCCCTCTTGGGCTGAGACTGGGTTTAAACCTCGAGTCTTGACTAAAGTTCCCTTCTTAAATTCTGACACTTGAAGCTGACGCTGACAGGCCTTTAGAACCAAAGACTAAAGCAGATGTCGAAGTGACCAAACCTCTCTTCTAGGGGTGGATACGACTTATCGGAGCCCCGGTCTGAGGAACAATTTTTGCAAAGCCTCATGTTCTATTAAAGCAAGGAAAGATCCTTTCATTGGCAAAGCCTCGGTTGTAAAGCCCCGGTTGGACGAACTGAGTAGGCGAAGTCTTAGGTTTCGAAGAAGTGACTTAGTGAAGCCCCAGTCTAGCAAAAATCCCAATATGATTGGTACTGCAAAAGTGATCCTGAGGTTAATCTGACCAAGACTGAATCCATCTAGGGACCTAGTGAAGAACCCGATGCAGACCCAAAAAAATGGCTAAAGAAGCCCCAGTCTAAAGAAACGGCTTGGCAAAGCCCCAACTTCGAAGAGTTTCAAGGCAACCCTAATGCGAATTGTAGCAGAAGAGGGAAGACCTATCCTTTCGTACTTACTTTCTTGTTTCCTTTAGTCTCTCAGCCAACCTTAAGAAGATGTGAAAGAAAAGATTTTTAGAAATTTATACATGCAGGGGAATATTTTTTTTCGAAAGGTGGGAATAGATCCCAATTTTGTATTATTTTGATGGCCTTATTTGATGTAGGCACAAAACTCGCTTTGGGTTTGACTCTTTTGAGAGAGTATAAGCGTAGAAAAGTTTGTAAAGGTGTATGGAAGCCCCTGCTGACAGAAAATCAGTGTTTAGCACTATCTTTCCTAGGATGTAGAAAAGGAAGACTTGTCAAGACATCTGAAAACTTGTTTTATTTTACAATGATCACAAGATTGCTTAAAACCCTTTATTAATGTTCGGGTTATTCAACCACTAATTTCGATATGAACAAACATTTTTGATTAATCATGAGGAGAAAGTCAACCGATGTCGCGGATCAAGGTTGGCTGGTGTGAAAGAAAGGTTTGTGTATAGGGAGGTCATTGATGAGACCGGGTTTTCTGGGATTTGAATGTGTTTATGGGAAAGGTCATTCGCTGAGACCGGTTTTTCTGGAATTTGAATATGCTTATGGGAAAGGTCATTCGATGGGACCGAATTTTTCTGGAATTTGAATATGCTTATGGGAGAGGTCATTGATGAGACCGGATTTTCTGGAATCTAAATATGCTTATGACCGGACCATTTCTGGTTGCCTACGTTCCCCTCATTGTGAGGAGCTCAGGTCGCCGTAGTTCGGCCTTGGCCGGATTGTATTTGGCTTTGGGAAATGGGATTTGTGGTTCCTTTAGTGAAAAGGCTCGGATGAAAAGGTTGGATGATGAGGCATGAGCCTCGGGATGATTCCTTGACCAAGTCATCTTTGGACGGTTGCTTCTGATTTTCGTCTTTCAATTGGGGGAGAAAGGATTTGCATGTGCCTAAAGGCTTATGAGATGCTTCTGCTTTTGCTTCGATCGCCCCATTGTTATCGACAACATCTATTCTTCGAGCTTTGATTTTGCCTGTTCGTCAAGCTTTTGATTGGCGGTGCTGGGTCCTTGGCCTCATTTCATTTTTTTATTTTATTTTATTTATTTTTTTTATGTGTGCAACCCTGTTTTTTGCCTAGACTGTCCCTTTACAAGGTTTTTAGCCTAGCTGGGTATTACTCTTTTTGCACTATATTTTTTTTATGTGCAACCCTGTCTTTTGCCTAGACAGCCCTTTTTTGGGATTTTCAGCCTAGCTGGGCATTACTCTTTTTGCACTAAGATTTTCTCTCTCTCTTTTTTTTTAAAGCACCTGAGGGCCAAGGCGAGCCTCTGCTTGAACCTTCTTGATACCCTTGAGGTCTAAGGCAAGCTCCTAGGTTGTTGTCGACACGTGGTCAATCTTTCGAAGCTGAGTAGCCTTTTGTTGTCCCTTGACGATGCCGCCGTCGTTGACTTGGTCAAGATGGAGGTGGGGGCATGATTGGGAAAGTGTATGGCTTGATGAAGGCTTTTGTGAAGTAAGGAAAGTGTATGGCTTGATGGAGGCCTTTTGTGGGGTAAGGAAGGTGTATAGGGAGAGCATCGGTTGACTTTCTCACACCGATTAATCAGAACGTGAATTATTTCGAGAGATTACTTGTTGAGCAATGCAAGTGATCATATAAAATAAAACCATTTCATTAAATGTAATGTAGGTGTGCAAATAATGCCTTAAGTCTAGCAAGAAAAGAAGAAGACTCTTTTATAGAAGATTGATAATTAATTACAATGTCCGAGGAGGACTTGATTGAAAGAGGGAAGTACTAGAACCTACGAGAGTTGACTGAGAGACTATTTTATTTCTTAGTCTTGCTTGAGGATAGGTAATCCCTAGCCTAGCTACTCTACGCTGGTTGGACTGCCAGGACACTTGAGCTTTCCGTTTTCTATTAACTTCTGACTTCCATTATGTGCCCATGATACTGGTGGAAGTGGAGGGATTTGAGGCCACGGGGCAGCTAGAGCAAGGACAAGGTGTCCAAAGAAACGGGCCGGAAAAGTCACGGGGACGAACTTTGTTGACTGAGCATATTGATGGAAGGAAGTGAACCTGGGAGGACTTTGAGGGGTACTAGGATCTGTTTGGGTGGATCCAAAGCTGGGTCTTATCTGAGGAGGCGAGGGTGTTGGAGCCCTGATGGCCTGGGATGTTGGAAAAGACTGAAAAGGGGTAGTCCTTGGTAAGGGATCATATGTGGATGGAGGAGGGTATTGGCTGTAGGATGGAGGGACTGAAATCACTGTTTCTGAAGTCTCATCTTCGACCATGACCAGAGAACCGTTCGCCTCAACTGTTACCTGAACTCCATGACGGCGGAGAGTACTGACGAGCATGGCCAGCTGCTCTTCATGAACCCTATGGGCATTTTCCAAAGCCAAGATTAACTCTTCCTTCCTAATCATTGGATTTCCTATACCCTCACTGTTTTCTGTCAAATCTGCCATTCTGACTCTCTGAGCTGACAAAACTGACGGTTATGTCGAACTGTCTGAACCTAAGGCTTCCGCACTGAAAGGCCGCTGACCCGGTATTTTCGCCCACTTCTTTCTCGCTGCGGGAAAGGGATAGACAAGGTTTAGACTCGGGTTAAGTGAGGTTTAGACTCGTAGGTAAGTGAGGTTTAGACTCGGAGGTAAGTGTTTAGGCTTGGAGGTAAGTGTTTAGGCTGAAGGCTCAAGTAACATGCACTTATCGCTTAAGTTTTACTCAAAACACATTTTCTCCTAATCCTAATTTATCGAGAAAGATTGGACCTTGAAAGGTCGAGATCAGAAATTGGAGATCGAACCGAGGAGGTCGCGATTAGGGATTTGACCGTGAAAGGTCGAGGTAAAAAAATCGGAGATCGGACCGAGGAGGTCGCGATTAGGGATTGAACCGCGAAAAGTCGAGGTAAAAAATCGGAGATCGGACCGAGGAGGTCGCGATTAGGAATTTGACCGTGAAAGGTCGAGATGGAAAATCAGAGATCGGACCGAGGAGGTCGCGATTAGGGATTTGACCGCGAAGGATCGAGATGGAAAATCAGAGATCGGACCGTGGAGGTCGCGATTAGGGATTGAACCGCGAAAGGTCGAGGTAAAAAAAAAATCGGAGATCGAACCGAGGAGGTCGCGATTAGGGATTTGATCGCGAAAGGTCGAGATGGAAAATCAGAGATCGGACCGAGGAGGTCGCGATTAGGATTTGACCGCGAAGGGTCGAGATGGAAAATCGGAGATCGGACCGAGGAGGTCGCGATTAGGGATTTGACCACGAAGGGTCGAGATGGAAAATCGGAGATCGGACCGAGGAGGTCGAGATTAGGGATTTGACCAGAAGGGTCGAGATGGAAAATCGGAGATCGGACCGAGGAGGTCGCGATTAGGATTTGACCGCGAAGGGTCGAGATGGAAAATCGGAGATCGGAACGAGGAGGTCGCGATTAGGGATTTGACCACGAAGGGTCGAGATGGAAAATCGGAGATCGGACCGAGGAGGTCGCGATTAGGGATTTGACCACGAAGGGTCGAGATGGAAAATTGGAGATCGGACCGGGGAGGTCGAGATTAGGGATTTGACCACGAAGGGTCGAGATGGAAAATCGGAGATCGGACCGAGGAGGTCGCGATTAGGATTTGATCACGAAGGGTCGAGATGGAAAATCGGAGATCGGACCGAGAAGGTCGAGATTAGGGATTTGACCACAAAGGGTCGAGATGGAAAATCGGAGATCGGACCGAGGAGGTCGCGATTAAGGATTTGACCACGAAGGGTCAAGATAGAAAATCGGAGATCGGACCAAGGAGGTCGAGATTAGGGATTTGACCACGAAGGGTCGAGATGGAAAATCAGAGATCGGACCGAGGAGGTCGCGATTAGGATTTGACCACGAAGGGTCGAGATGGAAAATCAGAGATCGGACCGAGGAGGTCGCGATTAGGATTTGACCACGAAGGGTCGAGCTGGAAAATGGGAGATCGGACCGAGGAGGTCGCGATTAGGGATTCCAGAGATAGGACCATGCAATTATGATTCCGCTAATTGTTCAAGTTTACTTAAAACAGTGTCTTTTATTTATTTCTATTTTGTTGGAAAAGGGGGTTTTGCCCTTCTTTTTCGCAACTACTCTAGATCCTGGATCAGTGGGTTCCGTCACTACGTCTATAAGCCCCTCGTATTCCACCTGTATTTCGACCTCCCAGGGTGGACAGCCCCGGGCGAGGGTCCTATAAGGCACGCGGATCCCACCGAACGAGAGAGAAGAACGCTCCTAACGGGTCTAGCAGGTCATAGGAACTTTTAACGCACGAGCGATGCGGATTATAGTCAAGGCAGTACCGGGAAAGTCTCATTTTTCAGCCTTAACGGAATTTCGGCAGAATTTCGCTTGCGCGAATGACGTTTTGACTTTTCGGTAATGTCCGAGAAAATAATAGACATGGGTCGGGCGGTAAAAGCCGGATGACACAGTGTCACATTGAACTTCGTCGCATACGCAGTGCGTGAGTCAAAATCGAAGTCAATGCCGGGCCAAGATCTTGCCAATTTTTCCTTGTCGGAATTTTGGCGGAGCTTCGCTTGAGCGAAAGATCTTTTGGATTTTTGGCATGGACTTGGTCTTGACTCTTACGCATTCCGTGCGGGTCAAGGTCAAAGTTAATGTCGGAGTCAAGATTCTACCGATTTTTCCTTGTCGGAATTTCGGCAGAGTTTCGCTTGAGCGAAAGATCTTGACTTCCGTTATGGACTAAGGCTTGACCTTTACGGGGACATGCAACTAAGCTGTATGACACGGACTAGACCAAAAACCAACCAAAAGTCACGGTTTTTTGAAACGTGTGACACGGACTGTGCATTGGTCGACACTGGCTGCCATGGGGAGTTTGGGGTGATTCCGTGCGCGCCCGGGAGCATCGTAAGGCTGTCCGTGACAGCAGCTGAAAAACCACTGTGGGTTTAAAGGGACGTGCGTGCAAAGTGTACAGGATATATAAGGTGCGCGTAGTGTGCGGCCTCCTAAAAATATTCCTTTTTGAGTTAAAACAGAAATTTTCAGAAATGTGTTTTAAAGGAATGACTTTTTCCGGGACGGGGGAAATGCAGCAGATAAGCACGTAAATTTTCTGGGAGCCCCGGTCAGTCTTGAAACTGAATAGCCCCAAGCTGCCGAGGCTGCCAGATTAGCCTCAATTTTTGTCCTGGTGGAATTGCCAATGAAGCCGCCCGGTCAGAATCCAGGGAGGATTAAGCCGTACGGCTGCATCAAGCAACTTTCCAGGTTCCAATTCCTTTGATTTGCAAGCTGCTTTCCTCGCCTTTTTGGCTCCTTTTTCAGCTTCAGAATGCTTTCCTGTTCAATTTCAGCATATGCACAATTCCCAAGAAGCAAATGATGCATGCAATGCAATACAAGAAAATAAGGCAAGTGTAAGAAGCAGATCCGTGGCGAAAGGCTAACCCTCTCGGAAAAAGCTTTCTTTTTTTTTTTTTAATTTTTCGAAAAGAGATACCGGTACGTGGGATTTTTAGACCACAATTTATCCCAAGCCTCGGGTTAGGAAGCGATACAGGAAGGTTAATGGTTTCCACCTATATACCGAATATCATTTATTTATTTTATTATTACTATTATTTTTTTAAAATAAAAAAAAAACTTATAAAATGAAACCATTTAATGTCCCATATCCCTCAAGCAAAAATGAACCTCAGCCTCCAAGCAATGCAAACATTCGACACTAAGTTTCAGCAACATAGAAAACATGGAGGAAAAGGAACACAAAGCACGTAAAATGCAAATATCACATATGATGTCACAACAATGCACACACAAAAGAATAAAACGGATGTTGAATGAGAACGAAAGTTTGACCCACTTTTGAAAGCAAGTTTCTATGTCCCCAGCAGAGTCGCCACTGAATGTACGCTCGCCGAAAAATAAAATAAATTTTTAGGAGTCGCCACGCCGTTTTAAAGGAAAACATTGAAAACCTTTTGAAAAGAGAAGATGGGTTCGGGGGTCAGGTTACGTGTTAGGAAGAACGTTTGGCGTTCACCCAACAAGCCTCAGATACGAGTCTTTCTATTTGTTCAACATCCAATTCATTCATAAATGTGTGCGATTGTGTGAGACAAAAATGTGATAAAATGCATTTTGATGCTTTGTATTATTGATGAAATGAGAGAATTACATCTTATGAGCTGCTTCATTCGGGGGGCCACATCCCAATTACATTGAAATGAACAACTTACGACTGAAATGGTCCAGCTGCAAATTGGCTACATGTGTCGCCCGACACAGGACCTCGGATGGTCAAGGATGTCGCGTGACACAACAAGCCCACCTGCAGAGGTTTTTCACAGCAAGGATTGCAGAGACAATTGGTAGCAAATTTCAGATCAACAGAACAGGTCCCTACGACCTCAGAGAGATCAATGCTCTGATGAGTGTGGATATGAATGTGGATATGGAACGATCCACACTCATCTCAACATTTAATGCACAACACATATCATTATTGATCAAAAACATACATCATTACGAGAACAAATGCATGAACAGAACATCTAGATATCAGAGCATAACATATCCAATCAGATTTTGAATAAACTGCAGACTAAGCATGGTAATACAAGTCTACTCATGTTCTAAACCGAGCAACATATTAGGCATAGCAATTACACCAAGTAATGAAAATAGAGAAAAGGAAGGAGAGTTAGGGCATTGCAACAAACAGCTACTGAGCCATTAATTCCAAAATGTATGAAGCTAAATAAATGATTTCAAAAATGCACATCCAGCTACTACATTTCAATGTTCAAATGTAAAACACATTTACGGTGTGGAACCTGATTGAACATCCCAGAGACCGAAACCAAACACGTTCAACCAAGTCCAGAATCAAACAGCTCAATATGATAAATACATGATCAGATATTACAACGTTAACTGAGATTATAACAAAACCAAATGTATTCAGATTCCATACTACCAGCATATTGAACCTGGGAACTTCATTACACAATAAAAACAGAGAGAGAGAGAGCAAAAGGTTGAGATTAGTTACCCTTGTAGGTCCACACTCTCTATACCACGTCGGTATAGAGAGCCTTCGATTCAGCTTCAGGACGAGCTTCGAGCTCTCAGACGGAGTATATTTGCAGTTGCAAATATGCGTGTGTACGTGAGTGGATTCGACTTGGGCTCTGAACAGGGGAACAGCAATCGGTTTTTGGGGAATACCTCAACTAGTGAGGAATCGGTTTTTGGGCTCTGAGTTGATCTGAATGTGTTGGCAAATCGGTAGTGGTGGGTAGGAATAGAGATCGGATGTGGGATATATGAAGACCACCGGAAATAGACCAGGTGGAGGTTGTGAGGACGGTCGGAGATGAACGGAAACTCGGCCGGAAATAATGGAGTTTGAGACCTAGTGGACGAGCTCACGGTCTGGAACAGGGGAAGACGGGCTTCGATGGATTTGAGGTAGAGAAAGAGAACGACGATGAAGGGTTTGGATTTAGGTTGAGAAGCGATTTAGGGAGATTTGGGTGGGGTTTTCAGTTCGGCCGGAGTAGGGAGAGGGAACGGAGGTAGGCTTGGCCGGAGAAGAAGATTGTTGCTGAGGAAGCAATTAGAGGGTGAGGAACGATTGAGGGGGGAATTGGGTCTTCGTTAGGGCAGAGGGAGGAAGCAAGGTTGATAGGTGATTGGAGAAGACGATTATGGAGTGGGGAACGCCATTAAAGAGAGCAGGTGAGGACCTTTGGTTTTTTGCGTTTAGTGAGAGGAGAGAGAGACTCCCATTTATGTTAAGAGAGAGAATTAGAGAGAACCGCCTAGTGAGAGAGAGAGAGCCCTTTTGTGAGAGAGAAGGCCCCCCTGTTAAATGAGAAATTCACTTTATTTAAAGATGGCTGATAAAAGCGAAAGAGGCCGTGTGGCTTCATTTGCGGTCAGTCCAGATTTCTCTAGAAACATGCAAGGTGGCAATTCTGGACCCTTCTTTCTAGCGAGGTCCTTCTTGGAATTTAAATTCCTAGCAGGTCCTTCCTTCCTTGGAAAGTTTGGAAAAGTTCCAGAATTGTCCCTGAACTTTAGGAATGTTCGGGAAATTGCCGGGAAACTTAACCGGGAGGCATGAGCCAGATTTGGGTACTTACACCATCACACACGCGCATTCATGATATATCTGTCATCGCACTGCATACCTTCTATAAACTCGGGACCCACACTAAGGACGGATGACGGTAACCACCTAGTCGCCAGTCTCTCCGAAGTTGGATCATCCCACTCCGCGTATTCAATCCACTTAGATTGTCATATCGCGGGAAGCCTAGCCTTCCAGCTCTGCATCGCCACATTTTCATGTAGATTGTCTTTTTAGGATCACTCCGTGACCGGTCGGTTTTGACTCGGTGGTCTTTTCTTGTTTTTGACCAAAACAAAGCCATGTAAAATTGACAATAAAGAAGGACTCGGAAAAGTCCCCTCGGAAAAAGTCCCTTCGGAAAAAGTCCCTTCGGAATGACCCTTTCGGATGTCCCTTTGAAAAAAATAATAATCCTTCAAAAAAAAACGATCTTACATGGCTTTGTTTTACAAAAATTGGATTGATTGCTTAGTCGTTAGGTTCTGATAAAGGCCTTAGAAACCCCTCAAAACGGATTTTCCGTTCCGACCAAAAATTAGGTCTAATAAAAATTGACTTTCCGTGTGATTATCTCGCGCGTGACTACATATCTCGCGCGGGATAATGTCTCTGTTTGCTGAAACTGAGCCTGAGCCATTTAAGCCTGTTTCCGACTTGTTGGGGCTAGATTTGATCCTGATATCGTCTCTGCATCTCTTCTGTCAGTTTTCCAAAGCTACTCAACTTCAAGACTCCCACCACAATATCTACTGAAAAGCATGTCATCCCCAAGAAGGACCTTGAACAACACACTCTGCAAGATTTGACCAAGGCCCTTGTCGCTGAGATGGAACATGTGGGAGGTTGGAGAGAAGCCTTTGATTTGCCTACCACTCGCATTGCTAGGGATTTCCGAAAAATAGAAAGTGACTCCGACAGCGGGCGATCATCTGTGCAAGAAGAGCTAAGTGGCATCAAGTCTCAACTTGCCAAAGCCCTGCAGCAAATTGAGGACAACGATGCATGGCACAACTTGGAAGAATCCATCCAAGCTGGCAAGACCAAGATCCTGATTGAAGAACTTGAAGAGGTCAAAAGCGAACTTGAGGCTATGACCCAAAAGTGTATCACTCTCGAAGCTCACATTGAAGATGACATTGATGAAAGAGTCAACTATTGCCTCAATACTCTCTACCGTGACCTCAAGGAGCAAATGGAAGCAGAATATCAGTCTCGTCACAACGTCTTTGTGCAACACTATGAGAACCATATTCGAGACCTTCATAATCAAATGGCTAAGCGAAGGAAGAGTAGGATCTTTTCCGACATCGGATATATCTCTCTCGGTCATCTCTTCAAAAGCCTTCGCAAGGATGGAAAAATGAGCCCAATGGAGGGTTACATACCCAAGAGAGAAGGGCGAGCTCCACACCTCTACTGCTTCTACCATCAATGCTATGGCCACCATACCGATGATTGTTTCAAATTGAAGAATGCAATCCAAGATTTAATTGACGGCGGTCTTGTCAAAATTGCTCCTAGCGGAGGTGTAGCGATGCGTGAATTTTAACATCTCAGAGTCACCACTTATCATTTATTTAGGAAAACAATAAGAAAAACCTGTTTGATTTTAAAGAGATTTGAGGGTTCGGGGGTTAAGTTATGGAATGGGTAGGTCGAGGAGCATCCATTCCACCCAATCCGGAGATCGGTCTTGTCAATTGAGTATTATCAATCTAATTAATTTAACAATTAAATAAGAACAAGAAAACCCTAATCAATTTCTTGATTAGGAATGTCGGATTATATGCTTCGAGATCGCCTTCATCGATTGAAGGGACTCTAGGCTAATCCTTTTGATGGGATTACACTACTCTAAAAGCCAATAGAGAGAGATTGAGAAGAAGAGAAAAGAAAAGAAATAAAGGATTTTACCTTGGGTTTAGGGAGTAATTGATTTAGAACGTGGTTCTAAGATGGATTCTTGGTCGAGAAGTGATTCGGACAGAGTTTCGACTCGATATGAGAGTCAAATCTTGATGCGGACAGAGCTTTGCCTCGGTCCTTTGATTCGGGCTTTGATTCGGGCTTTGATCAACGAGGTTGATAAAAAAACTTTTAGGTGATTTTAGGGTGATTTTTGTGAGTGATTTGAAGGAGTCTTTCATGGAAAGAAACCAACAAATTGTGTGTGTTGTGTGTTTTCGATCGTGGATCGGGGATCTCTCAATCTAAAACTGTTCTTTTTTTTTTGAAATACTGAAAGTCATTGGGTATTTATAGGTGTTGGAGAGGTGTTAAGGATGAAATCAAACACCTTGGGAAGGTTCCAGAACTCAACTGTGATTGGATGACCGGATTGATAAGGTTTTATCAAGAAAAGAGTTTGAAACGGAGAAGGAGAGTGATTCTGTACATCCTGTCGAGGGGTTATCTCGCACGAGACACGCTATTTCGCGTGAGATAACTAGTCATTTGACTATTTTGTCCTCTTCAGTTTATTCCGTTAGTCAGTTAGGTCCAAAACTAACGAGGTTAGTTAGAAACTTAACGAAACATGGCGAAACTGATATGCTTTCATCAAAACACAAAAGAGAGATGAAGAGTAGTGTAATCATGAATTATTGGTTCAGAATGGGGTGTCTATAGAGCCCCTCGGTGACAAGACTTATGGAAGAAGTCATGTCGTCGATAGAAAGACATCATTCTGAACATTGGGATGGTCGTGCCGCGCGGCTGCCTACGTATCTCTAAGAGAGAATCAGACCAAACGTAGTTCGACTCCAAAACACTAAAAAGGCTATTTTAGGTATTTTGAAAAGAATTTTAGAAAATAGAAGAGGGACTTTTTTTTTGAAAAGGTAAAATCATACTAAGGAATCAAGGACTTGACCCAATTCTGATGATACCTATTGTTGATGAAGTTGTTAAAGTGCGCCGCCCATGGTTACTGACGTAGCTCATTGTTGCCGAGGTCACGGACTTTATTGTCGTTGCCGAGGTCACGGATTTTGTTGTGGTTGCCGAGGTCACGGACTTGAAGTTTGCTGCCGTCACAGACTTTGCTGAGGTTGCCGAGGTCACGGACTTGAAGTTTGCTGCCATCACAGACTTTGTTGACGTTGCCGAGGTCACGGACTTGAAGTTTGCTTTCATCACAGACTTTGTTGATGTTGCCGAGGTCACGGACTTTAAGGTTTGCTGCCATCACAGACTTTGAAATTGTCGGTTGAGGTGGAGGTTCTGTCGGCCCCTGTAATGCAAGGATATATGCATGCGGATTTCGGATAGACCCGAAAGATTCTTACCTTTCTGTACATGTTAGCACATAAAGATTCCAAATAGATTTCCAGATTTTAGTTGTTTAACTGGACTTACGTGGTGATGCTCACGTCTGTTTGTGTAAATGGTCGATTGGTCATTTTGGTGGTAGAGTATATGTTGTATGGAGATGTAGGGACATTTTTATGGATGTATATTTGAGATGGGTGATCTTTATGAGAGTGAACTTGTGTTTGACAAGTTGGGACCAAATCAAGTTTATGCAGAATTTGTTGCTAGTCAGCGAGGCTGAATTTCGATGAGTAACCTTGTGTGAACACATCTAGGTCTGTTGAGAATCTCCATTCTTACTTCTCCTTTGAATCGTGTCTCTAGGAGGCAAACGACTACAAATCTGTCGACTGTCGTAATGGTTGTATGTCTAAGGCCCTTTGGTGTCTCAAGCCCCAAGTTGCTTGCAAGGTGGTAGATGACTTTTGTGAACAGGCTTGTGAGTCTGTTCTCTTGATTTGAAGATGATCGAAGAAGACTCTCCTTGTTGATTTGATTTGAAGAAGATCGAATGATGCTTGATGAAGAAGGTTGAAGGATACTCTCCCTTTGTCCTTGATTTTTTTTTCTTTTCTTAGTGACGCACCCTGGTTTTTGCCTAGACCGCCCTTTCAGGTTTCAATCTAGCGGGCATCTCTTTTGCGTCTTTTTTTTTCTTTTGTGCTCTAACTTTTTCATAGGCCGCTCTTTACGAGTTTTCAACCTAGCGAGCCATATTTTTTTTGAAAAGTATGTTTAACTCGAAGAGAATCTTATTGAGGAGAGAGAGAGATGAGATCTCAAGTTAGTTGAGGAGAGATGGACTCTATTTTTGGAAGGTGATCCAAGCATTGATTCTTTGAAGAAGTGTATTCTCTAATGATGAGAGTGAGAAGCAAAGAGGAAAGCTCCCAATGCAGATTTGATTATTTTGAAGAGTTGAAGTAGAGATTGACTGGGGGAGGAAAGGTTAGGAAGCCCCAGTTTTGATGCTTGGATTTTAAGAGTGTGTATGAGAGTGGCTAACAGGAAGCCCCTAGACTCAATGAGGAACGCTACGTGGCTCAAGGATCTAGAAAAGTTGTTCTACCTTTTAATGAATCGTGTATCATCTAGAAGTTTATAAATAAGTTTAGGAAGAAAGCCAATCATTAGTATGACTTAAGGGTAAACATTTTTCTTGATACTGAAAGTCTTCTTCACTTGATGTAGGAGGATATTAAGGAATTCTCTTTTCTTTTGTTGATATCACTTGACTCATTTTCTTTGTGGGAGAGTCCTTCATGCATTTGAATTTTCACCTATGTTGTGGGGGTGATGAAAGCTTGAGAGGCTTTTTTCTTTTTTTTTTGTACTCTCAAAGCTTTGAATTGAGTAGCCCCACTTTTCTTGGGATGAAGGTTGACAGCAGCACCTTTGGCTTCCTTCGCTTGTTGACCTTTGACTTTCAGTAGGGTAATGTTTAGCCCTTAAGCCTTCTAATGATAACTTGCTTCTTAAAGTCACTTAGAAGTTTCTATTTTTGCGATGATTTAGGGAATGGAGGGTCCATTATTTTGTATGAATTAACTGATATTCATGAGGTAGAACAACCTTAGGGAAAATGTTTAGGAAAAGAAAATTTCTTTGATTAATTGGAGAAATTGAAAAACAGACTCGATAGTTTAGATGACACAAACTAGAGGAGGTGAGAAGTACTAGAAAGACAGAACGACTCTTCGAATTCATACTTGAAAATTTAAAACCTAATCTACTTCTATCAAAGGAGAAAAGGAGAGGATAGTGGTAGCCCCAAAGTGGTAAGTGTAGATTTCTTCTTGGAGCTTCATCTTCTTCATGGAGTGCGAGGGAGAGGATTGGTGATGACGTTGGGACGTTCTAACTCTCCATTGTCAAAGAGGTCTTGGATGATGTCCTTCAAGTGGTGGCAAGAGTTGGTGTCATGGCCGGTGAAGTTGTGGTACTTGCAGAATAAGTGATGAGCATGGTTCGGACCCATATCCTTCGGAGGACCACCTTCCCTTGGTTTGATCTTTTCATTCTTGACAAGCACATCGAAGAGTTCTTCTTGAGTGATTCCTTCAATTTTATCGTAGTGCCTCTTTTTCTTTTCGGGAGGAGGAACAGCTGAATACTTTCCGGTGTTGGGGAGGTTGAATGCAATGGCATTGACTGAAGCATCTTTACTTGTGGTGGTTTTGTTGAAGCGGAAAGTACTTTCCTTCTTTTTGCTTTTGAGGAAGTCATCAATTCTAATTCCGGACTCATGGAGTTCATTGAAACTAGGAAAGTAGTTGCCAGCAAGCTTCTCTTGAAATTCATCACGGAGACATTGGAGGAAGATGTGGATTTGCTCTTTGAGAGTAGGTCTTTCGACAATTTTAGTAAGTTTGAGTCTCCATCTTCTAGCAAATTCAGCAAAGGACTCATTGGCATGTTGTTTGGTTTGTTCAAGGTCCCTCCTAGTTGGGCGGTAAGTGGAGTTGTCTTCAAACTGCCTTTGGAAGACTAAACATGCAGACGACCAATCAAGCCTTGTAGTCGTAGGAAGAGACATGTACCAATCCCTTGCAGCACCCTCCGAGGTTTGAGGAAATCATTGGGCTAAGATTGTGTTATCAACGCCCATTGGAAGCATAGCCCAAGTGTAGGTCTCAAAATGAGCTCGAGGACAAGTAGTACCATTGAACTTGGCAATATCGGGTGTTTTGTACTTGCGAGGAAACTTAGTGATGGATTGTTGAAGAGCATCGGGATCAAATGGAACGAATGACCCTTTTGAAGTGTCAAGAGTTGCAAGTTTCTTCTCGAGGTAGTTCTTAGTAACATGGTCACCAAGTTTAGTAGTTTCACCACTGCCTTCTTTCTTGGTTTTAGCACCTTTGGAGACATGTTCCTCATCATCGGAGGAGGATGAGGAAGAGGAGGAATTGGATTCTTCCTTTTTCTTGCTCGACCTCTTGGGTTTCTTATTCTGTTTGGTATAAGATTCCTCTTCATCGGAGGAGGATTCCACTTTCTGCTTTTGCTTTCTGCCTTTCTTGACTTTCATGTCGTTGAGCTCTTTCATGAGGGCGGCCATTTGGGCATTTTGTTCCCCAATTTGCTTACTTTGTTCATCCAACCTAAGCATGGCTTCGATGAGTTGGGCCTTAGCTTCGTTGATTTCGGCCTCGGTGGTAGAAGGAGAAGCAGACATCGTGTCGAGCTTTGGCGATGGACCTAGACGTGTAACTGTTGGTGTAATGCCCTAGGCTTTAGTTATGTTTAACTGAAAAACCGTTATGTATCATCTTTATCGTTTATGTTTATTATTTGATTATTATATAGTTTGCATATTTATTGTAATAATCTCCGTCCCTGATTATTAAGAGAATAATTAGTATAATTGTCAATGGATAATCATGTGATGATTATATGCATAAGAGATGCACATTGAAATTATGGGTACTTGTTAGAGAACAAGTGACTGGACATGACCCGCATGAGATTTATGTCATGGTCAAATGTCATACTTAAATCTCATACGGTTACTTCATTTATTTCCTAGACCTAAGATTATCGTAACCTTACATATGATGAAAGTCATGTTTGATTTTAGTCAAACGATATCTTAACACGATATCTATAAAGACTATCATTGGCATGATCGGATTCATGATGGGAAGAATGATAAGTCAAGAAGGAATTTGTCCCTCGGAAGAGAGATGTTATGCTTGGGCCCCTCGATGAGTGATAATGATGAAAGTGTATGGCCGTACCCCAATGTGATTGGAATTATCATTATACTCAAGAATCGAGAAAGCATTGAACAATAACAAGTTGACAAGGACCATGACTTGTGTTCAAATATAACATCGTGAGACAAAGGGATAAATGGAAGTACACCATTGGAAACGTGAACTCTTACGTTGCATTATTTGGGTAGACATAATGGCTTGCTAGAGTCCGCTTATGTCTTATGAGGTTCGATATGATCGAACTCATTGCCAACATAATGTAATCCTATTGGGTCACACACAACTAGAATGAATTGGTTAAACCGGAGGAAGAATAGTTGAGAGTTTCTGTATCTGGCTATATATACCGCGCGACATATTAAGCCAATGGCTTAATATACCGCGCGACATAATAGGCCAGTACGCGTTTTTGACAGCCTGTCTCTCCTAATACGATTAGGAGAGGTATTCCTACTATTGTAGTATAAATACAAGGGTTCTGTCAGACCTAAAAGGTCAGCCGAAATTTTCAATCAAAATTCACAACAAAATACTCTCAATATTCTTCAAGGTTTTAGATCTAGCAATCATCAAGAAGTTGTTCTTGGATTCATTCAAAGGTGTGGATACCAAAAGAGGGTCTTCGCTCGTTCATCGATCAAGGCCTAGAGTTTAAGCAAGTTGAAGAACGAAGTTTGTGATTCGATATCACATAATCAAAATCGTTCGATAGCTCAAGACCGGAAAGCGTTTCAAGGTTGGTTTAATTCTATCTCATAGGAATTTAAATTAATTGTATAGAACGGATCCTAGGGCTTCTTGGGTTTTATGTTTTAATGCTTAATTCCGCTGCGCATGGACCCGTAAAACCCAACAGTGGTATCAGAGCCCCGTTCGTATGGTTAAGTTTGAATTAACATGCTAGATTTAAGATATAAATTGTTTATATGCTTATTGCATGTTTTGTATGCGATAGAATTTTTAATTGTTTATGTGAAACAATGTGAAAATCGTTTTCGGAATATGCTGAATTAAATCTGTAAAAGGGATGTTTTACGTGATTTAATTACATGTAATCTGTATTGGTTCGAATCTGGAAATCCTGTTACTTGGCTGCTTATGTCGCGCGACATGTTGAGCCATGTGGATTTCAGGTTAACTGGCCTGTTAGGTCGCGCGACATATCAAGCCTCTGGCTGATGTTGTCACGCGACATAATAAGCCAAAACTGGCGTAATCCGTTTGTTCAATTTTTCTGCTATTCTGTGATTGTGTTTACAATCTGATATGTTCATATGAAAATCTGGATGTTATAAAATTGAGTTTATAAGTCCGCGATAGATTGATTCATTGATATACATGATTAATTGATTAAAATGTGATTTTAATAATTATTGCAATGTATATGAAAATCTGGATGTTATAAAATTGAGTTTATAAGTCCATGCTAGATTGATTCATTGATATGCATGATTAATTGATTAAAATATGATTTTAATAATTATTGCGATGCATGAATTATTTGTTCTTAAGTGTTAAGGATTTTATTAGATGATTAGTTGAAACATTGAATTGTGATTTCCTAAAATGTTTAGTTGAAACATTGCATTATAGTTTCCTAATATGTTTAGATTTAAACATTGTAAATTTTAGATTTTATGATTGTTTATGGAAACAAGTCATAATTACGCGAAATTTTAAAAGGAAACTAATTGTTTATAAAAGGTAGTGATTATGTTGCCAAATCAGAGTTGATTTCTAATTGTGCATGACTAGGAGAGTTCTGTCTAAGGAAGAGTTGGTACTTAAGTAGTCCTTGTGGCTCACCTATCTTCCTGGGAACTTACCTGGTGCATGATTATGACTATCTTTCCTGATATACTTATAATCTACCTTAAAGAACCTTCATTTAACTTTTAAGTTCTTTATGCCAATCCATGATTTAAACACTTGAGACCACTCGGATAGTTTTGGGTGGGCTTGCCAAAGCAAGGTGCTTTGATTCTATTCCGTTTGCGAGCAAGATGAGGAAATGGTGGTTCCTATACGTTTAAAATGGATGAACTTAATTGGGTTATCAAAATGGTTTTGGACCCAAGGCATAAGATGAGATTAAAATATGCTTAGACATATGATGTCTTAAATAAATCTCATAAAAGATCCTAAGAGTCATATATGATATGATTGATGTTTTCTACCTAATTAGTTTGATCTTGAGCGGTGCGCCATAGCGTACTTGAGATCAAATTAAAGATGGATCTTAGTCCTAAGAGTCATATACGATATGATTGATGTTTTTCTACCTAATTAGTTTAATCTTGAGCGGTGCGCCATAGCGTACTTGAGATTAAATTAAAGTTGGATCTTAGCCCATTAAATGCATATTATGCTTATTAGCATTGGAAGGTGTATGATTTAGTGGGAGTATTTGTAAAATACATTATTTGCTCTTAAATGATAAATGTGTTGATATTGATATGTGTTCATATAATTTGTATATTTTGTTGTAGAAATAGCATTACATAATGATAATTGCGATTCGTCCTTATGAAGGACAAAGTTCGAAAGGAACAATACATAATGTGTATGTTCTTGACGAATCCGTTCCTACTGAACCCATTGCAAATGTTGCAAAGGGCAAATAAGGAAGCAACATTAGAAACATAGTGATGATTCTGACAATATTGCTTGCCTTGTATTTGCCACCATGGTTGAAGGCTCTTATGAAGAACCTTGGGCACATGATAACTAATCTTTTGTTCTAGCATAACGCAAATAGGGAAATGTTCCAAATGCGAACTAGGAAAAAGATATATGTTGTGGTGAAGGCTCTTAATTCATATGATGAAAGAAGGAGCAATCTGAAAATTGTGTTAATGGTTGACACAATAAAAGGGTTCAAAAAGGAAGGAAAAGAAGGTAAAGCAAAAGTTGCTAAACATAGGACAAAAGTTGTCAAAGCCGAAAAGGCTAAACCCAAAGTGTCTCAAAAGGATGCAGTTTGCTATCATTGCAATAAGATTGTCATTGGAAGCAAAGTTGCAAGGCTTATTAGGAAGGCCTAAAAGGTGAAGAAGGGCAATATGATTGCTACTACTTCAAGTATCTATATGATAGATATTTTCCTTTCGACTTCTTGTTCTTGGGTATATGATACCGGATCGGATCCCACATTTGTTTAAATGTGCAAGGAACAAAGAATAGAAAGCTACTCAAATAAGGTAAATTAAACCTAAGCATGGGAATGGAGCAAGAGTTGCAACATTAGCCATAAGGGACTTATGAAGTCACTTTGCCTTGTGAAGTAGTACTTGTTTTGAACAAGTATGACTACGTTCCGAATTTGAGTAGGAGTATTATTTCTGTTTCTTAAATGGATGATGAAGGATATAATTTTCTTATTTTCAATAAGAAGTTTTATATTTATTTAATGATATGCCTTATTATAATGCATATGTCATTGAATGGTTTTCATATCCGTGATGATAAGATACAAAATAATGTTGAAGATATCTATAATATAAATGGAAATCTAAACCGAACAATATGAACAACGCGTTCATATGGCATTGCCGGCTTGGTCAAATAAATAAGAAACATATATCTAAACTCCATTAACATGGACTTTTAGACTCATATGACGATGAATCATTTGAGGAATGTGGATCTTGTTTATTGAGATTATTGATCAAACCACCCTACACTAAGAGTAGTGGGAGGGCTAGTGACTTATTGGTCATTATACATGAGATGTATATGGACTGTTAAGTAGCATTGCTAGGGGAAGACTTCGGTATTTCATCACATTTCACTAAAGACTTATCTAGATATGACTATGTCTATCTGATGAAGTTCGAAGGTGAATCGTTTGAGATGTTTTGAACATTTCAAAGATGAAGTACAAAACAACTTGGTAAAACTGTTAAGTACTTCGATTAGATCGAGGTAATGAATATTTGAGCCAAGAGTTTGACAATCATCTCAAAACTATGAAATCGTTTCAAAGTTGACTCCAACCGGAACACCACATTGTATGGTGTGTCTGAAAGGAGGAATTGAACCTTGTAGGACATGGTTCGTTCGATGATGTGTCAATCAGACTTTCCTATTTCCTATTTCCTTTTGAGGATATGCATTAGAAATAATGCGGTTACACTGAATCGAGTCCCTACTAAATCGGTTCCTAAGGCCCCACATGAGATGTGGCATGGAAGAAAACTTAGTTTGTCTTTCATGAAGATTTGGGGTTGCGAATCTTATGTAAAGAGACTTGTCTCTTATAAGTTAGCACCAAATCTGACAAAGGTTATTTTCGGAAATTAATCTTACAACCGCAAAGAGAACAAAATGTTTGTTGCTCTATACGATTCGTTTCTTGAGAAATAGTTTTTCAATAAAGAATCTAGTGGGAGTAAAATTAATCTTGAAAAGAGTTCAAGAACCTGAAAATGACATGGATCCAAGAGTAGAGACGGAACCAAGTTCACAAAGGAGTTGTGGAACCGGTTCAAGATGCACAAGTCTATCGTAGATTGGATAGGTTACGATCCGAACTCAAGAAATAGTGATTTCTCGTTGCGGAAAGTGATGAAGTGGAAGTCATTGAGAATGACGATCCTACTTGCTATCAAGAAGCGATGTCCTCTCCTAATTTGGATAAATGGTTAGGAACCATGGAATCCAAATTACAATCCATGTTTAACAATCAAGTTTAATTGGAACTTGATTGGGCTACCTGAAGGTGTAAAAACTAATGGGATGCAAGAAGGTCTTCAAGACCGACATGGATGGGAAGGTGTGTACTTTCATGACTAAGGATTGCAACAAAGGAATTTAGGCAAATTCATAGTATTGACTATGTTGAAACCTTTTTCGCCAGTTACAATGTCGAAGTCTGTTAGATTTTCAATTGCCATTATTACATATTGTGACTATGTGATATGACAAATGGATGTCAAACGACTTTCTTTAAATGGAAAGATTATTAAGGATGTGTAGAGTACACAACCCGAATAGTTTGTCGATCCAAGAAACTCTAATAGAGTATGCATGTTGCAAAGATCCATGAGATGGGTTGAAGCAAGCTTAAAGGAATTGGAATCTTCGTTTTGATGAATTGGTCAAAGAGTTTGATTTTATCAAGTACGAAGATGAACCTTGTGTATGCATGAAATTCAGTAGGAGCATAGTATTATTTCTATTGTTTATTACAATGATATCTTACTCATTGGAAAACAAGTTCCGACACTTAAGACTGTTAAGTCTTGGTCAAGGAAAGGTTTCTCAATGAAAGATATGGGTAAAGCCGCTTACATCCTTGGCATCAAGATCTATAGAGATAGATCTAGAAGGATAAATTGGTTTGAGTCAAAGTGTTCACATTGACAAGGTTCTTAGAAGAGTCTAAGAAAAGTGGCTTGTCAATGGGTCATAGTATTTTCTCTTAAGCAATACTCATTGTCTTATGACAATTGATGAGCAAAAGGGAATGAATGAAGTTCCATATGCTTCGGCATTTGGATCTGTCATGTATGCCATGATTTGTACTAGACCCGACGTCTCATATGCTTTGAGCATGATGAGTCGATACCAATCTGATCCTGTGATGAGAACCATTGGATGGCAGTCAAGATGATCCTTAAGTACTTAAGAAGAACTAAGGATACGTTCTTGGGATTTGAAAGATTGGAAGTTAATCTTGTTGTAAGGGTTACATAGGTGCTAGCTTCCAAACTAACAAAGTTATTTTAAAATCGCAATTAGGATTTGTGTTTGTGCTTATTAGAGGTGCAGTTTCGATTGGAAGAGTTCCAAGCAGAAATTGTAGCCGATTCTACTACTAAGGCCATATTTTAGCAACATATGATGTAGCTGAAAGAGGCAGTTTGGATCAAAATTTCATTTAGTATTTTGGAAATACTTCAAGTGTTTTTCCAAGTATCACTAATCGATGAAACTTTTGTTATGACAATAGTGGTGCCACTTGTGCAAACAATGGAACCAAGGTCACAACAGTGATCCAAACACTCACTTAGACGTTCTTCTAGGAATTCATAAAGAATGAGAAGACGTTAAAATATACAAAGTATCAACCGATGATGAAATAAGGGACTCACTTACAAAGACACTCGCATAGGCAGAAGCATGATGGGCATGTTAGATCCATGAGTATTCGATACATAAATGGAGCCTAGTGCAAGTGGGAGACTGTTGGTGTAATGCCCTAGGCTTTAGTTATGTTTAACTGAAAACCGTTATGTATCATCTTTATCGTTTATGTTTATTATTTGATTATTATATAGTTTGCATATTTATTGTAATAATCTCCGTCCCTGATTATTAAGAGAATAATTAGTATAATTGTCAATGGATAATCATGTGATGATTATATGCATAAGAGATGCACATTGAAATTATGGGTACTTGTTAGAGAACAAGTGACTGGACATGACCCGCATGAGATTTATGTCATGGTCAAATGTCATACTTAAATCTCATACGGTTACTTCATTTATTTCCTAGACCTAAGATTATCGTAACCTTACATATGATGAAAGTCATGTTTGATTTTAGTCAAACGATATCTTAACACGATATCTATAAAGACTATCATTGGCATGATCGGATTCATGATGGGAAGAATGATAAGTCAAGAAGGAATTTGTCCCTCGGAAGAGAGATGTTATGCTTGGGCCCTCGATGAGTGATAATGATGAAAGTGTATGGCCGTACCCCAATGTGATTGGAATTATCATTATACTCAAGAATCGAGAAAGCATTGAACAATAACAAGTTGACAAGGACCATGACTTGTGTTCAAATATAACATCGTGAGACAAAGGGATAAATGGAAGTACACCATTGGAAACGTGAACTCTTACGTTGCATTATTTGGGTAGACATAATGGCTTGCTAGAGTCCGCTTATGTCTTATGAGGTTCGATATGATCGAACTCATTGCCAACATAATGTAATCCTATTGGGTCACACACAACTAGAATGAATTGGTTAAACCGGAGGAAGAATAGTTGAGAGTTTACGTATCCGGCTATATATACCGCGCGACATATTAAGCCAATGGCTTAATATACCGCGCGACATAATAGGCCGCACGCGTTTTGACACCGTCTCTCCTAATACGATTAGGAGAGGTATTCCTACTATTGTAGTATAAATACAAGGGTTCTGTCAGACCTAAAAGGTCAGCCGAAATTTTCAATCAAAATTCACAACAAAATACTCTCAATATTCTTCAAGGTTTTAGATCTAGCAATCATCAAGAAGTTGTTCTTGGATTCATTCAAAGGTGTGGATACCAAAAGAGGGTCTTCGCTCGTTCATCGATCAAGGCCTAGAGTTTAAGCAAGTTGAAGAACAAAGTTTGTGATTCGATATCACATAATCAAAATCGTTCGATAGCTCAAGACCGGAAAGCGTTTCAAGGTTGGTTTAATTCTATCTCATAGGAATTTAAATTAATTGTATAGAACGGATCCTAGGGCTTCTTGGGTTTTATGTTTTAATGCTTAATTCCGCTGCGCATGGACCCGTAAAACCCAACAGTAACAACCGTGTTAAACCATGATCGAGTCCCAACAAGTCGGCTGAATAGGGTGAATGAAGGCTTTGAAGGTTTGAAGGTTTTGGCCAAAACACGAAAAGACCGAACACTTATCTCGCACGGGACAAGCAGTCTCGCGCACGGGACAAGCAGTCTCGCGCGAGACAACGCCACGGAAAGTCACAATTTTCTGATTTTAATCCTAATTTTGGTCGGACGGAAAATCCGTTTTGGGGGTTTCTAGCATTGGAAAACCAAACCTAAGGATCTAGGGGTCAAATTAATCTCAATTAACATCAAGTTTTGTGCAATAAATTTGGTGAGAAATTTTTCTCTTTAGGGGCAAATCCGTAGGGACATTTCCGAAGGGACAATTTCAAAGCGACAATTTATTGACTTCTTTTCCATGGATTATTGCACAAAACGATCTTGGCAAGGGATTACAAAGACTCCAGGATCAAACCGACCGGTCACGGAGTGTCTTAAAAAGTCAATCTACATGATATGTGGCGATGCACTGCTGGAAGGCTAGGCTCCCCGCGATATGACAATCTAGATGGATTGAATACGCGGAGTGGGATGATCCAACTTCGAAGAGACCGGCGACTAGGTGGTTACCGTCATCCGTCCTTAGTGTGGGTCCCGGGTTTATAGAGGGTATGTAGTGCAATGACAGTTATAGTATGAGTGCGCGTGTGTGAGAGTCAATCTAGGTGATAGAGTAAAATAGAAAGTTTTATTTTTTTGAAAACTAAAAGAAAACAGATAGTGGCCGCACCAAGTGGTTGCCTACGTTTCTCCCAAATTTGGGGAGACTCAGGCCGTCGTATTTCCACTTAAAGAGAGAGAGAGCGAGAGAATAAATAAACTAATTTATTACAAAGCCCGAGTCAACCGATGACCGGTAAAAATTAAAATAATTCAATCGCACGCAGTTATATAGTTTGAGTATAAATTAATTATTCTACCCTGCAAAATAGAGTTAGCACAAAGCGAAATAGGAATAATGATTTTTTTTTTGAATTTTCTGAATTTTTTTTTTGAAAATTTCAGAAACTGTTTTTGTTTTTTGATTTTTTTTTTTAATATGGTTGCTGTCAAAGAAGGTCAACTGCCCAAAATTTTGTTTGAATGCGGTCAACACTTTTGAATTGAATTGAATTGAAGTCAACTGACCAAAGTTTTCCCTTATTATTATTTTTTTTCTTGGTCCACGTGGAAGCAAAGTAAACAACAAAGGGTTTCTTTGTTTTAATATGCAGCCGCCACAAAATCAGTCCTTTCTTGCCGAATAGTAATCTCGCGCGGGATACTCTGTACCGCGCTAGACAAGCTGTCGCACAGTAATTTTTTTTTACGAAAACAGTGCAGAAAAATTTCGAAAAATTCAGAAAAATCAATTTTTTACAGAAAAATAAAAAGATTAATAATTCTCAATTGTACGCAAGTCTAACCCTCTTAATTAATGGTCCCCAGCGGAGTCGCCACTGTAGCGATGCGTGAATTTTAACATCTCAGAGTCGCCACTTATCATTTATTTAGGAAAACAATAAGAAAAACCTGTTTGATTTTAAAGAGATTTGAGGGTTCGGGGGTTAAGTTATGGAATGGGTAGGTCGAGGAGCATCCATTCCACCCAATTCGGAGATCGATCTTGCCAATTGAGTATTATCAATCTAATTAATTTAACAATTAAATAAGAACAAGAAAACCCTAATCAATTTCTTGATTAGGAATGTCGAATTATATGCTTCGAGATCGCCTTCATCGATTGAAGGGACTCTAGGCTAATCCTTTTGATGGGATTACACTACTCTAAAAGCCAATAGAGAGAGATTGAGAAGAAGAGAAAAGAAATAAAGGATTTTACCTTGGGTTTAGGGAGTAATTGATTTAGAACGTGGTTCTAAGATGGATTCTTGGTCGAGAAGTGATTCGGGCAGAGTTTCGACTCGATATGAGAGTCAAATCTTGATGCGGACAGAGCTTCGCCTCGGTCCTTTGATTCGGGCTTTGATGTTTGTTTGATCAACGAGGTTGATAAACAAACTTTTAGGTGATTTTAGGGTGATTTTTGTGAGTGATTTGAAGGAGTCTTTCGTGGAAAGAAACCAACAAATTGTGTGTGTTGTGTGTTTTCGATCGTGGATCGGGGATCTCTCAATCTAAAACTGTTCTTTTTTTTTTGAAATACTGAAAGTCATCGGGTATTTATAGGTGTTGGAGAGGTGTTAAGGATGAAATCAAACACCTTGGGAAGGTTCCAGAACTCAACTGTGATTGGATGACCGGATTGATAAGGTTTTATCAAGAAAAGAGTTTGAAACGGAGAAGGAGAGTGATTCTGTACATCCTGTCGAGGGGTTATCTCGCGCGAGACACGCTATTCCGCGCGAGATAACTAGTCATTTGACTATTTTGTCCTCTTCAGTTTATTCCGTTAGTCAGTTAGGTCCAAAACTAACGAGGTTAGTTAGAAACTTAACGAAACATGACGAAACTGATATGCTTTCATCAAAACACAAAAGAGAGACGAAGAGTAGTGTAATCATGAATTATTGGTTCAGAATGGGGTGTCTACACGAGGTGCCATAAGTTGGAAGAGTTAGAGGAATGAAATCTTTCTTTACTTTCCTTCAATCATTTACTTTTATTCGCAAAAGAAACAATTAGTAGTCTAGTTTAGTTTAGTCGGGTACTACCTGCCTAAAGACTTCATTTGTGGGCAAGAGTATCAAGTTTGCTTTTTAATAATAGTTAGTCAGTATTTCCCTTTTCGATTCTGATTACTTATTTGAGATAGAGAAAGAAAGCACTGTGAACGTCATAGAAACTTGCAACGAAAACGATTACGCCAAGGCACTTCGGTTTTCTGGAAACCTTCCTGTTTGGAGAATGATGCAAGCAAAAGGATACTTCCCTGGCTTGGGGCTTGGAAAACACTTACAAGGGATAACGGAACCACCACCGGTTCCCCCACCTCACACAAAGCATGGCCTAGGATACATCATTTCCATTCACGATGGGGATGACGAAGAAGAGTGGAACTTCACTCAAATCAAGTGGGAAGGAACCGCATACAAAGGCTACAATGACCAAAAGGCCAAGAATTACAACCTCGAGCCATATCGAAAGACACTCAATGGCTACTTCGTCCGGGAAGGGGAAAGTATTCCCTACTTTATCTTTTCAGAACCATGGACTGATGATAAAGGAAAGCGACAATCGGGCTTTGAAATCTTCAGCGACTGCGATGCTTCTCCAGATGAAACAGAACCCGTCTCACTAATCCCTAATGATTTGTGGGGCACGAAGGCAGAAATGACAAGCGAATGGGACTTTGTGTTGGGAGAAGACATGCTGCGACAGTTTCAAGACCTATGCCGGTTAGAAGACAGCCAGATCCATGCAATCTCCAAGGGGGACGCTCCAACCATTGATTACACAAGACTAATACAGAAATGTGATGAGCCAATTCTAAACTGGCACATCACCGGAGGACCAGTTGTTGATGAAGACTTCATGATCAAAGAGCTTGGTTGTACTCCCCATCCCCGCAGGAAGATAGGCCCTGTAACTTTCACATTAGAAGCAGGCTCCACCTCTGATGAACTCACTCAAGAGGAAATCGAGGCGGTGGCCGAACATGTATTCCCTTACTTCCTTAATGAAAACTTTGATCTTTCCGAGTACCCTGAGATTGCTAACATCGTGAATGATGAATTAACTAATAATAATCAATATAACGAACACGTTAATAATGAATCATACGATGAGATAGATCAAGAAAACGAACAAATCTTAAAAGAATTAGCTAAGCAAGTAGGTCGTTGTGGAAAGAATGGCCCTGTTGACAATGAGGAAATGCAAACGGTTAATCTTGGGACAACGGAAGACCCCAGAGAAACAAAGATCGGCAGCTTCTTCAAGGGGGAAGACAGAGAGACCTTGACGCAGCTCCTCAGAGAATATGTCGACGTCTTCGCTTGGTCCTACAAAGATATGCCTGGGTTGAATCAGTCAATTGTAGAACACAAGATACCGCTGCTACCCAACGCCAAGCCAGTCAAACAGAAACTACGCAGAATCAAGCCGGAATGGTCAATGCAAGTAAAAGAAGAAATCATGAAACTCTTGAACGTAGGTTTCATCAAAGTGATCGAATATCCGGAATGGCTGGCAAACACGGTGCAAGTAGCCAAGTCAAATGGGAAGATACGAGTCTGTGTCGATTTCAGAGACTTGAACAAGGCATCCCCTAAAGATGACTTCCCGCTACCAAACATAGATATGTTGGTCGACGCCACAGCCGCATACGAAGTTCGCTCATTCGTCGACGGCTTCGCAGGGTATAACCAAATCCTCATGGCAGAGGAGGATCAGCACAAAACAGCATTCACCACACCTTGGGGGACGTTCTGTTACACGGTCATGCCGTTTGGTCTCAAGAACGCTGGGGCTACTTACCAAAGGGCAGTCACTACACTATTCCATGACATGATCCACAAAGAAATAGAGGTATACGTGGACGACATGATTGTCCACTCAAAGGGGACAGATGGCCAGCACTTCAGAGATCTCAGAAAATTCTTCAATCGACTGAGACAACACAAGATGAGACTCAACCCCGCCAAATGCTCATTCGGAGTGGTCAAAGGGAAGGTCTTAGGGTACATGGTCACAGAGCGTGGCATAGAAGCAGACCCCGCCAAGATAAAAGCCATCATAGACATGCCTCCACCCAGAACACAGAAAGAAGTAAAGGGATTCATGGGCAGACTCCAATATATCAGTCGATTCATCAATCAACTGACTACAATGTGCGATCCTATCTTCAAGCTCCTTAAGAAAAACGCACCTCAAGAGTGGACCGAGGAATGTCAAGAAGCATTCGAGGAAGTCAAGCACTACTTAACTTCCCCACCCATCCTGGTTCCACCACACAAAGAGAAGCCCTTAAAGCTATACCTCACGGTTACTGACAATGCGCTAGGGGCTATGCTCGCTCAAGAACAGCCTGCTTCACACACAGAGAATGCAATATATTTCGTCAGCCGCAGATTCCAAGGCAGCGAAATCAACTACTCTCCACTCGACAAATCTTGCGCTGCTCTTGTTTGGGTTTCACAAAGGCTAAAGCACTATATGGAAGCCTTCCCGGTTCGTCTCATTGCAAGAATGGATCCGTTGAAATACATCCTAGACAAATCAAATTTGTCTTCGAGATTGGCCAAATGGTACTTCATGCTCGCGGGATATGATATCACTTACGTCACTCAGAAATCCGTCAGGGGGAGTGTATTCGCAGATCAGTTGGCCGAATTTCCTTGTGACGAAGCGAAGGGGGAAGACCCGCGATTCCCTGATGAGGACATCATGAGTATAGAAGAAGAAAATAAGTGGCAATTATTTTTCGATGGCGCGGCCAACAAGAGAGGGTTCGGCATCGGAATGTTGTTAGTAGACCCTGACGACATCTATACTCCACTGGCAATACGTCTTGACTTTGACGCTACCAACAACACCGCAGAATATGAGGCTTGCATAGCGGGGCTTGAGGCAGCCCTAGAACGCAACGTAACTGAACTCGAGGTATTTGGGGACTCCCAGTTAATCATCAATCAGACGCTGAAGAAGTGGAGGATCCAAGATCCAACCCTTCAAAGATACAGTGCCCACCTCCAGGAGCTGGCGCAACAATTTCAGGATGTCTCATTCCACTATCTTCCTAGAGATAAAAATCGGTTTGCTGACGCATTGGCCACACTCGCCTCCTTGGTCGAAATCCCTAAAGGAAAGGCAGTCAAGCCCTTCAAAATTACACGACGTTCAACTCCCGCCTACTGCGCCGTGATAGATCTCCATGACTGCAAAGACAAATGGTTATCCGAATGTGCCATTGTTGAGAACTCCGCAGAGAAACCGTGGTACTATGACATTTGGCATTTCATCCTAGATGGAACCATCCCACCTGAGACAGACCAGAAGACTCAGATCGCCCTTAAAAGGTTGGCCGCTAATTACTCCATCATAGCTGGCCGTATATTTAAGAAGCATTCCCAAGGAAACCTCCTTTGTGCCACCGAGGAAGAGGCCCGAGAAATAATGGACCATGTTCATCAAGGCATATGTGGAACCCACATGAGCGGAAACATGCTCGCCAAAAAGATCATCAGACAAGGGTACTTTTGGCTAACCATGGAAGCCGACTGTACCAAAATGGTCAAGAAGTGCCATAAGTGTCAGATACACGCCAACCTTCAGCACGCACCGCCTTCCCTGCTGTACCCTATGACTTCTCCTTGGCCGTTCTCGACATGGGGGATTGACGTGATTGGAAAGGTCATACCCATAGGAGCCAATGGACACTGTTTCGTTCTAGTAGCCATCGACTATTTCACTAAATGGGTCGAGGCCGCCTCCTACAAGGTTTTGAATGCCAGAAAGGTTGCAGAATTCATCAAATGCAACATCATATGCCGGTATGGGGTCCCGCAAGAGATGATATCCGATAATGGGTCGCACTTCGAGAAGGAAACCGATCGCCTCCTAACCGAGTACAAAATCACAAGGCACAAGTCATCTCCTTACAGGCCTCAAACGAATGGAGCAGTTGAAGCCGCAAACAAGACAATCGAAACCATCATCAGAAAAATGGCAGTCACTGGGAAAGACTGGCCCGACAAGTTACCATTTGCACTGTGGGGATACCGCTCTTCAGTCCGGACAGCTACAGGAGAGACTCCCTACGCCCTCACATTCGGAATGGAGGCTGTCTTGCCAATAGAATTGGAAATACCATCACTTAGGGTTCTCCTAGAAAACCAAGTGAACGAGGTCGACTGGTTAGAAAGCAGATACGAAGAGTTGGCCCTGCTAGACGAAAGGAGGCTGAAAGCAGCCGAGCACACCCAAGCTTACCAAAGAAGAATGGCAAGGGCTTTCAACAAAAAGGTCAAGACAAGGAATATCAGAGTAGGCGACCTGGTCCTCCGTGAGCATCGTCCTGGACCTTTCAACCCGTTAGGCAAGTGGGGACCAAGATGGATAGGACCCTACATTGTGAAGAAAATATTCTCTGGGGAGCCCTTCAGCTGGTAGACTTAGACGGAAATCAACTACCGAAGTCGGTCAACATGGACAAGCTCAAGAAATACTTCGCATGACTTGGCCTCCTAAAAAGAAAAAATTGCTCGCTAGGTTGAAAATCCCAAAGGGGACGGCCTAGGCAAAAATTAGAGCTTGCACAAGAAAAGAAGCCCGCTAGATTGAAAACCTGAAAAGGCAGCTAGGCAAAAGAAAGGGTGTGCATAAAAAAATAAAAAATAAAAAATAAAAAAAAGAAAGGGGGGAGCCTTGTCTCGCGCGAGATTACCCCTCGGCCTGAAGCCGTATTTTGTCCTTTTTCTCTAAAAAATGAGCTACGTTAGACCTGAGCCTCTTATTTAATTGCTGTAAAAGAGGAACGTAGGCAGCCTCCGCTAATCAAATAAATAAATCTACTTTTGTCCTTTATTAATCGAATGCATTTTATTAATGACAAAAGGGAAATCCTAACCACAACGACTAATTTACTAAGCTAACAACCTTAAAAAAATACTAATAAAATAAAGCCATTGATCTATCAAAGCAATCTCTTGGTACTCCTTAAGATCTAGCCCTTCATTGACTTGGTAGGCCGGCGGACATGATCACCACCGTCTTCGCGATCCTTCTTGCGCTTTGGGCCCTTCGAAGCAGAACATCCCTCGAGACGATCAAAGACAGACTCCGAAAGCCTCTTGAAGACATTGGGCCTATCCAAAGCTTGCGTCTTTCCAGGCATCCCTTTGCCTCGCCTCTCATACCAATCCCCGTCAAGAAAATCCTGGGTTGGATCGGTCCGTACATTAGCAGGATCAGACTGAGCCTCGCTCCTTCGCAAAATACTGCTAGCTACAAAAGAATCCCCTAACAGTGAAAGCCGCAGATCATCAATCTTCTCCGCACTAGGGTGACCGGTATGAAGGAACCAATCCAAATACTTGTCAGACAAGAAGACACTTGCATTAAAAGTCCGAAGGTTCGACCAGCGGTCCCGACTAGTTCCTTCGCCCCATGCTTGAGATAGCACCTGCGCAAACTCTACACCAATATAAGACACATCACGAGAGGCCCCTTCGAAAAGATAAGTGTCCTGCTGCTGACCAAACTGACGGAGCACCCGTTTGGGAAAATAAAAGGAGGAATCTCGCAAACCCGGAAGAACAACCCTGTCAAAACCCTTGGTATTGGCAATATACTTGTTCAACCTCCAATAAGGTGGACACCAAAGAATATCAGCAGTTACCATCTTCGCAATCAACTCAGCCCATTCATCCGTCGAGAGATCCTTGATCAACAACTTTCGCGTATGATATGTGAAAGGGGAATATTCCAACGGGGGACCTACCAACTTGAAATGCTCCCTAAGCCAAATAGTCAACAAAAGAGGAGTCCCTTGAGTCATGGCACCGGTCTTATGCAGCTCATCAAGACCATGCAGGGTTTCACCCAAAATAAGCGGGATAATGTTCCTAGAACGTTTTCTAGCATGCAGAACAATTTCCACCAATTGGGAGTCAACCAAGCCATCCCTGCATGTAAACAAAAACATCTCCGAAAAGAGAAAGGGCCAGAAAGTTCCGTTTGTAGACATGAAAGGCATCATCATCCGAATCTCCGCTGAATCGTCCAGGAAAAGAAGAACAATCCACCCACCTACGGTGAACCAACTCATAGCAAGTATCAAGGGGGATCCCTAGAAATTCATTCAAGGCCTCTGAATGATTCCTATTGTATTTAGGAACACCAATCTCACCAGTCAAAGGCATATCCAAGATAATAGCAAATTCCTCCACAGTAGGCACCATCTCATTCAAAGAAAAATTGAAAAGATGGAAAGAGGGATCCCAAAATCTAGCAGCACCCTGTAACAGATTCCAATCCGGTTGAAGGTTCTTCAAGGTAAAAAGGATTTTGAATCCAAATTATGCTATGAACCTATTGCGAGATCGGTTGCGAAACGACCTCACAAAATCTCTTGATGCTTGCTTGAAGGCTTCAATCACATCAGACGACAAAGAAAAATCATCGACAATCATGGACGTTGGGGCAATCTCCTTGGAAGCCATGGATCGCAGGGTTGAAAGAGAAGACAAGAACTTCACCCTAACAGAATATCTCTAGAGTTTGAAAGGCTAGGATGTGTTATCTGGCCTGACTACAAGGTGTTTTTATAGGGAAAACTGACAAAATCCCGTTCGAAGAAGGAAAAGGATTCTGCCTGGGTAACGTGTCTCGTGCGAGACACCTTGTCCTGCGCGAGATATCGCCTCGGCAAAACAGCAACAGCTCTGCACAAACAGCAATCTAACCCCGACTTGACGAAGCAAGTCTCGAAAAACATGCGCATACAGTTCATAACATGCAGTGCAACACAAAATCTAAGCTCAAAATTGTGGCCTAGACGGCCATTCCATTTCCAAAATACGAAAAGTCGAGAAAGTTAAAAAATTAACTAGTTAAACCTAGGATTAGGACTTAAGAAAACATGTTTTTGTGCTACCTACTTGTTTCTATCAGGTACCAAAGAAAAAAAATTATCTGGGCCCACACGGCCAATATGTACAGATCATCAGAAAAACAAACAGAGATAAAAGGGGGGTCAAGCCATCAGATCGCCCGAGCCGCCGGCACCTCCGCCATCACCACTACGGGGGCTTCCATCCCTCCTCGACCTCTTGGCTCCACAAGTAGGGGTCACCGCAGAGGCCACTGTCGAGGCCGCCAAAGAAGCCTTCTGGAACAGCCTCTCAGACAGGTCCGACACCAGGGCCATCAGTCCCGCCATCTTGGTCGCGCCACGGTTGTAATCGGCCGCGGACATTGTGACCTGACAACAAAGGGAAAGAAATACTCAGATGAAGTCGGACATATACACTTATATGGACGAATACGGAAAATAATATAAACAGAAGCATACCAAGGAGACATTCGGCGGAAGGCGGTAACCCTCGGGAATATGGTCCATAGTCGGGATATGGCCCATCATCGGCATACTCCCCATCATGTATGTGTAGCTCAGAGGACCGAAGTCTGGCGCAAAAGGCAGAGAACCAGCAGACTGGGAAGAGGTACAAGGGGCTGATGAACCTGAGGCAGAGGCAGAAGCGGAGCCACGAGCAAGCGATCTCCTAGCACCCACCAGAAGGGGACCCATCAGCCGAGGCAAGAACTCCTCATAGGAGGCTCCTAGGACAACACGAGTCGTAGCCGCACAACCCACCATGAGATCGGCATAACCATCATCTGGAATGAAGTGGGTAGGGTACATCACCCTCGGCGGATCCGCTGGCGCCCTATATGATAGTCTACCCCGTCCATGCTGTGGGAAGACCCGCTCACCAAGGCACATAGTATCCCCTTCCAGAGATGCCAGCATCCTCTGCATCGCAGTGGCATCCCAAGCACGATGCACCTCCCGCTCCAACAGGGTCCATAGATAAAGGCCCAGCCGCTCATACTTAAAAGTGTCCAGCATGGCCCGCGCCTCTGCCACCGTCAGGGTCTACTCCTGATCCTCATCCTCATCAACACTCCGATTGGGATTGCTCCACCTCCTGATATCCGGGGACAAAGGGGTCTGGCTCTCCAACTCAAACTTGTACAATCCAAGGACAGTATAGCCCCATATCTGTACAAGAAAACAGAATGGATTCAGTACGAAATACAAACAAGGTATACAGAGAACAGAAGCAGAATCAGGAGCATACCTCCCAAGCATAAGAATACCCCGACAAGGTATCCTTGGTATGCCTACATGCCTCGTCCATGGCGTGATAGCTGAAGGCCAGCCCCGCTGAGCCCCAATCGTAGGTACTCACCTCATCCAAATTCACCAAAAAATCTAACAGGGAAAGACGAGCCGTATGGGAGTGGTTCGCAAAGATGGTCTCAGAAAGAATATACCAAAGGGCACCCCGCACCAACCGATCAGTATTCACATTCGGCTTAAGTGCATAATCCTCAATCTGACGCTGGAGGGGTGTTAGCTCAGCAGCAAAACCCTTGACCTTGTTAGGGGCAAAACCAATCAACTGCCTCCACATAGTAGGGCTCGCAGGCTTATAACCCGCAGTCTTCGAAAGGGGCTCACCGGTGAACTCTAGCCCCGTGATAGCAAGAAAGTCCATCGGAGTCATGGTTGCTTCCCTAAAACGCAGATGAACGGTGTGGGTAGTATCCCACCACCTCTCCCTGATCGCCTGAAGGACTTGGGGGGTCCGTCTCATTCCCTGAAGGTTATCAACAAAAGTCAGAAGCCCCGTTTGGGCCACCCTATCTCGAACACCATTAAGATCCTTGATCTTGTCCCACACAGCTCTAGCCAGTTTTGGGCTCCCACGGCAATTCTTCGTCGGCCTATACGACTGCAAAACAGAGGAAAAACAAAAAGGGCAATATTAGAAATCATTCCATGGCAAAAACTCAATGAAATAAAAGAAAATTTTCATTGAGGCATTTCATCGAACACTTGGCGGGCGTACAAGAAAAGCTTGCCCAAGGATGCCATTGATGACCCGAATCAACCCCTCCTACAATCCATGATATGCAGGAGACTCATACGCACTCAACGCAACAACAATCATTCAACAAATCCAACAAAAACAGAGCATGCAAGAAAGAACCTAGTTCTAAACAAAGACAAAGAAAGAAATGGCCATTGATGGAATTCGAATTCAAGGAAAAGTGGGTTCAAAATCAATGCAATATGAGAAACAAGAATTGAGAAAGAAGCTCTTACCAAACCTTCCCGAACGGCGGTGGAGATATGCGCGTCCCTATCGAATGTAAGGTCGTCGCGGGGATAATCCTTCCCAAGCAAGTAACTCCCCAAAATCGGATTCTTCCGCTCTTGAGCCATCGATTGTGGAGAGAGCAAGGATTGAGAGATGTTTAGAGGGAGGAATCAACGAGCAATCCACAAAAATTTGCAGAGAAAACGACCTTGGCTCGAGCTAGGGAGGGAATCTGAAAAGGATGTTTTCAAATTAAAACAACAGCTGCTGTTTTATATTGCCTCGACAGTGCATATCCCGCGCGGTATATCTTATATCGCACGAGATATACCTTCTGGAAATTGACAAAATTGTCCTCGACCATAAGCGTCTACGCAATGTCAAAATTCAAGATTTTGACACATTTACCCTTGGAAATGATACACTAGCAAGGAAACGTGGAAAAATCGGCTCCGCAAGTCACGGAACGAGCCAAACGTGACACCCGCACGATCGCCCGGTACGGAACCAGTCGCCCGAAAACCAACTGATCCAAAAATCAACTCAGTCCACATGATTCAGAGCCCAGAAAGGTGAATCATCAAAAGAAAAGCTCGATCCAACGCCCAGACAGGTGGATCGTCAACAGAAAAGCTTTGTCCAATGCCCAGACAGGTGGATCGTCAAATCAAAAGCTCGGTCCAACGCCCAGACAGGTGGATCGTCATCAGAAAAGCCCGGTCCAACGCCCAGACAGGTGGATCGTCATCACAAAAGCCCGGTCCAACGCCCAGACAGGTGGATCGTCATCAGAAAAGCCCGATTCAATGCCCAAACAGGTGAATCGTCATCCTCAACAACAAAAAGCTTGATTCAGAGCCCAGACAGGCGAATCATCACAAAACCGACAGGACTCAAAGGACCGGACAGGTGAGCCTTTGTTTTCTAACATATTTTCCCGCAGGTTCGGAGCCCAGACAGGCGAATCTTCAGACAAGCAGGTATATTCAGAATTGGGTCTTGATTTGATTCCTCAGTATGAATTTACCTTTTCAAAAACAAAATCTCCTCGATTTTCAAAATAATTTTCAAAATACCTAAAGCAGCCTTTTCGTGTTTTGGAGTCGAACTACGTTATGGTCTGATTCTCCGATAGAGATACGTAGGAAGCCGTGCGGCCCGACCATCCCGATGTTCAGAATTATGTCTTTTCTATCGTCGACATGACTTCTTTCATAAGACTTGTCGATGAGGGGCTCTGTAGACACCCCATTCTGAACACATCGGATCATATTTATACCACTCTAAGTCTCGCTTTGAGTCAAAAAGTAGAAATCCACCATTTCGTCATGTTTCGTTAAGTTTTGACTAACCACCGTTAGTTTGGGACTAAACTGCATGCGAGATAACGAGGGAAGGACACAATTGTCCACAGGAGCAATATCTCGCGCGGAATGGCGTGTCTTGCGCGAGATATTGTCCTTCTGCAGCATGCAGATGACAGTTTCCTCGTCAATTTCAACCTCTTTTCAAGATAAAACTTCATCCATCCGGCCAACCAATAGAGCTTGGAGTCTGGAACCTTCTTGAAGTGTTTGATCTCATCTTCAACACCTCTCCAACACCTATAAATACTTGGTGACTTCCAAGGTTCAAAAAGGTCCACAATTCCACAATTCACACACATTTTGTTGGTTTCTCTCCCTGAAAGATTCCTACAAAATCACCCTAAAATCACCTCAAAGTTTGTTTGTCAACCTTGTTGATAAACAAACGTCAAGATCCGAGTCAAGGACTGAGGCGAAGCTCTGTCCGTATCAAGATTCGATTCTAAACTTGAGTCGAAACTCTGCCCAAATCACCTCACGCAAGGTAACCCCTAAATCCCTTTCTAATTGATTGTTAGAGTGGTATAAATCCATAGAATCTAGGGTCGGCCTAGAGCCTCTCCAAATCATGGGGACGGTCTCGAAGCAATCGATCCTACATTCCGTTTAACCCCGTTAAATGGATCTTTATTTATTTTTTATTTGAAATCTTCTTCTCTTTTTTGAAAACCTCTCTTTTCTTTAGCAAGACCGATCCCCGGATTGGGTGGAATGGGTGCTCCTTGACCTTCCCATTCCATAACCTAAGCCCCGAACCCAAATCTCTTTCAAAAAAATGGTTTTTCTATGTTTTCCAAACGAATAATATAGGTGGCGACTCAAAATCCCTCACAATGCTCACAGAAGCCGTTTACATCCTTGGTATCAAGATCTATAGAGATAGATCTAAGAGGATCATTGGTTTGAGTCAAAGTACCTACATTGACAAGGTTCTTAGAAGATTCAAGATGGAAAATTATAAGAGAGGAAACTTGCTAATGGGTCATGGTGTTACTCTTAGTAAGGCTCAGTGTCCTAAGACAACTGATGAACGAAAGAGGATGAATGATATTCCATACGCTTCGGCTATTGGTTCTATCATGTATGTTATGATTTGTACTAGACCCGACGTCTCGTATGCTTTGAGCATGACAAGTCGTTACCAATCTGATCCGGGTGTGAACCATTGGATGGCAGTCAAAACGATCCTAAAGTAATTACGAAGAACTAAGGATGCGTTCTTGGTATTTGGAGGGATGGAAGAAGATCTTGTTGTAGGAGGTTGCACAGATGCTAGCTTCCAAACCGACAAGGATGATTTCTGATCGCAGTCGGGATTTGTGTTTATGCTTAACGGAGGTGCGATATGTTGGAAGAGTTCCAAGCAGAGTACTATTGCCGATTCTACTACTGAGGCCGAATATATAGCGTTATCCGATGCAGCTAAGGAGGCGGTTAGGATCAAGAAGTTCATTAGTGACTTGGAAGTTGTTCCAAGTATCACTAATCCGGTGGAACTTTATTGTGACAACAATGGTGCCATTGCACAAGCAAAGGAACCAAGGTCACACCAGAGATCCAAACATATACTTAGACTTTTCAATCTCATTCGAGAGTTCATTGATCGGGGAGACGTTAAGATATGCAAAGTATCAACCGATGATAACATTGGGGATCCGCTTACAAAGCCCCTCGCACAAGCTAAGCATGATGGTCATGTGAGGTCCATGGGTATTAGATACATAGATGGAGCCTAGTGCAAGTGGGAGATTGTTGGTGTAATGCCCTAGGCTATAGTTATGATTGACTTGAACCGTTATGTATCATCTTTATTATTTATTATAGAGCGCATTTATTCTGTTCATTATATGTTTGCATGTTTATTATATTGAACTGCATCCCTAGTTGTTGTGAACAACTAGTATAAGTTGGTAATGGATAATCATAGAGATGATTATATTCATGGAGATGCACATTACACTTATGGATACTTGCTAGAGAACAAATATTGGACTTGACCTACTTATGAGATTTATGACATGGTCTGTTGTCATGATTAAATCTCATGATAGTCATGTTATTGAATCCTTTGTACCTGAGATTATCATCGTCTTCCACATGGTGAAGATCGTGTTTGATATAGTCTAACACTATCTTTAATCGGATAGCAATAAGGGCTATGTTAGCACGTTTGGATCCATGTAGGGAAAAATGATAAGTCAAGATGGGATTTATCCCTCCTATGAAGGGAGATGTTTGGTTGGGCCCCTCGATGAATGATGTTGATGAAATGTGTGGCCGCACTCAAGTAATTTGATAGAGATCAAATTCATTTGGATAATCAACATATTCGGAATCGAGAAAGCATTGAACGGAATGAGTTGACCTAGACCATGACTCATGTTCAATTGGACATCGTGGACAAAGGGATTATGACATTGGATCTATTAAGGAATCAAGCTTTGATGTTATATTTATTGGGTGGACATAATGATTTGCTAGAAGTCACTTATGTCTTGTGAGGTTGATGTTTCAACTCACTGCCAACATAAAATATAATTCCTAAAGGGTCACACACAAAAGAATGAATTTGATTCAAGCTGAAAATTGGAAATTTGGGTTCTGGCACGACTCGTGACCAAGAGCACGACTCGTGCCCTGGGTCACGACTCATGCCATGGAAAACGACTCGTGACCAAGGATGAGACACGACTTGGTTTTTGTCTCGTTTTGATCAGAACGAGTTGGGGCTCAAGGAATGACTCGTGAGCACGAATGAAAGCAAAGGGCACAACTCGTGCCAATTGGCACGACTCGTGCCAAGGCCAAATTTCATGTTCGTACAGTTTTCCTTGGCTAGGAAGGAATTGGTGTTTTGCAAGGTTTCTACCCTAATTGTTAGGGGATTTATATGGAATATAAATACAGCCTTGGAGCCATATTTTCCTCTCTCTCACATCATAATCCAAGGTTTTTGAAACTCTAGATTTTGATTTTGATTTTGAATCAAAAGTCCCAAATTGTTCCATTGTTTTGGCTTTGATTATTGAATATTGATTCAATAATCAAGAGGATCATCTAGCAATCCATCAAGAAGGTGTTCTTGAATTCGTTCGCGTGTGGATTACCGATAGAGGGTGATAGGTTAATCACCAAGAGCTTGAAGCCTCCGTTCGTTGATTCATCACAAGGTTTGAACAAGGTAGAAGAAGATCCGTTTCGATATCAAAATTCTAAGGCTTGAATTTTGTGATCTACTTTGTTAATCTTCATCGCATTCAAGGTATGTAAATTCTATCTCATATTAATTTCTAATCTCTTCATGCTAGATGGATCATAGGGCTAGGGTTTTGATGTTAAAATTAAATCTTCCGCTGTGTTTGTAACCCCAAAACCCAACACCTTGGAGTTAGAAGAGGAAGAGGAGCTCTTGTTGTAGCGGAAACCTTGGCTTCTTTCTTCCTTGGCTTCTTTCTTCTGTTTGATGAGGGCATCTACTCGTATGCCAGATTTATGGAGTTCGGCAAAGCTAGGGAAATAGTTACCCGCGATTTTTTTTGATACTCTTCTCGGAGACATTGAATGAGGATGTGAATTTGCTCATCTAGGCTTGGCCTATCAACGATTTCAGTCAGCTTGGTTCTCCATATTTTGATGAAGTCTGTAAATGATTCATTCGAGAGTTGCTTGGTTTGCTCGAGATCTCTTCTAGTAGTGCGGTAAGAGAGTTGTCCTCAAATTGCTTTTGGAAGGCACGACTGGCAAGTGGCCAATCAAGCCTTGTGGAGAGTGGAAGGGTCATGTACCAATCTCTAGCAGCACCATCAAGAGTTTGTGGGAAGCATTGAGCTAGCAAGTTGTCATCAACACCCATAGGCAGCATGGCCCAAGAGTAGGTTTCCAAATGAGTTTTTGGACAAGTAGTGCCATTGAATTTTGCAATGTCGATCGTTTTGTATTTTTGAGGAAGTTTGGACATGGATTGACGAAGAGTGTCATAGTCAATAGAGAGCGAGGCTCCCTTGCTCACATCGAGGGATGCAAGTTTCTTTTCTAGCATTGCCATAGTAAGGGGTTCGTTCTTGCTTTCCCCCTTGCTTTCTTTCTTGGAAGTATAACTTTCATTGTCAGAGGAGGAAGATGATGAGCTATGCTCATACTTCTTTTTCTTGCTTTTGCTTTGGCGACGGTTCTTAGCCTTCTTGGTGTATGATTCTTCTTCGGAGGAAGAATCATTTTTCTTTTTCTTTTATTTTGTGGCTAGTGCCGCCCTAAGTTCTTGGATTTCCTCCACGAGGGTGTAGATTTGGGCTGCTTGGTCCTCTACGCGACCATTGGCTTCTTCTAGCAGTTTGTGGTTATTTTCAGACATGATTTCGTCACCCGGAATTTCGTCGATGTCGGACATTGTGTTGGGAGAATCTTAAGGCTAATGCAGCTTCGAAAAACTGACAGAGAAGTGCAGAGATTGTGTCAAGATCAAATCTAGCCCCAACGGGTCGGAAGAAGGCTTTAAGGGTTTAGGCTCAGCATAGCAAACAGAAGCTTTGTCCCGCGCGAAACAAGTAGTCTCGCGCGAGACAATCACACTGGAAGTCGATTTTTATTAACCCTAAATTTTGGTCGGAACGGAGAATCCGTTTTGAGGGGTTTCTAAGGTCTTTATCCAAACCTAACGACTAAGTAATCAGTCTGTTCTTTGTAAAATAAAGCCATGTAGAATTGACTTGAAGGATTTTTATTTTTAAAGGGACCACGCTTTTTGACGGGACAATTCCGAAAGGGTCATTCCGAAGGGACTTTTCTTTTCCGAAGGGACTTTTCCAAATCCTTCTTTATGGTCAATTTTACATTAGCTTTATTTTAGTCAAAGACATAGAAAGACCACTGAGTCAAAATCGACCGGTCACGGAGTGATCCTAGAAAAATATTCTACATGATGCATGAGGCTATGCAGGGCTAGAAGGCTAGGCTCCTCGGGATATGACAATCTAGATGGATTGAAGACGCGAAGTGGGATATTCCAACTTTAGAGAGACCCGCGATTAGGTGATTACCGTCATCCGTCCTTAGTGTGGGTCCCGAGTTTATCAAGTGTATGTAGTGCAATGACAGTTATAATTATGCGTGCACGTGTGTGAGAGCCAATCTAGGTGATAGAGAAAAATAGAATTTTTTTTTGAAAACAAAAGGAAAACAGATAATGGCCGCACCAAGTGGTTGCCTACGTTTTTCCCAAATTAGGAAGACTTAGGCCGTCGTAGTTCCACATAAGGAGAGAGAGAGAATGAAATAAATTAATTACAACTCCTGAATCCTCCATGGACCGGACTTTAATCAAAACCCAATCTCACGCAGTTTAAATAAGAAGCAATACTTAAATAAACCACAAATCTCGAGTCTGATATCTTAAGGGAGGATTTAAGATGAAAGAACTCTGCAAATAATGTAATCTGGGATCCCCCTTGCATGTTCGAATCTTATCTCGGATCTCGAGACGAACAAGGAAAACCAGAAAACAAAACTGATTACAGAGGCTTTGTCTCGTGAGAGACAAAGGGTTGTCTCGTGCGGGACTAGCCTGAAACTGAATAAGAAAATGATTTTTTTTTTGAAAATCCCCCTCATTAACGCAAGTCTAAGCCAATTTTAAAAATAATCCCCAGTGGAGTCGCCAAACTGTAGCGATTGTGAAATTGCCTTCCTCCTTTTTGTTTTATTTTGAGTCGCCACCTATATTATTATGGAAATATAGAAAAACCATTTTTTAAAGATTTGGGTTCGGGGCTTAAGTGATGAATTTGGAAGGTCAAGGAGCACCGCATCCACCCAATCCGAAGATCGGTCTTGCTTAAGGGGGGTTTTCAAATAAGAATCCTTTTTAACAAAGAAACAAATAAAAGCATCCATTTAATTAGATTGAACGGAATGTGGGATCGATTGCTTCGAGACCGTGTCCATGATTTGGAGAGGCTCTAGGCCGATCCTAGATTCGATGTGCTATACCACTCTAATAATCAATTAGAATAAGTAAAAAGAAAAGGAAGATTACCTTTTAGGTCGCGAGGTGATTCGGACAGAGTTTCGTCTCAATTCTAGACTTGAATCTCGATGTTCGTTGATCAACAAGGTTGATAAACGAACTTTAGGTGTTTATGTATGAGTGATTTACAGGAATCTTTCAAGGAGAGAAAACCAGCAAATTGTCGGGAGTCGACCGGGGTCTGAAATACTAGAAATCATCTAGTATTTATAGGGTTTGGATTACTTGGTCACCAAGATTAGGAGACTCAAGTGGATTGGAATTCCTCCCAAAGAATGTTCTGGAACTCTAAAATCAGTAGAGACCCGGATTGGAGAAGATTTATCAAGAAAAGAGGTTGAAATCGACAAGGAAAGTGATTCTGCACATCCTACAGAAGGTTAGTCTCGCGCGAGACACGCCATGTCCCGCGCGGGACAAGGCTCATAAAGGACAAATTAGTCCTCCCCTTGTTATCTCGTATGCAGTTCAGTCCAAACTAATGCCCGTTAGTCAAAACTTAACGAAACATGACGAAATGGTGGATTTCTACTCCAAAACCAAAGGCGAGACTTAGAGTGGTATAACTCTGCCACGATAGGTTCAGAATGGGGTGTCTACAATTGCCCACGGCCAAGGCATTGAGTTCTCAAAAATTATTCACAAAGTCATACAAACTTTCCAGTCTTATAAAAAGCAATCAAAACATCGCTAAAAGACTCATAGTAAAAGACAGTAGTTGAACAAAGTCTTCGATTGAATAGATAAAAAGATTACAAAATCCTAAAAATCTATTAAAGAAAAATCAAAAGAGAAGTCCTACAGCTATTTTTGTGCAGACTCAAGGGTAGTTTGGGCTTTAGAGGCAGGAGTAGGAGAAGGGAGAGAATCGGTTGAAACAGAAGCTTGGGCACGAGCACCAGTTGACCGCGGCACTAACCGCAGGCCCATTGGGAAATAGGCGAGCAGTAGCGGAATCCAATGATAATTGATCTTTACCCCCACTTTAGAGTATCGATTTGGTCGATGAGGCTGGGGGTAGTGACTGCGGGAACCAGAGGCAAAGTGGAGGCTGCTGCTAAATCTAGATTGTTAATGTGCTCTTGATTCAGAGGCACCAAAGCATGCCCGGGCAGACACTCCAGATCGGTGGCAGTCAAAGAGCCAATTATGGCCAATTGCTCCAAAGTGAATTTGCCCGTAGCAGCAAAGTTCCGTAGCTGCATCATGGTAGCAGCCTCAAACTAAGCGGTGGATTCCGCCAAGGGCTCATATTTATACTCTTGAGTGCTCCTAAACTCCTCAGCACCTTCCTTGCGAGCAGCGGAAAGTTGGGCATCTTTTTCCAGCTGGAACTGCCTCAAAGGAAGCAGCACTTCAGACTGTTTGTCAACCTAAGCCTCCAAAGCCAAGATTTGTTTCTTGGAGGCCTCCAACTTGGCTGCATATTCATCCACCAGCTTTTCCAGCACCTCTTTATGCCCGCGGTACTCATCCCTTGCTCCCTTGGCCCTCTCCAAGGATTTGAGTGCCTCATCATGCTTTTCACTAAAATGTTTGAGGTCTCTCTCTTTTTCCCTTAAAGAGAGGTTCAGCGTTTTGTTCTCCTCCATGGCCTTCATCCACACCTTTGTTCTCTCCGTCAGAGCAACATTGGCTTCATCAGAGAGCTCCCTGAGTCTCATAGCCTTATTAGCCATCTGCAAATAAGAAAAAGTCTCGATCAGCAATCAAGTGGTCATCAGAAAGAAAAGTACAGAAGTAGGATAAAAGAGTAAGAAATTACCTCAGTGGCCATTAAGACAATATCGCCCGCCAGAGCAGAGGCATTCTGCTTGGTCACCACACTTCCGTAGAAGTCAGGGGCATAGAGCCTATTCAGAAGCCCAAGCCCTATGACTGAGTTGAAACCTCCATGGAAGTATGGATCTACCCCTTAAACCGGAGTCACCTCCCCGAGCTTACTGCACAAGCTCCACGCAGGCTCACAAGCATCATTTAGCAAGACTGGATAAGCGTTAACGCAAGTTGACCTCGCTTTAGCTGGCGAGTTGGAGGTAGGATTGGTGACAACTTCTGGCCGCTGGACCCGTTGCTGTTTGTTTTTTCCAGCGGCCTCAGCCTCCGAGCCCGGTGCCCTCTTTCTTGATTGACCAGGGGCAATGGAAGTGTAGCGGTCAGGAGCAGGGCTGCGGTCACGTGTAGATTGCGGGAGAGGAGGCAACTCCTTGCCCGCAGGAATCCCGCGGGCACTGGACAGTAGGCTGTCAGTATTTTTGTCCACCACGGACAGTTGTACCCCGGGGGCAGCAGTTTTATTCAAGGCCCCTTGTCTGGCTGCCTCCTCTACATCCCTTGCGCGCGCTCTGGCCGCCTTGATCTGATTCTGTGATAGCATGGGGGCCATGGTAGGATCTACTGGATCTGCATTTTTAAAAAAAGAAGCAACTGATTAGACCGCAGGTCGAAGGAAAATCACAAAGCAAAAAATAAGAACAGTTCAAACAAGGACAAAAATAGAGACTGATCCAAGATGGAGGCTCACAGACCGCGCCCATCATGCGCGTCCCGCATTTAGACTCAAAATCGAACAACTCATGAACCCTCCAATCGGGATCACGAAGTTGGGGCTCCATAGCAACCCTGGGGGCATAGTATCTACCCTCCCTTTGAGGTGCCACCCCCGCAAAGATCAGTAATGGTTCGCTTTCTATGATCGAGCCCACATCAAAAACGGGCTGCAGCTTCTCGATCACGAACTGGGCCAAATAGATAGCAATTGAAACTTGAAGGGCCTTAGATTCGGACGGGCTAGGGTAGGAGCTGGAAGAAACCCTAATAGGAGCCACGCCCTCCGGCCTTGGGAAATTCCACCCAAACCTACCCTCAACGACCATAATTTTCTTTTGATTCCATTGGTCAAATTTATTTGTTAGAGGGGAAAAGGTGCGAGCAGAATTATTCTTTGTTTTCAGACCGAGGTGGCCATTGGTTATTTGATTTGAATAGAAGGAATAAAGCCCAGAAAGGGAAGGTTCAAAGCCAAGAACCCTATACACCACAATAAAAGAGACAAGGGCTCGAATAGTGTTTGGGGTTAGGTGCATAGGGAGGCATCTGTTGAATTCAAGAAATCGGGAAATAAAAGGGTCAATTGGAAGCCTCAGTCCATTCTCGAACTGGACCCCTAAGAAGATGCAAGCTTTATTGTCCCCGCGGACATCGGCCACAGATTCTGGCCTCAGTTTTCCCTTCACTTCCACCTCCTGCAGCTCGCAGACATGGAAGGAATTTGGGTCAACACCGTAGGTGGTGTATAGTTCCATCTCCCAGTCTGGGCAAGATGCGCTCTTCTTCTTCTGGCCGCGCCCAGAAGTGGAGGCTCCAGCATGGCTCTTGCCACAGGCAGCAACATTCTCCTCCAATCCATTAGCAAAGGCATTGACAATCTCAACTGCCCGTTGTGTCATGCCCGTCGCCATGCGATCTGCATCCTCGCGATTATCCACCTCGGTCTCCGAGCCATCAGAGCCAAAGAGACCTGTGGATGATCCCAGTGATGGCTCCACTCCGGCTTCATCCACGTCCATGTTAATGAGCTCATCATCACTGCTCTCCAGATCCACCACCGGTATAGGCTGAGCCACAGTTTCGGCATCAGGGGCCACCGCGGACAAGGGTTCAACCTCCATAGGCTCATTCAAGTTAGCCGCGGGCACGATAGTGGCATCAGGGGCCACATTCACCTCAGTCTCATCCATCAGAGGGACTATTTCCCATTCAGTTATTACTTGGGCAGTAGGGTCTACAATAGCTCTCCTCACCAGTTCAACGGCGTTCAACGCCTGATCTCTCTCTTGGGGAAACCTGCACAACACCGCCATTATAAAATTCCTCAAACGGAATACATCCCCCAACACCAACATATCACCAAACAAATGCAGCCTTTTCTTGGCTTCCCACAACCGGGGTGGGACCCAATTTCCCCAGTCATACCTGACCGAGAAATACATAAAAGCCTCTAAGGATAAACTAATCCAAGAGGTGGCCACCTTCCTATAGATACCACCTGATTTCTTACAAACGGCGAAGGTATCAGGAGTCATGCCATTACCCAACTCTAAGGGGCGCTCCATCCTATAAGTCATCCTAAGAAACAGAAGAAGTAAAGAGATGGAGAAAGAGATGAAAACGAAAACCACTTACGGAAAAGACTGAAGGAAGAAAACGCTTAGGAAGGCTGAGCAAATATTTTCTCTCTCTATAGGTATTTTCAAGTAATGAAGGTGATAAAAGAGAATGAAGGGAGAGGGGTTTGATATTTATAGGCCTACCTATACGGGTCGACCCGTAATAATTAGCTCACAAACCATCTCTCTCGAATCCTGAACCGGTGCTAAGGATTTAAATTTTGAATTATTGTCGGTCGGCATTAATTGTGCCCCTTGATATTCAGGACACGTCGTTTGCGTACCTGACATACGCTGGCGCTTCAATATACAGGGGGCCCACCCAGTATTAACCGAGAGGCAGCCCAAAAGCTTCTACCAGCTTCTACCAAACTCCCCTCACGTGCTTCTCACATGTGTCATATGTAAGGGAGTCTAAGCAAAGAACAGCGAAAAAACACAACACTTGTGGCTGCATAAGCGATTTGACCGCAGACCGAGCTTAGCGTATGTAGCTCCTCGCTCAGACCATGAATGAATCCTCACTCAAAGCTAGGGGCCACTGATGAACCCGAATTTATCGAACCGGGCCCAAAGCACGATATGGCCCAAAGGCCAAATATGACGTGGCATATCATAGACCGCGATCTCCTAAAGACCACCAGAGTCAAGACCGCGGAGAGCTAAAGCGCTAGAGTCAAGACCGCGGGCAACTAGACCGTCGGTGAGTTGACCGTGCCAATCATGACAGTGATCTCCTTGACCGCGCCAAACAATGTTGACCGTGCCCAATGAATATTGACCGCGGGCTCATATCAGACTCCCGGTTATTCCACCAGACTCCCGGTTAAAGTCAAAGCTAGTCAGCCGAAAGCCTGTACCTACGCTGACACCAATAAGCCGGCTTGTACCCATCGCATTAAATGGTGGCTCAGGCGCCCACTATGCATATAAGGCGCGGCGCCAACTATCCTCTGTACATGTCCTTTCAGCAACATCCCTCTGCAGTAAATTTTGCTTTATGGCAGAGTCCACCAGGCGCGGACACGTGTCCAAGGTCAAAGACAAAGATATCCTCCAGGGCTGACATCATCAAGCAGCTCCCTCATACTATAAATGTCAACGTTTGTCCCTATGGACAAGGTAGGTGTCAAATTATCATTTATAAGCCATATTGTCTAAACCCTAAACATACAACTCACTAAGACATTTCAAGTCTTATTTCTCAGTTATAAACTCTCAAAGATCTTACTCACACCCGAGGGCCTGAGCTGGATTAAACTCTAGCTTGATCTCTAACGGTGCTCATTGTCTTTCTTGTGTTCTTGGTATGATCCAATATACAAGCCAGATATTCAAAACAAGTGAGACCCCCGAAAGTCGAGCCGTCAACATTAGTCAACCCTTTGAAGGTAAAGTGGTTGACTTCTGGGGCCCACAAGTTTAATTATACAGTTGAAATTTTCAACGTTTGACAACATTAAAAAAAAGGGTATAAGCAATACAAAAAGAAAGAAAAAGTAGTCTAATTTATTTGAATGGTTTTATGTGAAAGGAGGAACCCAGTTGTAACATTATCTACCAGGACATCGACAGCAGGTCTCTTGGTTACAAAACAACGACATCATCCAATCCAATCCAATCCAATGGAAGTTAAAAAGGGACAAATTATTTACAATCATTAAGCTAGTTAGATTTTCTCTTTTTTGAATAAACTAGACCTAAATTGTTTTTATGTTTTTTTTTTTTTTGCGCATTTTAGGATCTAAAATTTTCTGTCAGGCTACTCGGATCCACATGAAAACATAGATACGCGCTGACGTACCGGCATACACAGTTCACAGACTATTACACATGCATCTGATGCACAATGAATCTTGTATCCGAGACGGTGCAAATGGATGAATAAATGCAGAGATAAATCAGATAAAAAAGGTTGCTAAACATGCCCAAATGCCAGACCTCAACTTCATTGAAAAAGTAAAAGTAGAAACAAAAATATGTCAGCCTGAACATGGGAGAAATGAGCTGGTGGGGAGGGGTGGCACAACTGACCAAATAACACATAACATGAAATATTGGCCAAAAGGGATTAAATATGCACAGACAAAATAATACAAGCAATTATACGACCATATTATTAACCACGGGTAATCTGTTACACCATCCTCCTGTGACAGTCGTCTACATCTCCGAGAGAAAAAAATAAATATAATCAGTGAATATTCAACCTGTCACATGGATGGAATACACAAATCCACATTGAATAGAGGAGCCCACTATCCCTATACACCAAAATCAGCTCAATAATGAAAAGACCTCACTGGCATTTCATATTTTTAACACCAAAAATAAGCTAAGCCGGCTAGAAATTATATTTTTCTACCTGTTCAATCGTTCATTATATTAGGCCCGTGCTTCCAAATGGATTAGTTGTTTGTGGATGAGCAGCATTAACCGGGAATGCACCAAATGCAGAATCCATGAACGGATTTGGTGGGGCCATCATCAAATGTTGTTGTTGCTGCTGGGGCTGTGGATATGTAGGCTGCTGCTGGTATGGGTTGAAGGGATTTACTTGGTGTTGGGACACATTTGCCATTTGAACAGATGTTGGAGGGGTAATGCTGCTTGATAAGGCAAACGGATCTGCTGCTTCGAATGGATTTGGTGCTGGAGATCCGTATACTGGTTGCTGGGAGGCTCTATATGCTCCTTCATCGTATAAACTATTCAGTGTCAGCGAGTCCAATCCACCAGCCTGCCATAAATTTTCAAGTGGGACATGTGTAAGATTTAAAATAATTTTTGTTTACAAAGAAAATAGTTAATATGACAAAGGGGTAAACTCATTAAATGAGCACAGGTTCATGTAAATTAAATTCACCAGATGGAGACCAACTTTATCGGTTACAATTTAGACAGTCTAGATAGATAAAAATCCCTGACCAGAGCCTTCCTAATGGCATGGGCCCATATACCCCTAGCAAACAGTTCTACTGCTTATGTTTTCTTTCAGCAATTCCAAAAAGAAATGAATATCAATCAATAAATAGATTGTTACATTCATCAGCTCTTGGCTAAGCACAACACGATGTCCTTGTATTCATTAGCCCAGCCGTATCATTGTACAAAGAATTTAGAGAGAGACCGGCTAGAGACCATCTTGATCACATGTAAATACAGACAGATAGATAATTAAAGAAAAATATTATTTATATAGGTACCTGTTCAATTACAACTTGCAGGAATGGAGTCCAATGCTTAGGCTTTTTGGGAGATCAATCTATTAGAGCTTGGCCAGACTTCTGTTTCTTGTCATATGGGTCACTAAATAATACTCCCTCCGTCCCATAAAGATGTTCCCATTTGTCATTTTTGTTTGTCCCAAAAAGGTAGTCCCATTTCCATAATTGTTAGGTTAAAACCATTGAACATCATAAATTGCCAACCAAGGAAGAAGAGGAAGAGAGGAGGGGATAAGAGCCAACCAAGGAAGAAGATGGAGTAATAACTAAACCTAATTAAGGTTAGTGATGGAAATGAAAATATGTTGTTAAAATGTTTGCATACTAAATTACAAATCTTTTAACTGAACGCTTTATTTGGGTAACTGAGTTTCTAATATGTTTTAAGGTGTAGCCTCAAGGAGGGAACCTTTGGGTATGAACTTGAGCACTTCTGATTGTGAATGCTAAACCAAAACATCTTTACTAGGACCCTATCACACCCCACTGGTTTGGGTCTAAATTTCAAGAGTAGAGACAGGGATCCAAATTTTCAAAAAAAAAAACATCTAAATCTGTGGCTAGAATGTAATGTGGGATAACCATTAGATAACCATTTACATGTCTTGCCAAGTAGATTTGGATGGATAATTTAAGCAAAAAGATTGGATCATTATCTCAATATTCTAATTCTAGTACCTCGCATTTCCATTTAGATATAGATTCAGTATTCAGGAAAACAAAGGCCTAATTGTTCTTAATAATATGCTACAGGACCAAACGAGCAACGAGCTGGAGCTGAGATCGTGAATTTATATGTGCCTTTATCTTGTAATTATACTACAGGATCAAACAAGCAACGAGCTGGACCCATCCCAACCTGTAAATTGGGCGGGTCCTTTGGTTTAGATGGGTTGCATAGAACTAACCTTTGGGTCTGAATAGGTTACAGTGATGACATAAACCAATTATCTCATTACTTGGCATTAAAACATGCATAACAAAAAGGAATGAATTAAGGCATAAGAAGGGTGTACCAATTGCCTGTCCTGAACAGCAGAAATGTCGCTGCTGGGAGTGGTGACCAGGGCAAGTTCCCATCCAGCAGGATCATAATCTTTCGTTCGAACAGCACCAGATTCAAACGACAAGCCGTCTGCAGATATGCACATCATAATCTTGTTTGAAAAACCACAACTCAAAAAAAAAAAAAAAGGTGACTAAGGACATGCTTGTCAAAACTGAAGATTAATCTCAGAAAACTTGTGTCTAAAAAAGTAGAGTTGAAATCATAAAGATGCTGAATCTTAAGAAAAGGAAATTTAATTGGAAATGTTATGGGCATTTTATCATATTTGGAAAGGTTATAAAACCCTTCACTCTTACCTTGCCAAGTAATAAGAGCTAAGTCAGTCTTTTTTTAACTTATTTTTTCACTTTTGAAGGGATTCTTAAGTTATTAAGTGATGTAATATTTCCTTACCAAACAAGCTTATTATTAGATTACCTTAAAATGCTCCTAATTTTACTCTTCATTAGGTTAACAAACAAGCCCCAAGTACAACAGAAAAAGAAGTAGATCGTTACCTGAGGGAATTATGGCAAGGGCTAAAGTGTTGTTGTCCTCAATCCATGATGCATTAGGAACATTGGCATTGAGTCCCTAAACCAACCAAACATCAAAAAAGCATATCAGTTGATCGAATACAAAAGAGAACATGGAAGGGATTATCTTCTTCTACTGATAAACATTAAGAAGGTCCAGAATTAACAAAATCGTTGGCATAGATATGTACCAAAAGATCATCAGGGTCCAGGTCGTTTGTGGGAGGCAATGGAGGAGCATGAAATTCGTCATTTGAAACAGCTACATCATCCAACGATTCTAACGATTCTGTTTTAGGTTCATCAACTGGTAAACTTGTTTCTTCAAGAGGTGTGGTATCTTCTTCTGGCCTATATGTCAACTGAAGCCTCTCTGGATATTCCTGTAAAAGCATAGGCAAATCTTGTTGAAAACATGACTTCAAAAAATAGAATTCATAAAGATACACTAGAGATGGATACAGGTATCACCAAGGAAGGGTGAATAAAAATAGTTAGAAACTTAGTGAAGGTATGGATGATGAACGTTATTTGGACATTAAACAAACCATACTAACCAACGTCTCTCTTGGAACAGTAACCATCCTGGGAGCTTCTCTTATATATTCTTCCATGGTAAGAAGAAAGGACTGTGGTGGCTGGAACAGGTAATAGAAGTGTCAATCTTATGCCATTTAAAGAATAAAAAGGAAGGTTGCATCTGACTGGAATGACAGATGTGAATTGCAGCATTATTACCTCTCTCAGGACAGGAAACTGAAAGTTTCTTGCTAGTTCCAAACCTTTACACACTTCGTAGAAATCTGAAAGGCTACCAGCCTGTAGAAAATTGTCAACCATGCCAATTTGATTAAAATCCCTTCTATAATATGATTCAGACCACCAACCATCTGTAAATTAAAGCAGGTCTAGAAAGTAGTTGTCAACCAAGAAAATCTGTAAAATGAAACTACAATCCAAAAGATCACCTGCTGGCCGGCTCTTTTATAGATATCCAGGGCTTTAATAGCTTCATGTCTTGGCATTTCAAAAAACTGAAATGAACACGGATTAGGGGCTATGGTTTTAAAGAAAGAATAAATACCACACCACAAGATAACTCTTATTTTACCCAAAACTATTTACCTTATCAATAAGGTTAATGATTCCATCATTTATAGCACAGTAAATCTTGAAACTCTCTTTGAGAACCTGAAATGCACAAATCAGTGAGATCATTTGAAGGTTTTTATGTACAAATCTTGAAACTCTCTGTCCCTAATTGAATGTCCAAATTTGTAACTTTTTTGTCCCAAAATGAATGTCCAAAATTTGGGGAAGTAACTATATCCTCCCTCATCATAAACAAGTTCTAAGTCACACTTAGACTTGCGATGTAATATAGTGAGATCATTGAGGGTTTTTATGTACTTATGTCACTAAAAATGCTTAAATTCAACATTTTTGCAAATTCCCTCAAAGTGAAATTTGGACAACCATTTAGGGGATGGAGGGAGTACATTCATTAACTTGTTCAGACTTTGAGAGAAGGAAATAAATTCTCACAGAAAATGATAAGGAAATACACAGTACATAACAAAGGCTACAGTTTTAAATATCATGAGCAATCTCTTCAGCAGCCACAATGTAAAGAACGAGGGTGTTGCCTGAGCATATTGAGAAGTTAACAGGTATGCAGAAACCACGTGTTGGCACAAATAATAAGATTAGTATCGCATAAGCACCAACTTTCAGTAGGATAACTTAGATTTCACTTGCTCTCCCACTAATGACTCATCTACATATTCTAAAAATTCAAGTCTAAACATGATAATGAATGTACTCCTTCCATCCCCTAAATGATTTTTTTAAATCTCAAGTACAGAGTATCAACTTCAACAAACTTGACCCCTGTTGTTAAATGACCCACGTTGTTAAATGACCCCCCTTTAAACCAAACCTGCATATAACTTCAAAATTTTATGTCCCTATAATTATCTGACCCCTTGCACTATAATCCCTGGCTTCTACACTGCTACAAAACATGCACATTAAGTAAATCTCCCATCTAACTACAATCAGAGCTGGACACCTCGATACACAGTTATGCAGTATGCATAGTTTCTCTCATAGTAAATTGACCTAGAAAGAGACAGGCCATAACATACCAAAGCCAAGGCATACTGAATCACGTAATTGCCCATAGCAGCTCCTTCTGGCTGCAAATTGGGAATGCAAATCATTACTTATTAGTCAATCCAGCCAACTACAAATTCCAAAATTTGCAAAAGAATGAACAATGAAATAAAACTGTTCGGAAGAATATGAATCTCAAGTTAATTACCCTGCACCCCATAAGACGATAGAGCAACTGCTGCAAGGAGGGCAGCTGCTCCAAGAGTTCTTCACTGTCCAATTCCCTAGTTCTGCTGTAACCCTGCCGGTAGCAAGAAAGAGGAATTAAAATTCAACACACCAAACCGAAAAAAGGGAAAAAAATGCAAATATGTCAACAATTCAAAAGGTTTAGTGATAACTTAACAAACACCAACGTTAAGTTATGTCCAGGACAGAGATGGATTTTCAGAAATTCATTTATCCTCCCTCAGCTTTAACTTCTATTGTCTACCAGGCAAAAGCTCAGGTTTTAGTTTTCTTAATAAATGTTCCAACACTCATTGTCTAACAGTGTGGTTTCCCGTCGTTTCAATTACTAAAGGTACTGGAAATCAACAAGTATCAAAGTAATCAAGTAATACACGACTCATTCATGGATATTATAAGAAACAAGTTGTCCCTCCGGTTCAAAATAGATGCCGTTTTGAAAGTTATATTTTGGTCCAAAATACTTGTCGTTTTGAGGTTTAGCCTTTGAATCCCAATTTTACCCACACATTGAAATTTGTTCAATTGCATTATTTGTACTTTTTAAGTGAAGTAATGCATGAGAGAGAAACCTTTCATAAGGGTACCTTTGATACTTACTCTATAAAGTTGTAGTAATAATTGCATTTCTTAAAACCAGTGAAAACCTCCTAAACGATATCTATCTTGAACCGGAGGGAGTAACTAATATGTCTTGATAATGGAGAATGATAGAAAAGGAAAAATGGCCAATATTAATGAGACATCACTTAGCTAGTGTGCAGAGGCTATTCTTCAAGAAGCCTATAGGCAATTAAATCAAGAGAGTAACTTTTTGTCACAAACTAAAGAAACTAGTAAGACTCTAACCTCCAAAATCCCTGAGTTTGCTCAATCAAGATCAAGATGAAAAGGTTAAGGTAATTCAGAGCTACCACAGCAAACCTCGCCAGCCCAAAATAAGGAATCGTACCATATTCCTGTTTCAAAAGAGAAAATAATACTCCCTCCCCGTTCCAAAATATTTGTTGTTTTAAGGAGTCGAAATATGTCCCAAAATACTTGTTTTACTATTACCTAGGCATTTTTATCATTGTTTACCAAATATACCTTATTAATAATCATGAATAGTCATTGAACAAGCATTTAGTTATCCAGGTAATTGAAATATTTCAAGGGTAATTTAGTCTTTTTATATGCATTGATTACATTTCTTAATATGTGTGAAAATTCTAAAACAACATGTATTTTTGGACAGAGGGAGTAAGTTTTTGCTCAAGGAATTTCAAGTCATTTACCAAGAACAATATGTTCAGTGCACACCTTTTCTTGACCTTGAGCGGGTCTCGGGATGCGCTCAGCTTCAATATCATACTTCAGAACTCTGAAACATTCGAGTCTTTCCTCCAAGAACAATGCATACGTGCGCACCCAGGCAGAGCAATCCCAAGCTGGAATAGAAGTAAATTTATTAGAAATCAATAACAAATACTAGTAATTACAGAAAAAATCTATTCAGACGACATATGTGAGCTAGTAGAGATAACACCCATAAATGGAAAATATGGTGCATAATGCTAACCAATTGGGCTAGATTCATCCTTAAAATTATATAATTGAAGAATTCGCCCTCTCTGCTGGAAATTCACGAGTTCTTCCCTGAAGGTAGGATCACCCTCCCTCAGTGACCTATGGATAACTATCAGTGTTTTCAATGCCACCTGTTGGGCACAAAAGATAACTAGAGATCAGAGAAGTTCAATATGACTATATAATGAACTGCGACAACATGTAAATCGTCTACACCAATTACTCCACTAAGGATTGCATTTATATAAACTGCGCGAGTGCTAAATGACGAACACAATAATTATGTTCCTATCATATTTGCTAAATAGATGACTTCATACCTACAAAAGACAACTTAATGCTCTTCATTTCCCTGTGTTTGTATGGGATGATATATAATAGTTCAATGTGAAGATTACTACTCTATCCACAGGTTAAACTCATGTTATATTCAAACTTACTTTCACAATCTTTATCCAATGCTTTTTAACCAGACTATATGCATACCACCTGACTATGATAAGATCTTGGTCGATCCATTTGATGCATCTCGTACAAAGCAGGAATACCTTATAGGTGCATATCCCAAACAAACTAATCTGTATTTCTACAATCTAGCCCCTTACTATAATCTTCAAAGTTCAAACTGCAACCAGCGAGTTCCCACAAAAATCAATCAAGTTTACGACCATAAAGAAAAAAACTCTTAACATTGGCATTAACTTTGCTCGCATATGATTTACAAATAAATTGATCAACAACTATTTTTGTAAACATTGTTAGTAATAAATAAGCATAGCTGTAAGAAGAGCGCCTACAACACAAGGCCCATTTGAGGCACAGATTGGGGCATCGCCTCTTCCGAGGCTCTTGATTTACATTAGGCACACTCTATGAGCCTAGGCGCGAGGCTCCGAAGCCATCTAAAGCGCGCCTATTGCATGATGGAAATTTCTGTCAAGAATTACTTGATTATATCTCAAAAGAAGCCCAAAAACCTCACAGAATTATTAACTTAATTAGTTGGAGTACTACAACAACTCAGATGTATTCTTCGAATGTAACCCAAGAGTCGTGAAACTCTTTGGTTTTTTCAAACCTAATCAAGTACCACGTGATAATCTCAGTTTCTATTTTCTTTGTAGCATTCCTTGGCTTCCCTTTTTTCTCTTTTACTTTTTTCTTCCATATTGCAGGCTAAGACTCTACGATTATTATTTTTTATAAGAAAAACTCTACAATTATTCTACTGTGTTCTTTGCTTCTGATTAGCCCTTCTTTTTTAAAATATTTTTTCTTTAAAAGTTTCTAATAACAATGAATTGTTGTTTTATTTCTTCCTATTTCTATTGTTTTGTTGCATTTCATTTGGTTATGTTTGGTTAGAATTTAAATTTTATTTTTACTTTTTGGCATTTAAATTAATAGCTAATGTTTCTATAGCTTCCTATTTTATGTTGATGACAGTTTGCAATGAAGCCTAAAAGATGTGTTCTTTAGATTGACTTTCAATTTTATCTTAACTATGCGCAATTGTGCCTCACTTGCATGAGCCTGTGCCTACCATTGCACCTCTTGCTTGAGGCTCCAGCAGGTCCGTGTGCCTCGCTGCGGTTTTTCACTTTAACAACTATGTTCATAAGAACGTAAAAACTACATCCGAGTAGTTATGATATTTTACGTTGATTTTACTATTTATTTAATTTTAATTTGACATCTTTACTGAATTTGGCGGGTCGTCTGATAACCGCGTTTCATCTCTTGATAAAATATGTGTTACGGTAGGATGAAATGATGATTTTCTGCACATTTGTTTGATATCAAATTCTAGTTTATAAGTATGTTCCAAAAATAACTGACAACTCTCCTACTCCTTGAGATCAGTTATCATTTATTTGATTTGGATCAGATGACTTAATTTAGAATCTAAGATTAGAATTTTACATCCATCACAACTGGGCAATACTCCATCCACATTAGCCGATGTTTTAATGACACAGCAGGACCAAAATGCCACCTAGGAAACTGTTGAACAATAAATCAGCACGACAAGTAAATCACAGGTGAGGCAGAATGAATTGACTGACATAGTTTAGAAATAGTATCCACAAATGATTGTAGAAGTGAACAATGACCGAAAGTTATCAAATACCATATACTATCATTATCCACCAAAAGCAACACTACTAATCTGAAACAAACATAAATCACATCACAAAATCGTAACTATAATATAAGAAAATCTGTACCGTCCAATTATGAGTCTTGGCCAATCGCCTAGCAAGAGCATGTAAGCAGTACTGAACATCCGCCCGAGGCCGAATAGCCGATGTGGCCCCCAAAATTTCTGGAAAAAAAAGAAAAAACATACTAGTATTAAATTAACACACACCCAGACACACTTCAATTATTATAGAAACTGTAAAATTAAGAAGCAAAAACGCACTTCTGAGGTGTCGTTCTTTGGGAGGATTCTCAACGTGATTGGTAGCTTTTACAATCGCAACATCAACATCCTAATTACATAAACCACACAAATCATCATCATCATCCGATTAGTACGTATTTTGGATAAATTTAGAGAGAGAATGAAGGGGAGGACCTTGAAATCGCTATTAACATGGGCAAGTCCAACTTTGGTTTGATCTTTGAGAGCGCCATAGGCTTTCCGCCAAGTCTGAAGAGTTCCCATCCGTCGGAATCGAGATCGGTTTCTCCTTTCCTTTAATCTCGGAATCGGAGTCGGAAACGGGGATGTAATCTGTACTAATCAATGAACCAATCTCTCTCCCTCTCGGTAGACGTGTTCTTCAGAGGTTCGTTCCCCTGTTAAACTGTCTGCTTCCCTTCTGCACACTGCAGAAATGGTCTCTCTCTCACACACACATACAGTGTCTCGCTTTCTCTCTCTCTTCTTTTCTTTTTCTGATCTGGCTTGTCGAACGTCTTTTTCAAATTTTTTTCCTTTTCTTTATTTTATTTTCTTCGGACCTTATTTGGCTTGTCGATTCATCATTTAAATTGGACCCATTTCAACCTTAGGTGGTATCTATAGCAAGGTTCTAAAAATTGCTAGGCGCGCCTGCGTCGCCAGGCTGACGGAATGTGGTTTGCGGGAGCTGGGCGGCCGAGAAATTAGATAAATTTTAAAAATATTTCAAAAATTTATATATATATCCAAAAAATAGTGGCACTTATTTTTATTATTTGTCAAAAATAAATAATATTTTTTATACAAAATAAAAAATCTAATCAAATTTTGCAATCTAACATTTAAATTTGTAAAAAGTTTGGAATAAATTTGGCCCAAATAAAAAGCCCACTCAAATTTAGCAACCTAATTTAACCACTTAACCACGTCTTCATTTGGCCTTCTCTCTCCATTCGCTTTCTCTCTCATTCTTTTTCTTTCCGTCAACAATTCCGCCGAATGAAGAATCGATGTCCCCTTCGTCTACTGGATGGAGAATCGATGGAAGCGTGGAACTGAATGGTGCAATCGGTGAAGCGAAGATGAAGAAAGAAGCCCCAATTTCAACAAGGTAATGTCCCCTTCGTCTATTGGATTTTACCTTGGTTCTTGACGGCAACCCTAATTTGATCGATGCTTTGAAAAATGACGGAGAGATAAGAGGGTTTCGTATGGTTTTGGTTTAAAGGCCAAAAAAAAATTAAAACTAGGCGGACAGATATACTTTGGCGGCGACTTAGCGACTAGGCGCCGACTTATCCGCCTAGGCGCCGACTTTCTTCAAAACCGACTTCTTTGGCCGACTAGGCAAAAATCGCGGCGTTGTGGTGCCGCCTAGCGCCTAGGCGGCCGCCTAGGCCGAGTTTTAGAACACTGGTCTATAGTATAAGACAATGAGACGGGTCGAATTCATGATCCGCCCAAAAATATTCCTCATATTAAATAACGTTTTTTTTTTTACAGAGAAGCTTCGTTCTCTCTCTCTCTATACGCGATCCGATGATTCTACCTCCCCAGATTCCGGCGACCTCTCGCCTCCCAAACCCGCCCAGTTCATCTCCCAAACAGATCGGAGTTGGGGAAGATAGATCTGGAAGGTGAGGAGGTCGGAGAAGATAGATCTGGAAGAGGGAGGTCGGAGTGGGGGAGGGGTCGTCGTCGGTGTGGTGGTCGGAGTGGGAGGCGTCGCCGGAAGGTGGGGAGGGCAGAGGTCGCCGGAGGAGGCCCCATGGTCGCCGGCCAAATGAGAAAGGAGAGAGAGAGAAAGTGACGAAGCTTTCTGTAAAAAAAAAGAAAGTGAAAAGTAATAGTTACTATAACATAATGTAATAATTGTATGCATATAAAGTAATAGTTTGTATACATTAAAGTAATACATATATACAGAAAAGTATGTTTTCTTCGTTTGGCAAAAGTAATACTTATTATAACTAAAATGTAACAAACGTGTTATTTATATGTAATAGTATTTGTACATAATTGTAACACATATGTATAGATATCTATATGGTTTCAAACAATAAGTTACAATGAGTTCAAATTTATCATGATACATGTAAAAGTATTACATTATCTATAGAAATATGTTACAATTTCATCTATCAAAGTGTTACATTTACTTGTATAAACTATTACATTCATATCATGATAAATGTAATACATATAGTTTGTATTACATTTGAAAAAATGGGTAAAAATGAGCTTTTGTTTTTTTAAAACAGGTATTACGTTTACTTATGAACAATGTTACTTTATATGTATACAGTCATTACATTAAGAGATGGTAACTATTACTTTTTCTAAAAAAAATAATATAAAAAAAATGGGTCTATGAGAGGCTGCCACGTGTCAGGGTCATGCCCCATGGGTCATGGGTCGACCCGTCTCATGCATGAGACGGATCCCCTTGTTCTCATGGGATACCACCTCATAGTATAAATCACACCGATACTATGAACAGTTGTGTGAACAGTTTCAAATGTCAAATTTTCCATTTTGCCCTCCCTAAATTGTCCCTTTCCCATTTTGCCCTTTAAAAAAGAAAAAAAAAATTTAAATAAAAAAAAAAACACGTGTCCTCGAACACGAGCTTTTACTAGTTAATTTACACTTAGCAACCCCTTTTTAGTTTAGTCATTTCAATTTTCACCCTCGTGATCCAAATTCATTTCGATGCTCCATTCATGCTTCTTCTATTTTTATCAGCTAAATATGAACCTATATTATATCAATGAAAAAAGTTATGGGGCAATTATCAAATAGTCCCTCATCCTAGTGAAAATAACCATCAAGGACACACATTTTTGAAGAAATTTCACCAGCTCCACGCTTTATAATGGCACCCCGTTTTTTATAAAGGCACCCATGCGACATAAAAGGGACAGCGCTCGATGTCCCTTTTCCCCCTTGCTTTTCCGTTTTTTTTTCCTTCCAAAACTTTAAAATGAAATATCTTAAGATTTAGAACTCAAAAAAAAAAAATTTAAAACCACCGTTGTTTTCGTATCGTCAATACGAATCAAACTAGTATCATCAACATATAATTTGGAGCAAATTTGAGAAGTTCACAGTTGTTACAAGTTCACAGTTGTTTTTGATAAGTTCACAGTTATTTTTTATATTTGTTCCAATAACAATTAAGAGAAGTTCCCAGTTGTTTTAGCTAAATTCATAATTTCTGCATAAAAATGACTATTATTTACTTAATTTACATATTTTTTTAGTTAAGTTCACAGTTGTTTTAGTTAAGTTCACAGTTGTTTTTAGTCTTTTATAACCTTTATTTTGCAATTTTATGAGATTATTTGACTTATTTGTTAAGTTCAATGTTGTTTTTTGTTAATTTCACAGTTGTTTTAGTCCTTTATGGCCTCTATTTTTGCAATTTTATGAGGTTATTTGACCTATTTGTGTTGGTGTAATGCCCTAGGCTTTAGTTATGTTTAACCTAAAACCGTTATTGTAACGACCCTAACCCTAGGCACTAATTTAACTTCATATTGTGTGCTTTTAATATTATCGTTAATATTATGTGTTCATTTTATATCTTTAAATTTCTTATATTAGGATAAAATGATGAGAAAATAAATAGTGTTCTAAAGGAAAAATAATAATTGAAAATAAATAAAGTAATAGAATGAAGTGGTAATAAAATGGACAATTAAAATGTTATGGGTTGGGAGAATTAATTTAAATTGATGGAAGAGTTTTGGTAGGGGTATAGGTGTAGGGGACAACTCCCCTAAAACCCTCCCCAAATTCCCCTTGTGACCGGCCCCCCCCCCTCTCTCTTGACCATTTATACTCCTTCCTCCTCCTTCTTCTTCTTCTTCCTCTTCACTTTCTCCCTCATACTTTCCATGGAACCCATTAATGGAGCTTCATCTTCTCAAGCTCCTACCAAGCTCAAATCTTCACCATTTTTCAATCCGGGAGCACTTTTGGAATCGGGAGACCAAGAGGAGTTCATCAAGCTAAAGAAATCCTTGATCCATCTCTGATTTTTAAGGTGAGTTATTATGACCCTTCCTTTCTTTGAATGTTCATGATCTATGGATGTTGTTATTGTTATTATGATGATTGTTAAGGCTTTAGAAACCTTCTTGGAAGTGGAAGAATTGATTTATGAAATGGGTGGAGTTAAATTAGGAGATTTAACTTGAAATGAAATAATGAAATGGTTGGGAACTTTATAAGAGTTGAGTGCTTGGTTAATGAAATGGAAAGAGGTTAATGTTCTTGGAAGATGATCTAGGATGTAAGAAATGGATGGAGATAGATTAATGGGATAAACTTGAATGAAGTAGTGAAATGGGTGGAAGACTTGGTGATAAATAATCTAGATCTACATGATCTTGGGTTTAGATGATTTAAGATGAGTTATGTAAGGTTAGAATCCTCCTTGGTGTTCTTAAGATTAGGGTGGATGAAAAGAAAAGGAATTGAAGTTAAGAAGAAAGAGTTAGAAATTAATTTGAGCCGGAAATCGCCTTGGGCGGTCGCCCACGGGGCTTGGGCGGCCACCCATCACACCGTAACTCACCATTTGCTTGAAAACCCTCTTGGGCGGTCGCCCAAGAGGTTTGGGCGGTCGCCCAAGACCCCGAAACTTGAATTCAAATCGAACCGAGAATTTGTGTAGTAACCTTGTTTGGTCCCTTATAGATTGTGACTCCCACTTAGAAAATTGAGCTTGAACCTTCATAGAGGCCTTGTATTATTGTATAATGAAAATGTAGGAATGGTTTACGATACATAGTGGCCTTACTTACTCCATATCTTTGGTGAGTAGTTTGCAATAGAGTAGAAGCTATAGGTTTCACTAGTGAGCTAATTGGTAATGGGTATGTATCACCTTGTGGCATTAGTTCCAAGTTGTGGAATTATTGATTATATGGGTACCTTAATATCCTAAGTATGGACTAATTGGCAAGTGTTATGTGGCATCCCAAAGTGTGGATTATGTGTTATATAGTGGTGTTATATACCAATGGTGGATTATATGGCATGTTGATTTTATGGTATCCCGGTGTGGATTATTTGGCAAGTTATTGCATTGTTATTCCAAGTATGGATATGTTTACTATATGGTTGTATGGTTATCCCAATTGTGGATTTATTTGTTATCATTCATATTTATTGATGATACTATGCATAGTGTATTAAATGATTATTGCACTATAGTATTGATTGGCATGAGTATACATTACCATGTTGTTATATTATTATCCCGTTTTGTGGATTTATTTCAAGTATCTATTATGTGCTTGAACGTGTTTATGTTCGGGTGGGTATGATGGAATTCAATCAATTATGGATTTGTTCTATAAGTGATTGAAGGTACATCATACCGGTGACCTTTCCCCCTCTGTGGCCACGGAGTGGGCCGTGCTAACGATCGTATTGAGCATGAAGAAGCCTTTACTGCACTGTGCGATTGTTGTACGGAGGACGATATTATTTTTGGATACTCTATTATAGGTATCTTTTCTTATATGGATCTCTGGGGTATGAGTCCTATAAGAGGTGAATGTCCGGAGGCAATTCACCAAAGAGTGGAGTTTTACTCCCACGTTGTACGACTTATTGTTCGACGGGAAAAGGTAAACCGAGGTAACGTAATGTGTTTACCGCTTTCATAATGTGTTATGTGCTACCATGCTATGTGTTGCATCTTGTTTGGCAGCTTGCCGCATTCATAATAGCTCATTGAGATTTATTCTCACCCCTCTCCCTTTACTGTTTTAGATTCCGAGACAGGTGGACCGACCAAGTAAGGGCGGAAAGGAGTTTAGAAGTGGTATTTTGGGAATTGTCGGGTTATGTATAGGTTGGTATAGAAAGTGTACGTTGGTATAATTCATTTGTGGAATTGTATTTATAAATCTTTATTTTATGTTATAACCGAGGCCTTTTTGTAATTAAAATAGTTCTTACTTCCTAAGTTAGTCAACTATTTCTCCTTTGTGAAAAGGTGTAGATTTATATTTTGAAATGGTTATAATAATGGTATTAATTTTTGAAAGCTAAATAAAGATTTTAAAAGTTTAGGAAATTTGGGTTAGTTTGAGGACGCTCCAGCTCGGGACACGTGTAGGTTCCGGGTCGGAGTCCTCACAGTTGGTATCAGAGCTCGGTTAGAGTTCTCGGGTAGAGTCTAGCTGAGTGAGAGTGTGCGATAACTTGCGTCGAGAGTTTAATGCAGGAATTTGTTCAAAGACAGAAAATGATATTGACCAACCAAGGAATCAAGGAAAGGTGAGTCTTGGAAAGATAGATTCCTCCACCATCATTTGAGGTATTTTACCTGTCTCAGGAGTTAGGGTTCATACTTCTATAAATCCCTGTTCATTCGTTCTCACGTGGCATTACATTTCATCTTTTATTTGCATAATTGGCCTAAGAGTTGCCTTATGTGTTGAAGGTTCTACTCCGATGGGGTCGTACCTCGAATCATCCTTAATTATCTTGGTAATTGTGATTAAGTGGGCATGTATTGCCGGTGGATTTGGGCGAGTTACCTATCCGTGAATCATCGTTATGTTAACCTGAATTATTTGAGTAGTTGTTGTGTTTGAGGAGGACTGTCGCAAGAAGCGAGTCTCCTTATCGATGTTTGATTTGCCTCCGTGTGTAGTCGAGGCGGATGAGTCATTACTTGCTATTATATCATATATGCATAAATGTCGAAAGTATGGCCTAAGGAATGTGAAGGTTATTTGAGTTGTGTGTTATCTTTGATTTAAAAGAACCTTGAGTTATCTCATGTACGGTGGTAAATGAATTGGTGAACTCTTAGTTTAGAGTTGGTCTATGGCCTAATTAAGAGCGGTTTATGGTTGCATAATTTGCGTGAGTATTTATACATTGGTGTCTCGTGGTGGAGACTAGATATATGAGACTAGTATTGGAAGTGATAGTCTAAGTGGGATTAGATGAGTTATAAAATATCGCGAGTACGAGATCTTATGGAATTAATATATCTTTGCCTTGTGTGCTATTAGTTGACTAAGTGGTGTTTTCTGTGTGAGTTTCAAAATAGGTTTTCATCAGGTATCATACCAGGATGTTGAGATTTTGAGTTGCTATAAGGTACTATATTTAGAAAAGATGATACTTGGTGGTTAATCAAAGGGTTATAGAGATCTTAAATAGGTAACTGTGAAGAATAAGTATTCGTTAGCACTTGTTGACGATTTGTATGAATGATTTTAGAAACTAGTAGGATACTCAATGGTTATTAGTTGAATTTTCGGAGTGTTACAATTTCAGTGAAAAATTGCTTTAAGGATATACTTAAGACAACATTTATATCTAGTATGACCGTTTTGATTTATGGATTGTGTACTAGCTATGGAGAGGTAAATAGGGTAAATGTGAAGAAGTATAATAGATGTAGTTATTGGTGACTTATAGGGTCAACTTCAGAAATTGGTAAGATAGGTATAGGGTTCGTTTTGAGAATTGATTATCATTAGTTGAGAAAATGAGGATGAATCTTATTGGGAGACATGATACTTTAGGATGGTTATATACTATAGTTCGACTTAGTTACGTGAATCATATGAGGGATTTGTGTGATGCTTGAAAGATATTGACGTTGTACGGATTTTGAGTTTGTTGATGGTTATTGAGAGTTAAGTTAGATTATACTGTAACGTTTAATTGAAATTCGGGAATGATTGATCTATGTGAGTTCCAATTATATTTTCTGATTTAGAAATTATGGTATTTGATTGGGAACTAGATGTTTTACAATATGTTGTTGCTAAGTACAATACCAATATCAAAAGTGGTGAATAGATGACTCAAATTAAATAAAAGTGTTGAACTTTCAACTTGAGGAATTATTGAATTGAGGATGATTTACCTAGTTTATAATCTTAATGATTGTTTTAGTGTTATTTATCGGGATAGTATTAGTATTGCAAGATTTTGTTTTCTTATAAAGAATTTAACTAAGTATAAATATTATGAGTGGTGGCTATACTATAAATAGAGGTCGAACAAGAATATCATGTTAAAAATTGTTTTAAATGTGTTTTAGAACTTGGGATTTTATATTGGACATCTGTGTGAGTATTTGTGCCCTTCGGGGATAGTATGATTTAATAAGGTCAATGAACAGTCTTTGGTGTGCATTAAAATCTGTGAGTAATTTAACTATCTACCACTGGTATGGGACGGTTGTAGATAATTAAATCACTCGAGCTATTTTTGCTAGCTTATCAATCCTTTGAAATTTGAGTGGTTTGGTTAATTAAACCGGTATGGGCCGGTTTTAAATAAGTAAACCATTCGGGTCTCTTTGGATCTCTTTTATATTATCATTTGGAATTCTGAAAGATGTTGTAAAATTTCGAAAGACATGTTATTTTAAAGTTATAGTTCGTACAGAAGCAAGTAAAAAGGCAACCTAGTTTCCCTATAATGATTAACTGTATTCAAGTGTTGGTCCAAGAAATGATTTGATAAATGTGGGGTTATTATTGTGTCGGTCACAATAGACTCGGTTTTGTTTTGGAGTTGGATCGGCTCCGTTGTGGGCGGCCAACCATTCAATTTGAATATTGATTTGTCACTAGTCCTGAACATAATTGGAATATTGAATGATGATAATAGAAAGTTGAATTGTATTTTCTCCTCGTTATATATAGCCTGATGAGAGGTTTATTGATGAAGTTCTCATATATGTTAGGGGAATCGTTTAGTTGTATAAACCCCATAGTATTAAATAGATTGGATAGACATCGTTCGGGAAGGTCCTTTTGGGAAGGTAGGAATGCTATTAAGTTTAACAATGTAAAAAGTTGAGGAATCATTACTTGTTGTTGATGATATGCTACGGGCATGAACAATGGATGTTAGTAGTCATTAGTAAGTATGGTTACCAGTGGTTGAGTGCGTATAATAGTAGTTATCATTCTAGCATTGAAATAAAACCGTATGAGGCATAGTTTGGGAAGAAAATATCGATCTCTAATTTGTTGGGGTGAGTTTGGAGAGGCAAGGCCTAAGGTAAATTGGCGCCAAAGTTCGTTAACCATTTGAAGCTTTAGAAAGGGTTGGTGATTTGATTTATAGGCGGGCTTGGAGAAGCTTATAGAGTAATTGAAGTTTTAATGAGATAATGACGTGTATTTGGTGACATAAGTTGTAATACTTTTATTTAATTATATTTTCATTGAGATCGTGAAAATTCGTGATAGTGATATTTGTATAGTATGCTTGGATCATTAAGTGGTAATATCGTATTATTAAGGGAATTAGAAAATTTTGGGGAAAGAATCACAAATTGAAGAGACTATATGGGAATTGGAGTTTGATGTATACTTGTAACCGATGCAGGTTGATCAGTTAGGTAAGTGACAGTCAAATTCGGGACGAATTTTCTTTAAGGGGGAGTGAGTGTAACGACCCTAACCCTAGGCACTAATTTAACTTCATATTGTGTGCTTTTAATATTATCGTTAATATTATGTGCTCATTTTATATCTTTAAATTTCTTATATTAGGATAAAATGATGAGAAAATAAATAGTGTTCTAAAGGAAAAATAATAATTGAAAATAAATAAAGTAATAGAATGAAGTGGTAATAAAATGGACAATTAAAATGTTATGGGTTGGGAGAATTAATTTAAATTGATGGAAGAGTTTTGGTAGGGGTATAGGTGTAGGGGACAACTCCCCTAAAACCCTCCCCAAATCCCCCTTGTGACCGGCCCCCCCCCCCTCTCTCTTGACCATTTATACTCCTTCCTCCTCCTTCTTCTTCTTCTTCCTCTTCACTTTCTCCCTCATACTTTTCATGGAACCCATTAATGGAGCTTCATCTTCTCAAGCTCCTACCAAGCTCAAATCTTCACCATTTTTCAATTCGGGAGCACTTTTGGAATCGGGAGACCAAGAGGAGTTCATCAAGCTAAAGAAATCCTTGATCCATCTCCGATTTTTAAGGTGAGTTATTATGACCCTTCCTTTCTTTGAATGTTCATGATCTATGGATGTTGTTATTGTTATTATGATGATTGTTAAGGCTTTAGAAACCTTCTTGGAAGTGGAAGAATTGATTTATGAAATGGGTGGAGTTAAATTAGGAGATTTAACTTGAAATGAAATAATGAAATGGTTGGGAACTTTATAAGAGTTGAGTGCTTGGTTAATGAAATGGAAAGAGGTTAATGTTCTTGGAAGATGATCTAGGATGTAAGAAATGGATGGAGATAGATTAATGGGATAAACTTGAATGAAGTAGTGAAATGGGTGGAAGACTTGGTGATAAATAATCTAGATCTACATGATCTTGGGTTTAGATGATTTAAGATGAGTTATGTAAGGTTAGAATCCTCCTTGGTGTTCTTAAGATTAGGGTGGATGAAAAGAAAAGGAATTGAAGTTAAGAAGAAAGAGTTAGAAATTAATTTGAGCTGGAAATCGCCTTAGGCGGTCGCCCATGGGGGCTTGGGCGGCCGCCCATCACACCAGAACTCACCATTTGCTTGAAAACCCTCTTGGGCGGTCGCCCAAGAGGTTTGGGCGGTCGCCCAAGACCCCAGAAACTTGAATTCAAATCTGAACCAGAATTTGTGTAGTAACCTTGTTTGGTCCCTTATAGATTGTGACTCCCACTTAGAAAATTGAGCTTGAACCTTCATAGAGGCCTTGTATTATTGTATAATGAAAATGTATGAATGGTTTACGATACATAGTGGCCTTACTTACTCCATATCTTTGGTGAGTAGTTTGCAATAGAGTAGAAGCTATAGGTTTCACTAGTGAGCTAATTGGTAATGGGTATGTATCACCTTGTGGCATTAGTTCCAAGTTGTGGAATTATTGATTATATGGGTACCTTAATATCCTAAGTATGGACTAATTGGCAAGTGTTATGTGGCATCCCAAAGTGTGGATTATGTGTTATATAGTGGTGTTATATACCAATGGTGGATTATATGGCATGTTGATTTTATGGTATCCCGGTGTGGATTATTTGGCAAGTTATTGCATTGTTATTCCAAGTATGGATATGTTTACTATATGGTTGTATGGTTATCCCAATTGTGGATTTATTTGTTATCATTCATATTTATTGATGATACTATGCATAGTGTATTAAATGATTATTGCACTATAGTATTGATTGGCATGAGTATACATTACCATGTTGTTATATTATTATCCCGTTTTGTGGATTTATTTCAAGTATCTATTATGTGCTTGAACGTATTTATGTTCGGGTGGGTATGATGGAATTCAATCAATTATGGATTTGTTCTATAAGTGATTGAAGGTACATCATACCGGTGACCTTTCCCCCTCTGTGGCCACGGAGTGGGGCTGTGCTAACGACTGTATTGAGCATGAAGAAGCCTTTACAGACCTGTTGCGATTGTTGTACGGAGGGACGATATTATTTTTGGATACTCTATTATAGGTATCTTTTCTTATATGGATCTCTGGGGTATGAGTCCTATAAGAGGTGAATGTGCTGGAGGCAATTCACCAAAGAGTGGAGTTTTACTCCCACGTTGTACGACTTATTGTTCAGACGGGAAAAGGTAAACTGAGGTAACGTAATGTGTTTACCGCTTTCATAATGTGTTATGTGCTACCATGCTATGTGTTGCATCTTGTTTGGCATCTTGCTGCATTCATAATAGCTCATTGAGATTTATTCTCACCCCTCTCCCTTTACTGTTTTAGATTCCGAGACAGGTGGACCGACCAAGTAAGGGCGGAAAGGAGTTTAGAAGTGGTATTTTGGGAATTGTCGGGTTATGTATAGGTTGGTATAGAAAGTGTACGTTGGTATAATTCATTTGTGGAATTGTATTTATAAATCTTTATTTTATGTTATAACCGAGGCCTTTTTGTAATTAAAATAGTTCTTACTTCCTAAGTTAGTCAACTATTTCTCCTTTGTGAAAAGGTGTAGATTTATATTTTGAAATGGTTATAATAATGGTATTAATTTTTGAAAGCTAAATAAAGATTTTAAAAGTTTAGGAAATTTGGGTTAGTTTGAGGACGCTCCAGCTCGGGACACGTGTAGGTTCCGGGTCGGGGTCCTCACAGTTATGTATCGTCTTTATCGTTTAAATTTATTATTAGATTATTATACATTTTGCATATTTATTGTAATAATCTTCGTCCCTAATTATTAAGAGAATAATTAGTATAATTGTCAATGAATAATCATATGATGATTATATGCATATAGATGCACATTGAAATTATGGGTACTTGTTAGAGAACAAGTGACTGGACTTGACCCGTATGAGATTTATGTCATGGTCAAATGTCATAATTAAATCTCATATGGTCACTTCATTTAGTCCCTAGACCTGAGATTATCATGACCTTACATATGATGAAAGTCATGTTTGATTTTAGTCAAACGATATCTTAACACGATATTTATAAAGGCTATATTTGGCATGATCGGATCCATGATGGGAAGGATGATAAGTCAAGATGGAATTTGTTTCTCGAAAGAGAGATGTTTTGCTTGGGCCCCTCGATGAGTGATAATGATGAAAGAGTGTGGCCACACCCCAATATGATTGGATTATCATTATACTCAAGATCGAGAAAGCATTGAACAAATACAAGTTGACGTGGACCATGACTTGTGTTCAATATAACATCGTGAGACAAAGGGAGCAATGGAAGTATACCATTGGAAACGTGAACTCTTACGTTATATTATTTGGGTAGACATAATGACTTGCTAGAGTCCGCTTATGTCTTATGAGAATCGATATGATCGAGCTCATTGCCAACATAATATAATCCTATTGGGTCACACACAACTAGAATGAATTGGTTAAACCAAAGGAAGAATGATTGAGAGTTCCTGATATGGCTTGTGTGGCCGCGCGACAGAACTTGTCCAATGGACTCATTGAGTCGTGCGACATAACAAGGCCAAGGCGGTTTTGACAGACAGTTTCCTAATACGATTAGGAAACATATACCTATACTAAAGTAGTATAAATATAAACTCTGTAAAAACCCTAATCAGTCTAGCCAAATTTTTCAATAGAAAATTCTCACCAAAAGGTTTCTCAATATCTCTTCCTAAGGTTTAAGAATCTAGCAATTCTCAAGAACGGTTCTTGGTTCATTCTAACGTGTGGATACTACTAGAGGGTCTTCGCTCGTACGACGATCAAGGCCTAGAGTTCTATTGTTCAAAGCAATATGATGATTCAAGTCTTGAAGATCAAAGTTTGTGGTTCAAAATCACGTCGATAATTGTTCGATAGCTCAAGACTGGAAAGCAATAAAGGTTGGTAAATTCTATCTCATAGGAATTTAATTTAATCGTATAGAACGGATCTTAGGGCTTAGGTTTTGTGTTATTAGATACTTAATTCTGCTGTGCATGGACCCATAAAACCCAACAGTGGTATCAGAGCCCCGTTCGTATGGTTAAGTTTGAATTGGCATGCTAGAGTTAAGATATAAATCGTTTATATGCTTATTGCATGTTTTCTATGCGGTAGAATCTTATTGTTTATGTGAAACAATGTGAAAATCGTCTTCTGATTATGCTGAATTAAATCTGTAAAAGGGTTGTTTTATTGATTTAATTGCTTTATAATTAAGAATTGATTGAAACTGGAAATCTGTATCTGGCAACTTGTGTTACGCGACACAGTTGGTTTGTGTCACGCGACAGAGTTGGCCATGGATTGTCTGGTAGCTTCTCTAGGTCGCGCGACATATCGAGCCTCTGAAGGTCTATGTCACGCGACATAGTTGATCTGTGTCACGTGACACTCCATGCCCAATCTAGGCAAAATCAGTTTGGTTCATAATCCTGGTAATCTGTGAATATGTTTGCAATCTGACATGTTTATGTGTTAATCTGGATGCTATAAATTTATGAAAATTAAGTTTATAGGGCTATGCTAGATTAATTCATTATTTATGCATGCTTAATTAATTTAAATATAATTTTAATTAATTGTTGCGATGCATGAATTATATATTCTTAAGTGTTAAGAAGTTTTGTTAAATGTTTAGTCGAAACATTGAATTGATATTTCCCGTATGTTTAGTTGAAACATCAAAATCTTGGTTATCTGATTGTTTATGAGAAACAAGTCAGTTTACGAGTCTGATTGTTTATGAGAAACAAGTCAGTGTACAAAGTGTTGATTATGTTGCATTCAAATTGGTATTATAATTGTGCATGACTAGGAGAGTTCTGTCGAAGGAAGATTTGGTACTTAAGCAGTCCTTGTGGCTCACCTATTTTCTTGGGAACTTACCTGGTGTACATTATGATTATCTTTGTTGATATGCTAATAATCTACTTTAAAGAACCTTCATTTAACTTTTAAGTTCTTTATGCCAATCCGTGATTAAAACACTTGAGACCACTCAGATAATTTTGGGTGGGCTTGCCATAGCAAGGTGCTTTGATTCTATTCCGTTTGCGAGCAAAATGAGAAAATGGTGGTTCCTATACGTTTAAAGTGGATGAACTTAATTGGGTTATCAAAATGGTTTTGGACCCAAGGCATAAGATGAGATTAAAATATGCTAAGATATATGATGTCTTAAAAGAATCTCATAAAAAATCTAAGAGTCATATACGATATGATTGATGTTTTCTACCTAATTAATTTAATCTTGAGCGGTGCGCCATAGCGTACTTGAGATTAAATAAAAGTTAGATCTTAGCCCATTAAATGCATATTATGCTTATTTGCATTGGAAGGTGTATGATTTAGTGGGAGTATTTGTAAAATACATTATTTGCTCTTAAATGATAAATGTGTTGGTATTGATATGTGTTCATATAATTTGTATATTTTGTTGTAGAAGTAGCATTACATAATGATAATTGCGATTCGTCCTTATGAAGGACAAAGTTCGGAAGGAACGGTACATATAATTCCGATTGGATCAAAAATATGTACGTTCTTGACGAATTCGTTCCTGTTGAACCTACTGCAAATGTTGCAAAGGGCAGATAAGGAGCAACATTAGAAACACGTGGATGATTCTAATGGTATTGCTTGCCTTATACTTGCCACCATGGTTGAAGCTCTTATGAAGAACCTTGAACGCATGAAAACTGCTTTTGTTCTAGCACAACGCAAAAGGAAATGTTCCAAATGCGAACTAGGCAAAAGATGTATGTTGTGGTGAAATTCTTAATTCATGAGATGAAAAAGGAGAAAATCGCAAATGTGTTAATGGTTAACACAAGAAAGGGGTTCATGAAGGAAACATAAAGTAGGTAAAGCAAAAGTTGCTAAACCTAGGACAAAGGTTGTCAAAGCCGAAAGGGCTAAACCCAAAGTGTCTCAAAAGGATGCAGTTTGCTACCATTGCAATGAGATTGTTCATTGGAAGCAAAGTTGCAAGGCTTATTAGGAAGGCCTAAAAGGTGAAGAATGGCAATATGATTGCTACTACTTCAAGTATCTATATGATAGATATTTTCTTTTCGACTTCTTGTTCTTGGGTATATGATACCGGATTCGATCCCACATTTGTAGAAGAATGTACAAGGAATAAAGAATAGAAAGCTACTAAAAAAAAAGGTAAATTAAACCTATGCGTAAGAATGGAGCAAGGGTTGCTACATTAGCCATAGGGACTTATGAAGTCACTTTACCTTGTGGACTAATACTTGTTTTGAACAAGTATGACTACATTCCAGATTTGAGTAGGAGTATTATTTCCGTTTCTTAAATGGATGATGAAGAATATAATTTTCTTATTGAAATAAGAAGTTTTATATTTATTTAATGATATGCCTTATTGTATTGTATATGTCATTAAATGATCTTCATATCCTTGATGATGAGAAACAAAATAATATTGAAGATATCTATAATATGAATGGGAAATCTGAACCGAACAATATGAACAACGCGTTCATATGGCATTGCCGGCTTGATCAGATAAATAAGAAACATATATCTAAACTCCATTAACATGGACTTTTAGACTCATATGACGATGAATCATTTGAGGAATGTGGCTATTGTTTATTGGGATTGTTGACCAAACCACCCTACACTAAGAGTAGTGGGAGGGCTAGTGACTTATTGATCATCATACATGAGATGTATATGGACTATTAAGCAGCATTGCTAGGGGAAGACTTCGGTATTTCATCACATTTCACTAAAGACTTATCTAGATATGACTATGTCTATCTGATGAAGTCCAAAGGTGAATCGTTTGAGATGTTTCGAACATTTCAAGATGAAATACAAAAAAACTTGGCAAAACTATTAAATACTTCGATTAGATCGATGTGATTGAATATTTGAGCCAAGAGTTTGACAATCATCTCAAAACTGTGAAATTGTTTCAAGAGTTGACTCCACACGGAACACCACTATGAATGGTGTGTCTGAAAGGAGGAATTGAACCTTGTAGGACATGGTTCGTTCGATGATGTGTCAATTAGACTTTCCAATTTCCTATTTCCTTTTGAGGATATGCATTAGAAATAATGCGGTTACACTGAATCGAGTCCTTACTAAATCGGTTCCTAAGGCCCCACATGAGATGTGGCATGGAAGAAAACTTAGTTTGTCTTTCATGAAGATTTGGGTTAGCAAAGATTATAAGAAGAGACTTGTCTCTGATAAGTTAGCACCAAATCTGACAAAGGTTATTTTCAGAAATTAATCTCACAACCACAAAGAGAACAAAATGTTTGTTGCTCTATACGATCTGTTTCTTGAGAAATAGTTTCTCAATAAAGAATCTAGTGGGAGTAAAATTAATCTTGAAGAAGTTCAAGAACCCGAAAATAATATGGAACCAAGAGTAGAGACGGAACCAAGTTCACAAGGAGTTGTGGAACCGGTTCAAGATGCACTAGTCCATCGTAGATTGGATAGGTCACGATCCGAATTCAAGAAATAGTGATTTCTCGTTGCGGAAAGTGATGAAGTGAAAGTCATTGAAAATGACGATCCTACTTGCTATCAAGAAGCGATGTCCTCTCCTAATTTGGATAAATGGTTAGGAACCATGGAGTCCTAATTGCAATCCATGTTTGATGATCAAGTTTGGAACTTGATTAGGCTACCTGAAGGTGTAAAAACTAAAGGGATGCAAGAAGGTCTTCAAGACCGACATGGATAGGAAGGTGTGTACTTTCATGACTAAGGATTGTAGCAAAGGGATTTAGGTTAATTCATAGTATTGACTATGTTGAAACCTTTTCGCCAGTTACAATGTCGAAGTCTATTAGAATTTCAAATTGCCATGATCGCATATTATGACTATGTGATATGACAAATGGATGTCAAACGACTTTCTTAAGGATGTGTATAGTACACAACCCGAGAGTTTTGTCAATCCAAGAAATTCTAATGAAGTATGCATGTTGCAAAATCCATGAGATGGGTTGAAGCAAGCTTCAAGGAATTGGAATCTTCACCTTGATGAATCAGTCAAAAGTTTGATTTCATCAAGTATGAAGATGAACCTTATGTATACATGAAATTCAGTGGGAGCATAGTATTATTTCTATTGTTTTATGATAATGATATCTTACTCATTGGAAAAACAAGTTCCGACACTTAAGATTGTCAAGTCTTGGTCAAGGAAAGGTTTCTCAATGAAAGATATGGGTAAAGCCGCTTACATTCTTGGCATCAAGATCTATAGAGATAGATGAGATAGATCTAGAAGGATAAATTGGTTTGAGTCAAAGTATTCACATTGACAAGGTTCTTAGAAGAGTCTAAGAAGAGTATCTTGTCAATGGGTCATGGTATTTCTCTTAGCAATACTCATTGTCTTATGACAACTGATGAGCAAAAGGGGAATGAATGAAGTTCTATATGCTTCGGCATTTGGATCTGTCATGTATGCCATAACTTGTGCTAGACCCGACGTCTCATATGTTTTGAGCATGATGAGTCGATACCAATCTGATCCTGTTGAGAACCATTGGATGGCAGTCAAGATGATCCTTAAAGTACTTAAGAAGAACTAAGGATACGTTCTTGGCATTTGAAAGGTTGGAAGTTAACCTTGTTGTAAGGGTTACATAGATGCTAACTTCCAAACTGACAAAGTTGATTTAAAGATCGCAATTAGGATTTGTGTTTATGCTTATTAGAGGTGCAGTTTTGATTGGAAGAGTTCCAAGCAGAAAATTGTAGCCGATTCTACTACTTAGGCCGAGTTTTAGTAACATATGATGTGACTAAAAGAGGCAGTTTTGGATCAATAGTTCATTAGTATTTTGGAAATATTCCAAGTATCACTAATAGATGGAACTTTTGTTGTGGCAATTGTGGTGCCATTTGTGCAAACAATGGAACCAAGGTCACAACAGCGATCCAAACACTCACTTAGATGTTTTTCGAGGAATTCATAAAGAATGAGAAGACGTTAAGATATGCAAAGTATCAACCGATGATGACATTGGGGATTCACTTACAAAGACCCTAGCACAGGAAGAAGCATGATGGTCATGTTAGATCCATGAGTATTCGATACATAGATGGAGCCTAGTGCAAGTGGGAGACTGTTGGTGTAATGCCCTAGGCTTTAGTTATGTTTAACCTAAAACTGTTATGCATCGTCTTTATTGTTTAAGTTTATTATTAGATTATTATACATTTTGCATATTTATTGTAATAATCTTCATCCCTAATTATTAAGAGAATAATTAGTATAATTGTCAATGGATAATCATATGATGATTATATGCATAGAGATGCACATTGAAATTATGGGTACTTGTTAGAGAACAAGTGACTAGACTTGACCCGTATGAGATTTATGTCATGGTCAAATGTCATAATTAAATCTCATATGGTCACTTCATTTAGTCCCTAGACCTGAGATTATCATGACCTTACATATGATGAAAGTCATGTTTGATTTTAGTCAAACGATATCTTAACACGATATTTATAAAGGCTATCTTTGGCATGATCGGATCCATGATGGGAAGGATGATAAGTCAAGATGGAATTTTTCCCTCGAAAGAGAGATGTTTTGCTTGGGCCCCTCGATGAGTGATAATGATGAAAGAGTGTGGCCACACCCCAATATGATTGGATTATCATTATACTCAAGATCGAGAAAGCATTGAACAAATACAAGTTGACGTGGACCATGACTTGTGTTCAATATAACATCATGAGACAAAGGGAGCAATGGAAGTGTACCATTGGAAACGTGAGCTCTTACGTTTTATTATTTGGGTAGACATAATGGCTTGCTAGAGTCCGATTATGTCTTATGAGAATCGATATGATCTAGATCATTGCCAACATAATATAATCCTATTGGGTCACACACAACTAGAATGAATTCGTTAAACCGAAGGAAGAATGATTGAGAGTTCCTGATATGGCTTGTGTAACCGCGCGACAGAACTTGTCCAATGGACTCAATGAGTCGTGCGACATAACAAGGCCAAGGCGGTTTTGACAGACAGTTTCCTAATACGATTAGGAAACATATACCTATACTAAAGTAGTATAAATATAAACTCTGTAAAAACCCTAATCAGTCTAGCCGAATTTTTCAATAGAAAATTCTCACCAAAAGGTTTCTCAATATCTCTTCCTAAGGTTTAAGAATCTAGCAATTCTCAAGAACAGTTCTTGGTTCATTCTAACGTGTGGATACTACTAGAGGGACTTCGCTCGTACGACGATCAAGGCCTAGAGTTCTATTGTTCAAAGCAATATGATGATTCAAGTCTTGAAGATTGAAGTTTGTGATTCAAAATCACATCGATAATTGTTCGATAGCTCAAGACCGAAAAGCAATAAACGTTGATAAATTCTATCTTATAGGAATTCAATTTAATCGTATAGAACGGATCTTAGGGCTTGGGTTTTGTGTTATTAGATGCTTAATTCCGCTGCGCATGGACCCATAAAACCCAACAATTTGTTATGTTCACAGTTATTTTTTGTTAAGTTCATAGTTGTTTTAGTCTTTTATGGCCTATAATTTTGCAATTTTATGAGATTATTTGACATATTTGTTATGTTCACAGTTGTTTTTACTTAAGTTCACTGTTGTTTTTTGTTAAGTTCACAGTTGTTTTAGTCCTTTATGGTTTATATTTTTGCAATTTTATGAGATTATTTGACATATTTGTTATGTTCACAGTTGTTTTTACTTAAGTTCACTGTTGTTTTTTGTTAAGCTCACAGTTGTTTTAGTCCTTTATGGCCTCTATTTTTGCAATTTTATGAGATTATTTGACATATTTGTTATGTTCACAATTGTTTTTACTTAAGTTCACTGTTGTTTTTTGTTAAGTTCACAGTTGTTTTAGTCATTTATGGCCTCAAATTTTGCAATTTTATGAGATTATTTGACATATTTTTTATGTTCACAGTTGTTTTACTTAAGTTCACAGTTGTTTTTAGTATTTTATGACTCTATTTTTGTTTTTTTATGAAAACCTCGAATGATGATTCAATATTGAAAATAGGAGATATGTGTAATCATTTGTATTTCTCTCTCTAGAAATCAAAGAAGATGAGAAATTTCAACTTTGAAATTGGTCTTTGTGCTAGAAACTTGAATCAATAAGTGATTATTGTTATTTTAATTTTATCAAGAAAAAAAATAGGGGATGAAAGATGGATCTTTCTCTCACTAGAAATCAAAGGGGAGAAATTATGTACTGAAAATATTAAAATGTTTGTTGCTCTTTTAGTTTAATATGCTTAAACACGAGTTCTGCACAAAAACTTGTCCCAAACCGCTAACTTCCTTCTCCTTGCAGATCATGAATATGTTGGAAAAAAAAAACCAGATGCACGCACAAAATTTAAACTAAGGCTCCGTTTGTTTCGACGTAAAACATTTTCCGGAAAATGTTTTCCTGTAATATGTTTTCCTGTAAAATGTTTCACGGAGGTAAGGCGTAAAATGTTTTACGGAGGAAGGGTGTAAAATATTTTCGACTGTTTGGTAAGAAAAATGTTTTCCGAAAGGGCATAAAATGTTTTATTAAAAAAAAAATTTTAATTATTTTTTGTAATTACCCCACCCACCTGCCACCTGCCCAACCCCTGCCTACCCCACCCCACCCACCCAAAAAAAAAAATTTAATCAATTTTTTGTAACCACCCACCCCACCCACCCCCCACTCCAAAAAAAAAAAATTCTAATCATTTTACGTAACTACCCCACCCACCCCCTACCTACCCCACCCTCCTACCCCAAAAAAAAAATTTTTTTAATCATTTTTTGTAACTACCCCACCTACCCACCTGCCACCTGCCCACCCCCTACCTACCCCACCCCACTCACCCCACCCAAAAAAAAAATTAATCTTTTTTTTTGGGTAGTTACAAAAAATGATTAAAAAATTTTTTTTGGGTGGGGGATGGGTGGGTGGGATAGTTACAAAAAATGATTAATTTTTTTTTTTGGGTTGGGTGGGTGAGTGGGTGGGTGGGGTAGTTACAAAAAATGATTAAATTTTTTTTTTGGGTGGGGGGTGGGTGGGTGGGGTAGGCAGGGGGTGGGTGGGGTAGTTACAAAAAATGATTAAATTTTTTTTTTGGGGTGGGGGGTGTGGGGTGGGGTGGGTAGGCAGGGGGTGGCTGGGGTAGTTACAAAAAATGATTAATTTTTTTTTTTGGGTGGGGGGGGGTGGGTGGAGTAGGCGGGGGGGGGGTGGGTGGGCTAGTTACAAAAAATGATTAATTTTTTTTAGGGTGGGTGGGGTGGGGTGGGTGGGTGGGGTAGGCAGGGGGTGGGTGGGGTAGTTACAAAAAATAATTAAATTTTTTTTTTTTTGGTGGGTGAGGTAGTAAAATTTTTTTTTGGGGTGGTAGGTAGGCAGAGGGTGGGGTAGCAGGGGTAGGGGTGATTTTTTTTATTATTATTATGTTGTACCTTGTGAAATATGAGTTGTACATGAAGGGCACCAATTTTCGGAAAATGTTTTACTTAGGACAAGGTCAGTAAGTCGTTTTACTTAGGAAGGGCGTAAAATGTTTTCCGGAAAACATTTTCTCCATTTTTCGAAAAACAACCAAACAACGGAAAACGAGTTATTTTTCGGAAAACATTTTCCGGGGGCTCAACCAAATAACGGAAAACGAGTTATTTTACGCCCAAACAAACGGAGCCTAAGACACAAAAAATCTTTCGAAAATTCATATATAGTAACTTCAATATTGAGACAGAGGGAGTATTATATACAAAACAATATTAATATCCCACTTGAATGCTCACACACATTTCACTTTCCTTGCATCGCCGCCCATCTCAACAAGCAACCCGCTGTCATTTGCCCTGTCTGCAACTCTTCCTGGAAAGATGTTCCCTTACTAGCCATTCATAAGCTCCCCAAACAAGGACAATCTCCCAAGACCAATATTCAATCCAATAAATTCCAAGATCAAGTTATCAAAAAAGAGAGAACCCCAATTAGTAGTCCAAGAACACCAACAAAGATGGAGCAGCAGAAGCATTTCAAATGCGCACCTTATGCCGACGATGAGCCATTGCTGACGCCGAGAGCCGGTTTCGGCGTTGTTCCGATTCCTAGAGTTAATGAGAATGTCCAGGATGATGATGACGATGAAATTGAAGAGTTTAAAGGGTTTTCGTCAATCCGGTTTCATCGTCAGCTGATGGGTCTTTGATTAATGCTAGGGATGTTGAGGTGAGGTTGATGCCGGAGGGAGAGACGGCGGGGAGGGTCGCCAGAGGGGAGGGGAGGGTCGCCGGAGGGGAAGGGGAAGGGGAAGAGTAGCCGGAAGGATGGTAGAGAGAGAAAGTGAGAGAAGAGAGAGAGAGGGGGTTAGTTTTATATTTTTGGGTAGGAAGGACTATGTGGAATTTTGATTATGAAGGCGGATTAGTTAGTTAAATTTCAAAATTCATGTCTTAATTGGTCGTTTGACTTAGGATGGAGGATCCACCGGTAATTTCCCCAAAAGTTATATCAAATATCCAAAATGAAGATTGTTCCGCCGCTGCAATAATTATTGCAACGTAAAGAACGCATACTCTTATCTAAAAATGAGACTTTGATAGCTATTTGAAAAATAATTTTCGGCTTATTTCATTCAAAGTTTAGCATATAATGACATTTACACTAAACTATAGTGAGATTAAATGTCTAACAATGCTTATCAAACATATATCTAAAATTTAGGTTTTGTATATGATAGAGATACTCCAGATTCTCAAGTGAATATAATCTCTGATGACTTTGGGCTTTTGGGGCCAGAGCGGTTGATGGATATCTGGCAAGATATATTTTGGTGTACCTAGAACACAACAAAGCAAAGCACCGTTAAGGTTAAAGTCGGATGTTAATCCAACTCAGGCCCTCGGGTGTGAGGATAAGATATCGAGAATGATATAATAACCTGAGAATAAGACCTTGGAATGTCTTAGAGTGTGTGTGTATGTGTTTAGGGTTTAGACAATGACTTACAATGTCAATTTGGCACTTACCTTGTCCAAGGGGACAAAGTTTTCTATTTATAGGCAATGGAGAACTGCTCGCTGACGTCAGCCATGAGGTCAGCCCTAAAGGACATCTTAGTCTTTGACCAGATACACGTGTCCGTATCCGATTGGCTCTGTCAGGAAGGAAGATTCACTGTCAGAGGGGATGTCGCTGAAAGGGACGGGAGCCGTGTATTTGGGAGAGTTGGCGCGGCGTATTATTGGCGATAGTAGGCGCCTGTCTGAGCCGCATTCAATGCGATGGGAGTGAGCCGGTTACTGTACTGTCAGAGCCAGTAAGTAAACTTGCTCAATAAGCTTTGGTCATAACCGGGAGTCTGGCGAGATAACCGGGAGTCTGGTATGAGACCGCAGTCAACATCTTGGGCACAGTTAATGATAATTGACGCGGGCATGGATGGGACGGTCATAACTCCCGTGGTCACCTAGTTGATGGTCTGGATCCCTTCGGTCTTGATTGGGATGGTACGAGAGAAACGCGGTCTTGACCTCGAGGGTCTATCTGTCCGCGGTCTTGCCTCTGGCGGTCTAGGATATGCCACATCATGCTGGGCCTTTAGACCAGACCGAGCTTGGACCCGGTCTAGCTGGTCCGGGCTCATCAGTGGCCCCTAGCTCCCAGTGATTGATTATTTATAGTCTGAGCGAGGAGCTACTAGTTAAGCTCGGTTTTGCTAGATCGCTCCTTAGGCGGGCACCAGTGTTGGTGTTTTTCACTGGTTTTTGCTCTGCCTCCCGTGCAAATAGGCATGTGTGAGAGGCACGTGAGGAAGCTTGTAGAAGCTTTATTGCTCTGTCTCCCAGTTAATCTGGTGGGCCCCTTGGCAGGTGAAGAGACAGCGTGTGCAGGTACGAAGGGTACGTGTCAATCATCCAAGAGGCGCCATAAATGCTGACTGACGAATTTTCGAATTTCCAAACATTGGCGTCGGTTCATGGTTCGAGGGGAATGGTTCGTGGGCTATTTAATACGGGTCCACCCATATAGGTAGGCCTATAAATACAAACCTTTCAACCCTCAAAACCCTTTTGTCACTTTTAAGCCTCCAAATTGCCATTAGAGAGAGAGAAATTGCTATCTGTGCTTAGCGTTTTCTTACTCCTATTCCAAATCCGTAAGTAATTTTGTCTTTTAACTTCTTCTTCATCTCTTTTAAGCCTCCAAATTGCCATTAGGAGATGGAACCACTCCTGATACCTTCACTGTTTGTAAACGGTCAGGGGGTATCTATAGGAAGGTGGCATTTGGGTGGCTAAGGCTGTCCATGGAGTCCTTCCAGTATTTTTGTGAGAAGTACCAATGGGGGCTTTTTGTCCCACCCCGGTTGTGGGAGGCCAAGAAGAAATTGATTGTGAACAGTGATATATTGGTGTTGGGGGATACCAGTAGATTAAGAAATTTTGTGATGGGGGTTCTGTGCAGGTTTCCCCGAGAGAGAGATCACGCTTTGAATGCCGTCGAACTGGTGAGGAGAGCGATTCACAACCCCAGAGTGATAACTAATTGGGAGAGAGTTGCCCTTATGGATCTTGACCAAATGAATAAGTACCAGTGCCTGGCCGCAGAAGATTTAAGTGCTCCCCTAGACGTTGAACCTTTGAACACTGTTTTCCCCAAGGTCAGACCGAGGCCCCTGATGTGCTCGTAGTGGACCTGAGTTGTGGTGATGATGAAGGTGGTGAAATGGAGGTGGACGGAGGCGGAGAGGATGAAGCTGAGGTGGAACCTTTCAAGGGGTCATCTTCATGTCTTTTTGGCTCTCAGAGCGCGGAGACGGTGGAAGATAACCGCGAGGAGGAAGACCGCATGGCAGCGGGCACAGCCCAGAAGGTAACGCGGATTATTGATGCCTTCGGGGAAGATTCTGAGGAGGATGCCGCTGCCCGCGGCAAGAGTCATGTGGTCAAGGCAAATTCTGTCCGTGGCAAGAAGAGGAAGGGTAAGGAGGTGGCCCCTACTGACTGGGAGTCAGAAATATATACCACTTACAATGTTGACCCCAAGCAATTTCATGTTCGCGGCCTTCAACATAGGGAGATAAAGGGGAAGGATAAACTGAGGCCTGAGACGGTGGGAGATGTCCGCGAGGACAATAGAGCCTGTATTTTCTACGGGGTCCAGTTTGAGAACGGACTGAGGCTCCCTCTTGACCCCTTTATCAACCGGTTTCTCAACTTCAACAGCTGCCTCCCTATGAACTTGACCCCAAATACCATTAGAGCCCTGGTCTCCTTTATAGCTATATGTAGGCTTTTTGGTTTTGAACCCACCCTTAATGGGTTGTATGCCCTCTATCAGAATCAGATAACCAATGGTAACCTTGGTTTGAAGGCGAAAAACAATTCTCCCCGCACATTTTCTCCCCCAACAAACAAATTTGACCAATGGAACCAGAAGAGCATCTTGGTCATAGAGTCTAGGTTTGGGTGGTCTTTTTCTAAACCTTTCAGCCATGTTCCTGTTAGGATTGCATCTTCTTCTTATCCTGACCCAGCTGCCTCCGAGGACCTCCAGATTGCTCTAGCCCAATTTCTGGCCAAGTTCGTGACCGAGAGGGAGCAACCTATTTTTGACGTGAGCGCGATCATAAATAATGAGCCGCTGCTGATCTATACTGGGGTGGCCCCTCAGAGGGATGATCTTCCCTATGCCCCCAGGGTAGCCATTGAGCCTCAGCTTCGTGATCCCGACTAGAAGGTTCACCAGTTTTTCGCTTATGAGACTAATTGCAAAACTTGCATGATGGGCGCGGAATGCGAGCCTCCGGAGTGGATTGATCTCTATTCTTTTTTATGACTGCCTTTAATTGCTTCTGATTTTTTGAACTGCCGTCTAATCAACTCTTTTTTCTTTCAGAGTAGATCTAGCTGAATATCTTGGAGATGAGTAAACCTAACCCCCAACAATTAAAGGCTAGGAAGCTAGCCAACGAAGAGAGGGAAGCAGCAGCCAGGCAAGCTGCTTTGGGAAAGAATTTGCCGAAGGGCGCCACTCCGCCCATCATTGACCGGTTGACCGGTGCCACTCTGGCTGAGACTAAGGGGATCCCTCAGACGAAGGACCTTCCTCTGCCTCCTCCCCCTAGGGGACCTCCTCCATCCTCAACTGCCCGCAGTTCCAGCCCTCATGGTCGTACAATACCTTCTGGACATATCGTCCAGATAGATCACTCAAGGAAGAGATCTGCTTCCGATGCTGATGTGGCGGGCAGGGAGAAGCAACAGAGGACTCATAAGGGGGAGGAGCTAACATATGCCCAAGCCTCCACTAGCTCTGGCTCCACTCCTTCCTCCTCTAATAAAGGGAGGACTATATGCTCTGCCTCCTATCCGGTGTTCCCCAATGAACTGCGCGATCCGGCCAGGAGCCTTAGTGACAAGCTCGCCAAGGTACCCGAAGTCAAGGGGGTAGACCCCTACTTCCGCGGGGGCTACAACTCTGTCATTGGGCAAGGAGCATTAAATAGGCTCTTTGCGCCTGGCTTCTACGTGGCTTTGGTATCCAAGATGAACTCTGCCGCCCTGTTCGGAGACATGGGCTTAATAGCTATTGAGGTAACAGACTTTTTGATGCCTGAATCACTACTTTTCCCTGACCGCAAACTACTGACCACTTTATTAATTTGTTCGCAGATGGCCAATAAGTCCATGAGGATGAGGGAGATCAATGACGAGCAGGCCACCCTCATGTCTGATCAGGCCAAGGCTTATACTGAAAAGTCTAAGGCCTTGACTAAGGCTGAGGATAAAGTGAATACTCTGACGGTCTCGCTGACTGAGAAGGTAGCAGATTTGAAGGGCTTCACAGATCGATTTGAGGTGGCCTATAAGGATCTGGATAAGGCCAAGAGGCAGCGGGATGAGCTCCGCGGGCAGAAGACTGACCTCGAGAAGAGGAATGAAGAGTTGGTGGTCAAGCTAGAGGCTGCCCAGAAGATGGTGCAAACCTTGGAGCAGTCTGTGGACAGGCTGTCTGACGAACTGTTTCCTCTGAGGCAATTTCAGTTGGAGAGGGATTCCATCTTGGAGGCTTCTCGCAAAAAAGCTGTGGAGCAGTACCAAAACTCTGAGGAGTACAAGGAGAGGATACTGGATGAATCTTATGTCCAGTACGAGCTTGGCTGTTTGACAGCTAAGGAACTTTGCTATTACGGCCAAGTTCTCTGTGGAGCAATTGGCCATAATAGGCTCCTTGATATCCATAGATGCTCTCTGCCTGCCCGGGCACGCATTGGTCCCTCTGGCTGTGGATGAAATAGCCAACTTGGAGCTCGCGGTGGCCTCCTCTTTGCCTCCTGTGGCCACGGTCACCGTTCCCAGCCTTAGGAATGAACTGGACATGCTTAGGTGGGGAAAGGAAAGTCTATCTTTTGAAGCCGGTGTTGCTAGCCTGTTTCCCAACGGGCCTGCAGTCAGTGATCTATTCAGACTGCGGTCACCTCCAGCTCCAGTCGATCAAATAATAACTGCCCCAGCTTCTGAGCCAATTACCGAAACAACTGAGGCTCTACCTTCTCCTACTCCTGCCACTGAAGCTACTAAGGAGAATGCTCCGGAATCTACCCAGCCTTAGCCTAGGATTTTTATTTTCTTCTGTTGTTGTAATAGATTGTAGGATGTTGTAACTCATTTTTTCAATTAATAGAAGTAAATTTCTTAACTGCTCGTCCTTTTAAGCTTTTTCAAATTTTGGCAATGTTTGAATACTTTAATACTAGATATCACTGCTTTGGTTAAGCTTGTATCCTTGCCTTTTCTTTATTCGGCTTATGACTTGGAACAATTAGTTTTGACTTAATGTCGTGGTTTATGGGCATGTTAGGCCTTTTGACCGCATTTATGAGCTTATAACTCTTTATTCAAAACCGCTTGAGTTTTTTGTGAGAGTCAGCCCTTTTTCTCTATGATCGTGTTTGTTATGGCCTTGGACAATTTTGAGGTCTTGGCCTCATTTTGTCTATTTGGCTTTTAAAATTTATTTGATCACTCCCTTCCACTTACACTTATTTAGATTTTTTTTAATCCGTGGTGTAATTTTAAAAGAGCCAAGGCAAGCTACTTTCATTGGGCAAGCAGATTGTGGCCGTGAGGCAATAGTCCATGCAACAGTAGGTAGGGGCTTCTATATTGGCCCTTTTACCTTCCGACATCTGTATCCACTTAATGGTGGTTCACGTGGTTTGACTATTTGGAGTCTTGTGGCGATCATGTAACGGGCTCATATGTTGGCCTTTGTACATACAGGCGTGCGGTCAACAGCCAACTAAGGCCTACGCGCATTTAGTGGGTACGGACTTTGGCCTTTTTCCCCACTTGCATCTATATCCACTTATTTTTGGTGGTTCACGCGGACAGGACAGAGAGTCTTGTCCGTGATCGAATACGGGCTTAATGGCCTTTGTACACATATAAGCGTGTGATCTTAATGGATCTTTGCGCATCAATGGGTAGGGGCTCATATGTTGCCCCTTTTACCCAATGGCACCCGCTTGCGGGCATCCACTTTAGCTTTTGAGGCTGGTGGGAATATTGCTACAACAGTTCTTACACTAGTTTTGCACAAAAATTTGGTTCCCTACTCATACATTCATTGCCTCTATCATCCTTACATATCACAAAAATTTTAAAAGAAATACTTTCTAAGGTGATCACTATTCCAAGTGTTCTTGAGGTCTTTTCCTTCATTTGTCCGCAATCTGTAGGTACCCTCTTTGATTATTTGGGTAACTTCGTACGTACCTTCCCATTTCGGGGAGAGCTTGTAGAAACCAGCTTGGATCCCTTGTACCTCAACGTTTCTGAGTACCCAATCTCCAACCGATAAACTTCTCTTACTCAATCTTTTATGATGATGCTTCTTCGCTTTTTGCTTGTAATTCACCATTTTTTCATTTGCTCGTATTCTCTTTTCCTCGAGATCGTCCAGGTCATACCTTCTGTTTGCCTCATTTTGAGACTCATCGAAGTATGTGAATCTGTACGAGGGCAGTGCTACTTCAACTGGAGCCATTGCCTCCGACCCATACGTGAGTGAGAAAAGAGTTTCGCCTGTTGAATTTCTGATCGTAGTGCAGATAACCCATAACACGGTCTAAATCTCGTCCAGCCATCGTCCTCCTCGTCCTTCCAAATTTTTCTTTAGGGCGGACAGGACTAATTTGTTTGTGGCCTCAGCTTGGCCGTTCCCTTGGGGATAAGCCACTGCGGACTGGCGATGTTGTACTCTCATTCTCTCACATTCAGCTATGAATTTTGTAGAGAACTGAGTGCCATTGTCCGAGACTATTGCTTGTGGAACCCCAAATCTGGGCCAGATGTGATCGTGGACGAAATTTATAACATTTTCCTCTGAGATGGTGGCCAAAGCTTTTGCTTCTGTCCACTTTGTAAAATAATCCACGGCCACCACGGCGTACTTAATACCTCCTCGGGCAGTTGGGAACGATCCGATTAGATCAATCCCCCACGTATCAAATGGCCACAATGGTATAACCAAAGTCTGCTCTGTTGATGGTAGTCTAGGAATGTCCGCAAACCGTTGGCATTTGTCACATTTTCTCACGTACTCCTTTGCATCTCTCCTCATCGTCGGCCAATAAAATCCTTGGAATTTAATTTTGTTCGAGAGAGTGCGAGCACCAGGATGTCCGCCACAAACTCCTTCATGGACCTCGTAGAGTAAATTGATGACCATGTGAGTTTTGACTCATCTTAGCAAAGGCTTGGTGAATGATCGCCGAAATAATACTCCGTCTAGGATGAGGTATTTCGCGGACAACTTTTTGATGGTTCTAGCCTTTGCTTGATCCTCGGGGAGGGCTTGCTTCTCGATGTAATCCTTGATTTCATCTACCCAATCCCTTTCCTGATCTCCAATATTGTTTATTTGAATTCGATCTATAGCAGGTCCTTCCGTGAATTCTATCTGGCAGTCCATATCTAAGTCCACAACTTCTTGATCGGTTATTCTGGAGAGAAGGTCAGCTTCTGTGTTGTCCTCTCTCACTACTTGGTTCAGCTCATAGTATGTGAAATTTTTGAGAAGGGTTTTGGCTAGACCGCAGTACTGGGTTGATCGTGTCATACTCCCCCTTTATTTGATTTACTATGAGCTGAGAGTCACTATTTATTTCAATATTTGAACTCCCAAGTCTCTGGCCAATTCCATGCCTGCTATAATCGCTTCATACTCAACCTGATTGTTCGATGCTTTGAACTTGAATCTCAAGGCTCTTTTGAATTTCTCTATACAGGGTGCGATCAAGAGTATGCCCGCTCCACTCATTAACTTGCTCGCAGATCCGTCCACGAATAAAGTCCAAACTTCTTCTGGATGCTCTTTGGGCTGTATGATCTCTGTGTTTGAGATATCTTGGTTCTCTTCTGACTCTGTTCGCTTTCTCTTTCCCAGGTCGCTGTCCGCTAGCTTAAATGATGTTTCTGCTACAAAATCAGCTAAGACCTGCGCTTTGATTGTCCTTCTCGGGGATTAGGTGATCTGGAACTCAGTGAGCTCTATAGGCCAAGCTAACATTCTCCTCGAGGACTCTGGTTTATGTAAAACCTTTCTAAGCGGGGCCTCAGTGAGTACAGTTATAGGATGTGCAGAAAAGTCAGCTCGTAATTTTTGAGCAGATACAAGCAAGGCGTAAGCTAATTTTTCTATATTTAGATAACGCCCTTCTACAGCGGACAGTGCCTTAGATACATAATAAACTGGTTTTTGGGAGTTATTTTCCTCCCTTACAAGAACAGCAGCTCTTGCCCGGATCGATGCTTGCTAAAAATAGAAAAGCTCTTCCCCTGCCGCGATAGAGAGGGGCTGCCCGAGGTAACTCTTCAATTCTTCAAAATCTTGACCGCAGTCCTTGCTCCACGCGAATTCGTCAGCTTTCTTCCCCCCTTTAAGAGTTTTGAAGAAGGGGAGGCATCTCTCCGTAGACCACGAGATGAAGCGGCCTAATGCGGTGATGCGCCCATTTAGCTTTTGCACATGTTTTACGCAGGCAGGAGGTTTCATGTCCAACAACGCTTGAATTTTTTCAGGATTAGCTTCAATTCCTCGCTGATTGACCATGAATCCAAGAAACTTGCCCACTTTGACCCCAAATGCACATTTCAAGGGGTTTAATTTCATGTTGTTGCGATGCAAGTTAGAGAAAGTTTCCTCCATGTCGAGCTCGTGGGAGTTTTCTCTTGTCTTTATGACCATATCATCAATGTAGGCCTCAAGGTTCCTGCCCAATTGGTCTTTAATGACAATATTAACCATCCGTTGGTAGGTGGCTCCTGCATTTTTCAGCCCAAAGGGCATCATTGTATAGTAGTACGTCTTACCCGTAGCAATGAAAGCTACTAAGGGGACGTCTTCAGGAGACATTTTGATCTGATGATAGCCGGAATATGCATCAATGAAGCTTAGGACTCTGTGTCCGGCTATCAAGTCTACTAATCGGTCTATGCGAGGAAGAGGGAAGCAATCTTTGGGGCATGCTTTGTTGAGATCAGTGAAATCAACGCACATCCTCCATTTATCATTGGCCTTTTTGACCATGACCACGTTTGCTAGCCACTTAGGGTAAGACATTTCTTTAATTATCCCCGCCTTAAGCAGCTTTTCCACCTCTTCTTTGATCGCTACCTCCTTGTCCGGAGAGAAGTACCTCGATTTTTGAAGTATGTTCTTGAAGGTGGGGTCATCATTAATTTTATGGAGGATCACGTCCTCGCTGATCCCCTGCATGTCCTCCACCCTCCATGTGAACACATCACAATTTTTTCAGAGGAATTCTATCAAGATCCTCCTCTCCTCCGGGTGAATTTCCAGCCCGACCTTAACTGTTTGCTCGGGGTAGTGGAAATTGATTACCACTTCCTCGAGCTCATCGTTAGGCCCGAGGTTGCTGATTTCTCGGTTGTGGAGGGAGTCAATTTCAATGGCTGGGGGGTTGGCCCTTGCCTCGGGCAGTGCGGCCATGGAGTATATCACCTCTCTATCTATCTCCCCCAGGATTCCTCAGTCAATATATCCCCCCTCAATGGGGGCCAATTTCTTGGCTTTTCTGCTCATTTTGAGCTCCACCTTTGTGGAATGGAAAAAAAGCATGCCAACTTGTACGGGTGCCGGAATAAGCTCTTTGGCTTTAACTTTTCTCTGTTTTTCCTTGCCCTCTTTCTGCGGGCAGGAGGTCCTGTGATGTACCCAATTTTGGCGCCCGACAAAAAACGTGGGAAGTTTTTGAAAAGATATTTTTTGGATTGGGTTTAATCTTTTATCGGACTTTGAAAAATCAACGGAGTCGCCACGTCATTTTAGTTTAAGGGCCAAAATTTTGAAAAATGCCCAAAATTCGAGAAATGAGTCTGGAGGTCACGTTACACTCCGGGAAGAACGTTTGGCATTCACCCGGAATGCCTCGTACGACGAGTCTTCCATACTCGAAACTTTTTTGTGTGTGTGTGTTTTGAAAAATTTTTTGAACTAAGATTTTCTGGAAAATAACAGAAGTACAAGGGACTGGACTGGAAAATAGTTTGAAAACAGTGACTAAACTGCAAAATTACAGAAACTGGAAATTTGTTTGCAGATGACAATGTCATCCGCGTGGATGACTTTGTAATGCAAGTTCATCCGCGCGGACTAACCTGCAGTCTAACTTGATTTTTACAGTTTCTCAGTTTGACTCTGTAACTTCCAGAAACTTAACTGGATTTACAGAAATGAACTGGAAATGTAACTAGAAAGTAGAAAATAAAGGACATTTGATTTTTTGGGCATCCATGTTTTGTCCTCTCTTTCCCTAGACTTTGATTAGTGGTCATAAGTGATGAATCCACTTAATCAAGTCATCCCGGGGGTACATTAGGACTTGAAAACATGTCATTTGCAAGGAAAAATGGAATTTGACATGAAAGTAAATTTGATAAAACAAGGAATAGGTCAAGATGTATCAACTTTAGAGGAAGATCTCTAAGGTGGTCACAAGAAGGACCATCCTTGAGACCTATACTCAGGTGTATCTCATACATCTTGTGTGACCTAAATTGTGTAAGTATTAAGGATGTTCATCCATGGAAATGATTCCAAGGTGAACATCTCAGACTATGGCGGGACATTTGCAAGAAAATAAACATTATGGACCATATGAAGTGATCATCTATGGAGATGGACTCCAAGATGACCATCTTCTTGGTCAAGTGAACAAGCATGAACTAGAAATGTAAAGGGAAAAGGGAAATATACAATAAAAGTATGAATCCTTGTAGAGAATCATCCATGGAGATGGACTCCATGGAGATCCTCTTGAATCCTAGGACAAAAGGGAAGGGGGATAAACAATGTTGGGTATGCTTATTTTAACCCTCCTATTTTGTATTAGATTTGATTGATACCATAACCTCTTGTCTATTTTAAGGACTTTAGGACCCTATGTAATGAAGCTTAGACTTCAATTTTTTTAGCTAAGTCCATTTTATAGAATAGGTTAAATCTAGGCTTGAAGACTGGCACAAGACTCATTGGATCTAAGGATTTCAGTTCAGAGGTTAAGACCGCATTGACAAAACCGCCTAGCAAACCGCTCCTATGGAACCGCTTGGTGGAAACCTCTGCTGTAACTGCTCTTGAACTCCTAAGTGCAAAATACCTTTGAACCGCTTCATGCAACTGCCTTGCAGTTTCATCCTCAACCGCACTTAAGGAAATCCTCATCTCTGGTGGAACCGCTCATGACTTGAACCGCTCCTCACCAGAACCGCTCCAATGATTGAGACTTGAAGTGAACCTCATTTGACCGTTGGAATCCACGTCAGCAATATCAAATGTCAACCACCATATCTTGTCACGTGACTACTTTTCAGACAAGATCTGCAAGGATTTTGAAAAGGTGACAGATGTCCTAACCTCATTGCTTGGTACTGAGCCCGATCGCCTTTATCTGCAGCTGCTGTACTAAAGGACAAAAGTGGTTGCTGTGGACCAATGGGAAAGCATCAAGTACTGTCCTTACTACAGCTGTTTCCAACGGCTATATCTTGGATGCTTGGGTATAAATACCCCCAATCTTCACCATTTGAAGATTGCTTGAGAAATTGATTTGCTGTGAGTTCATAGAAGCTGAAGCTCTGCCCAGAAATTCATAAGTCCTTTGAATCTTCATCTTCATACTTCAAGAAATATTCCCCAGCCCAGAAATCAAGCCTTAACACCATCAAGAATCATTGTGCTCTACATCTCAAAGATTTAAAGAGCCTTGATCTTGTTTACACACACACACACACCTCACTTGTTTAATCACATAAATTAATCATTTGAGATACACTGATTATAGTCTTAGGATTTGTTCTTCATAGAAAAGATTTTAGATCTGAGTATTACTCATTGTACTTTGTAATCTCTCATACTCAATATAAAATCTCTCTTAGAAATCCAAGACTAACCATCTTGGTAGTGGACGTAGATCGTTTATCGATTGAACCACTCCAAATATTGTGTTCTTACTTTCTGCATTTATTTTCTTGTGCTTACTGATTATCTTTCCTTATCTCTGTTTGATCTTTATATAGATATCCATTATTGTGAAATTGTGTTTGAAGTTAACATTGTCAAAACTACACGTGTTTGTAAAACTGCACTTATCAAAACCGCATCACCAAAACCGCTTTACAAACCGCCTCTCCCAAAACCGCTTTGTAACTCCATTATTCCGCTGTGCATTTTACAACTCTACTTGCAGTTTCTTATACACTGCTAGAGGTTTTGTAAGCTTAGAGGTTTAGTTTTAAAAGAGGGCGAAAAATTTTAAACAGCTATTCACCCCCCCTCTAGCTGTATTTTCACCCTTGTTGCCACCTTTGGGACCAACAAGTGGTATCAGAGCTAACACATTTATAAAACCACTGTTTTTCAAGCTTAACAGCTTGTGTGCCGATTCGATATGGCAAACTCAAAGATAATGACAACTGTTAACTATTCACACATTTCAATCTTGGACGAAGACCACTTTGACATCTGGAAGTGCCGAATGCTTATTCATTTGGAAACAATTGATGAAATGCTGGTGGAGTGGTTAATTAATGGCCCGTTTGTTCCCATGAAGGCCAACACTGATGCAACCACCAATGCAGAAACTCCAGAGGTCAAAAAGCCAAAAGATGAGTGGTCGGATGAAGAGAAGAGATTAGCTGCCTTGGAAAGCAAGGCAAGGCACATCATTTCAGGAACCCTTCCCGTTTCAACTCTTCAGAAGGTGATGTATCTCAAAACCGCAAAGTAGATGTGGGATGCCATAGAGAGCTACCTCGAAGGTGATGACGAATGCAAGGAAAGCAAATTATATGCTGTTGAAAGATCCTACAACAACTTCAACAGAAAATCCAACGAAACCTTGCGTCAAACCTACGACCGCTATGTTGAGGTAGTTAATGCTTGTAGATCTCTTGGCAAAACTTTAACCGATAAGGAAATCAATATGACTTTCCTATCTACCTTTAGGATCTAGATGGGTTAATAAGTCTACCTCTCTAGAAGACTCCAAAGTGTTGGGTACTTGGTCGTTAAGTAACTTGTACGCCAATCTTAGAGTCTATGATCATATTGAAGAGATTGAAGGGAAAACCAAATCGCTTTTCATGTCCGTCGTGGAACATGAGGAGAAACCATCTACATCAAATCAAACCGCAGATCCTTCCATATCAACCTCATCACTCATCGAGATGGATGATGATGATTTTTCCATGTTTGTGAAAAGATTTCAAAAATTTAGAAAATCCTCAAAACCTTTCACAAAAACATTTTCAAAAGGCAAACCTCCTGCAACATTTTCTAAGGCTGGAGATACAAAGAAAAAGAGTGATCTAGTTTGCTACAACTGTAGAAAACCTGGTCACTTTGCATCTGAGTGTCCACAGCCTAAATATGAATACATGAAAAAGAAAACCTCTCCTGCGAAATTTTCTCGTCGCAAGGGAATGGTTGCTGAGGAGGAAGAGAATTCCAAGGAATTAGCAACTTGGATAGAAACAGATTCTGATGATGGAAGTGACGATGAAGCCGAAGAGGTTAATCTCTGCTTAATTGCAGATGCTTTCAATGAGTCAGATACTGAGTCAATCGAGTTGCAAGATATGGAGGAAGAAGAGGTTTCTACAAAACTTCCAAATTTTAAGTTGGATGAAAATGTCAAACTTACTCCTAGCATTAAGATGGGAAATTGTTCGTATTCACGTCCCATTTTTTCTCCTACAAATGCTCCACCTTCAAAAGCAATTCCAAAGAAGAAAATTTTGAAAAAGGTGGTGGAAGAGGTTTCTCCCGTGGAACATGAAAGGATGTTCAAGGAAGCAGAAATGATGATCCATAAGTTCTCAAATGTTAAGAAAGCCTTAAGCTTAGCTCATGATGAACTTAATCAGTGCAAGATGGAGAAAACTGTGATGAGGTCTGAAATTTCAAATAATAAGGACCAAATCAAAAGCATGACTCCTCTTGCTGATCAAAATCGCACCCATGAAACTAAGGTTGTTGCACTTCAACTCAGGAATGATGACCTGGTCACCCAAATCAACAATCTCCAAAAGATTATTGATGGGTGGCTCAAGTCAAAATCTACCGCAGATCAAATCATAGATTCCCAAATTCCCTCTGGAATTAAGGAGGGTCTAGGTTTTGGATCTGATGAAGAGAAGAAGTGTGCATCCTGCAGTGAAAAGGATGAGAAAATTTTGAAACTAACTAAAGAAATTCCTAAGGGGAAGCGTGCAAATGCTAAGGGTAAAGGACAACAAAATTTTAATTATGTCTACCCAAAGAAGCAATATGGGATGAACTCTCAGATGAAGGCAAAGGATTCTGAGAGTGTAGCTTCAGAGGAAATGACATATGGAGTTGGTCGCATCCCTAAAACCGCTTGCTGGCAACTGCAAGGCTGACCACGCCTCTTCTTCGACCGCTCCTCCTGCCTTCAAAAGCAGGAATAGCGTTCCTAGAAAATACGTGGTCAAACTCAAGCCAGTTCCCTTTGTTAAGGCTGAAACTGCGCCTCCCAAACCGCATGCAACTCCTAAGAAGAGTAAGGAGTTAGTAAAACCTCATGATGCTTATAGCTTTTATAAATGCTCTGTGTGTGATGGTTTAGGTCACAAGGCTGCAGAATGCCTTTTGCGGTTCACATCCAATGCCAGGAAGAGTAAATCTCCTTTTGTCAAATAGGTGTGGGTCGTCAAGGGTTGCTAACTTCAGGACCCAAGGAATAAAGGGGGACCTCGTTCTTAATGTTTACATTTCAGGTCCTCTGCTTAATGGCTGGTCACTCCAAGGATAATGAATGGTATCTTGACAGTGGCTGCTCAAGACATATGACTGGAGATAGATCATTACTTGAAGATGTCATTGAAGCAAGTGGTCCGTCTGTAACCTTTAGTGACAACAACAAAGGCAAGACCATTGGATATGGTGTAATAAGGAGAGGAAACCTAACCATTGAGAAGGTTTTTCTAGTTGAAGGACTCAAGCACAACCTCCTTTCAATTTCTCAATTCTGCGACAAAGTAATGCTTTGCAACTTCACGTCATCAAATTGCTTTATCAAAGATAGCATTTCCGGAGTCACCCTACTGACAGGGATTTGTAAGAGTAATATTTACATTATTGATCTTAATTCTGCATGTAGTATTACTAATCTATGTTTTGTAGCTAAAAATGTGAGCAAAAATAGTTGGCTATGGCACAAGAGGTTGAGCCACTTAAACTTCAAGTATCTTGCAAAAACCTCGTTCGTGGTTTACCTAAAGTGGCTGACCACCATCCTGATAAATGCAGTGCATGCCAGCTTGGTAAGCAATCCGCGTCGTCTTTCACCAGCAAGACCGCTCCGTCAACTTCAAGGTGCTTACAACTGCTTCACATAGATTTATTTGGACCCGTAACCACTGCCAGCATTGGAGGAAGTAGATATACTTTAGTGGTGGTGAATGATTATTCAAGATATACGTGGGTTGAGATGATGATTTCCAAAGATGATTGCTATGATATCCTCTCCGCACTTTTTAGACGGCTCCAAACCCAAAAAGAAGACGACATCGTTAGTGTTTGATCAGATAATGGAACAGAATTCAAGAACAACGGTGTTGCTCAGTATTGTGATGACCATGGGATTGATCACAATTTTTCAACTGCTGGTGTTCCACAACAAAATAGGGTTGCGAAAAGGAAGAACAGGACGTTGATTGAGGCTGGAAAGACAATGATATCTGAAGCCAAGCTGCCTCAATATTTCTGGGCTGAAGCAATCAACACAGCATGCTTCACTCAGAACCTCTCTCTCATCAACAAAACCTATAACAAGACTCCCTATGAGCTTTGGCGAGGAAGAACCCCCAACATTGCTTTCTTCAAGATATTTGGCTGCAAATGCTTTATCCTCTACAACAGAAGAGAAAACAGAGGTAAATTCGGAGCCAAGGCCGACGAAGGTATTTTTGTTGGGTATGCTAAACATTCAAAAGCTTTTCGTGTTTTCAATAAAACTAGTTTAAAAATAGTTGAGTCTGTCCATGTTACTTTCGATGAGCATTCTCTCCTTGAGCCACATTTGGCTCCAAATGTTGCTGATGATTTTGTTGAGCATAATGAAACAGGTGAACCATCTCAAACCGCACCTGAACCACAACCGCAAAATCCAGCACCCTCAACTGAAATTCCCTCAAACCGCACCTTTGAAACCGCACCTGAAATTCCCATTCCAGATGCAACTCCAAGGGAAGAAGAAGTTGAGAATTCCCCCATCCATCTTATTGAACCTCTTCGTCAACTTACATTCCATGACTTCACTGAAGGATCTAACGACGTTCCAATTGAAGATCTTCAGCAAACCTCAGTCCAACCAGACTTACCCCCGGAGGTTCGTGAAGTCAACAGTCACCCTCTCTCTAATGTGATTGGTGATCTGTTTTTCGGTGTTCAAACAAGGAGATCAAACTATGATGAGCATACTTCCTTATTATCTCAAGTTGAACCCAAGAAGATTGATGAAGCACTCCAAGATTCCAGTTGGGTCGTTACTATGCATGAAGAACTCAACCAGTTTGAAAGATGCAAGGTCTGGACTTTGGTGCCTAGACCTCAAGATCAAGGAGTGATAGGAACTAAGTGGGTGTTTAGGAATAAGATGGACGAGAATGGAAGCATCACTAGGAATAAAGCAAGGTTGGTTGCACAAGGATATAGGCAAGAAGAAGGAATCGATTATGATGAAACCTTTGCTCCAGTTGCAAGATTGGAAGCTATTAGAATATTCTTAGCCTACGCCTCTTTCAAGCGTTTCAAGTTATATCAAATGGACGTGAAGAGCGCTTTCCTCAACGGTGAACTGCAAGAGACTGTGTATGTTGCCCAACCGCCTGGATTTGAAGACTTCAAATTTCCGAATCATGTCTACAAACTCCAGAAGGCTTTGTATGGACTTAAGCAAGCTCCAAGGGCATGGTATGAGACTCTTTCTAATTTTTTACTAGAAAAAGGATTTAAATTCGGTAAAATCGATACAACTCTTTTTATTGCCAAATATAATGAGCATACTTTACTTGTTCAAATATATGTCGATGATATTATTTTTGGTTCTACTAATGAGTTACTTTGTAAGCGTTTCGAGAAGCTAATGAAAAGCAATTTTGAGATGAGCATGATGGGAGAATTAACATTCTTCCTCGGGCTTAAAATCAAGCAATGCGAAGAAGGTATTTTCCTCATCCAAGCCAAATACACCAAGGAGTTGATAAAGAAGTTTGGATTAGAAAATGCTAAAGCATATGATACTCCAATGGCCACCGGCAATAAGCTAGATAAGGATCTAAAAGGTAAGAAGGTTGATCAAACTTTATATAGAGGTATGATCGGCTCATTACTTTATTTAACTGCTAGTAGGCCCGATATCATGTTTAGTATCTGTGTATGTGCACGCTATCAAGCAGATCCTAGAGAAGCACGTCTAATTGCAGTCAAGCATATAATCCGCTATTTATCTGGAACTACTAACCTTAGACTTTGGTATTCCAAAGATTCGAACTTCGATCTTGTAGGTTATTCAGATGCAGATTATGCAGCTTGTACTATTGACAGGAAGAGCACTAGTGGTACTTGTCATTTCCTCGGGAATAGACTAGTTGCTTGGGCCAGCAAGAAGCAAGCATCAGTTTCAGTGTCAACCACAGAGGCTGAGTATATTGCTGCTGGAAGTTGTTGCTGTCAAATCCTCTGGATGAAGCAACAGTTGGTGGACTATGGAATTGTGAGTACGCCAATCCAATTCGCAACCCTTTTAGGTGCATTTTAAATGATAAAATCGCACTCAGGGGGCGTTTTGGTAAATTCCCAGTCCATTCCGAGACTTACGGAAACATTTTATAAGTTTCTCGCGAAGGAAGTATGTTTTAGTATTTTTCCCGGACAAAAGGACCTAAAAGGAATAAATCAGTTTGGACCTCTTGGGAATTAACCCGGAATGTTCCAGAATTTGGTTTTGGCGCCAGAATCAGTTACGGGCGTTCCCAGTCGTGCGACAACTTGAGGCATGGAAAAGCGATTCATTGGGTCGTGCGACATTTCAATCAATTTTCCCAATTTACGTATAAATACCAAATTGCTTCATTTTGTCAAAGAATAACACACAGAATACGCACAACACTCACAGATCTCACCCTTCTCTCTCTCCTCTCTCTCTCTCTATACGCAGGAAGCCAGAACTCGCCATCAACTGTCGTCTTCTTCCTCAATCCAACCTCTCCCTCCGGCCAAGACCAATACCACTCCCCTAACCTAGCTCTCCCTCACTGGCGACCTCACCCAAACCAATTCCTTCTCCCTCAATCGTCTTCTTCACTCCAATCCAACCTCTCCTACTCCGGCCAAACACCATTCATCCTCCCTCACATCCAAAACCAGTTCACCACATCACCGGTTCTCTCCCCTTCTTCAACCGTCACTTCCTCCCCTGTTTACAGATCCTGAACCTTCCACCACCGCCGCTCCTCAACGCCAATCACAACCTCCAAGCTGCTAACCACCACCGCTACACCACCAATTTCAGTCCGCCGCACCTCCTTATCCCCTTGCGTCTCTCTCCGTCCAATTTGCACCGGAGTAGTGACCAGCGTTCAACTCCTCCCTCAATTCTCCCCTGTTCCAGCGCCAATTCAACGCACAGACACTTGGAGCTTGACCGTTGCTTCAATCTGAAATCTAAGCCTATTCCGGAGCTGATTAGAAGGCTCTCTATACCGACGTGGTATAGAGAGTGTGGATCTACGAGGGTAACGAATCTCTTCCCTCAATCTCTATCTCATATTTGTCATTATTTGTTTCATTGAAATTGATATTCCCCGTACTTGATAATTAGACTCCATCCGTCCCCAATTATCAAGTCCCAACTGTCGATCTCTCTGTTTAATGTGTTTGGTTTGGTATCATTGATGTTCATAATGTAAGTTTGTTGAATTTATTGCCTATTGGCCAAGGGAGTGTGGATCTCCTTATATCCACATCCCCTTGGTCAATCCATTGTGAATTCACTATTTCTGAGTTGTTTGGGTGTTATTGTGTTGGGATTTGATTTGCTCTCTGTTGGATCTGTGTTCACATTGTAAGGTTCCTGCAGATAGTTAACTCGTGTCACGCGACACAATTGGACAGTTGGAATCCTGTGTCACGCGACACAAGTGGCTCTCTGCAGAGACCACATTTCAGTTGTAAGTTCTGTTAGTCTTCGATGTAAAGTGGGATGTGGCCTCCCAGAGTCAATGGCTTACAAGTTGTATTTCCCCTTGTTGAGTAATAAAACAAAGCGTTGATTTGCATTTTATACATATTTTGTCACACACTTCGCACACACTTTTGAATGAATTGGATGTTGAACAATTGAAAGACTCGTTTACGGACGAGGCGTGTTGGGTGAACTCTCGGTTCTTCCCAACACGTAATCTGACCCCCGAACCCATTTTCTATCTCAAAAAGGTTTTCAATGTTTCCTCTAAAACGGCGTGGCGACTCCTATCTTTTTTTTCGGCGAGCGTTCATTCAGTGGCGACTCTGCTGGGGACTTGAAACTTGTTTTTCAAAAGTGGGTCAGACTTTCGTTATTGTTCAACATTCATTACATTCATTTGTGTGTGCTTGGTAGTGTGACATTCTATGTGCCTAAAATGCATTTTATTGCTTTACTTTATTTTCTCCCCCTTCCTTGCTTCCTGTTGAGATTGTGCTAGTGCTGGGGCTGAGACATTGCATTGTGCTTGGAGGCTAGGGCTGATTTGGTCTTTGTTTGGATTCTGGCAATGTGACTCCTTCTGTCACGCGACGAAGAGTGCCCTCCATATCCTGTGTCACGCGACAGAAGGTGGTCATTCTGCAGGACTTGATTTCTCTGATCCAGGTTGTGATTGTGGGGCAATCCCCCATGATTAAATTTCCGATCCTTGACTATTGTACTCTGTGGGGCGTGTGTGTGTTGTTTTTTTCCTTTATCACCCCTTTTCAAATAAAAAAAAAATAAAAATAAAACCATTTTCACAAATAAAGGAAGATAGTCATTTGCACACTACTTCACGTAGATCTAGAACCCTCGGGTGCGATTGACGGCATCGCGGACGGCCATGAAATTCGCCTACGCTTGAGCGCCTAATGTCAAACCCATTCCCCTAGTGCGTTATAGGTGGCGCCACACATTTAAAACCTCACCCAAAACGGTTGGTTTTGACATGACATTTTCAAAAATACCCTAAAATGAATTGTTTCAAAAATTTCTAATGGACTTTCGTACCTACCCCAAAACCTAGCACGTGTGGGCATGTTGCCAACGCAACATGGTTTCACGAAAGGACATGTCGTTCCCACATAATTTTCTAACAAGAGATCATGTCGCTTTGTCAACGTGCACCGACCAGAGGTCATGCCGGATTTTTTCTTGAAATTCTTCAGGAATACCCGTTATGTTGCCCAAATTTCTCCAGAAATTGGGGCTGTTCGTTCGTCCCATAAATGCTTTGGTTTGGTTTAGGTATTATCGCCTATTATTAATTTTGAAACAATACATTTGGCGTATTTTTGGATGATGTGTCCTTAGGTTCCCCCGAGGTCTAGATTGTGTGAATAAAGGATTAGCCTTTCCCAACCGTTCCTAGGACTTTAAAGCCACCGATTTCTACTTGAAGATTAATAAAGTGTTGCATGAGTCCATTTCCTTCCGTATTCTTCCTTCTCTCGTACCTCCTCAAGATTCTCTATCCTCCGCCTTATACACGCTCTTTCCGCTCCAAGGCTACGGCAAGTTGGGTGCACGCTCACGTTCCTGGCGCTCATTGGTCCATATTCTCGAGGCGGAAGCAATTCCAGTGCCCGAGTGATCGTTCATCTGATTTGAAATCCAAAAGGCTCGATGCAGAGAAGATTATGGCCCACCAATCCCAAAGTTCATATCCCATGGGTCGGCAGAGTGAAAAGAGTGTATCTAGCGAAAAGTGGCGGGCTACCCTTGAAGCTGTTTTTTCCTCGCGAGCGGGAGGCCCGGGTGCTTGCTCAGATTGTTAAAGCTAAGGAGGGCGAATTGCGAATGACAAAGAGATCGAGAAGGGTCCTCACCTCACCGATGGCAACGATACCCTTCCTCCCGTCCGAAGTTGATGCAGTCGATCAGTCCTCGTAGGGTCTAGAATGTCCACTATCGGACATGAGTCTGTCAAGTCCAAGTTGGACCAGTTTTTTGCTTTGCAGTGATAAAATCTTTGTTTCTCTTCTTGCTAGACTCGAGACATCACTAGCACACCTACGTTACACTCGATTGAAATGGTCTTATTCCAAATGATCACTTGTGCTGCTCACCGACCAATGCTTTGAAATGACTAATGTTTGAATTGATCGGAGTGAGAAAATTGACTGATATCCTTCCCAGAGTGGGGCTTATCAACTCCCCACCTCGCGGCTCCTGTGCTCACATGTCTTCCTTCGTCCTCCCTATCTCGTTGTTCGATGAATTTGCACGGATCTTCCTCAAAGTAAGCTTAAGCAAAGCAATGAAGACTTAATCTCGTTCGGATCATCCGGTAGGGACTGCGGTTGAAACCTTTCACCCCTAGGAAAACCTTTACCTCACCCTCACTAAATCGTACCCTTTCAATTCAAGATCGGCACGTTTTTGAAACCCATTTAGCCATCGCCCGAAGAAGAGGGACTATCCTTGAGACTCCTGTGATTCAAAGAAAGATTGACCGTCTCCAAGCTCAAGAACGACGGAAAGCAATGATCCGTCCTGGGGACTAGCTGAAATTCTCCTCTCAAAAGCAAAATCAAAATTGAAAAAAAAAAGAGAGAGAGAGACAAAAAAAATACAAAAAAAATATATACAAAAAAAAGGAAGAAGAAGAAAAGAAAGAGAGCCTAGTCCCCGACGATTCTCTCAAAAGCAAAAGTCAAAGGTATCGGTCGTTACTCAAGAGGAGTCTCAGAGTGAATAAAGAGACAACACGGATGTCCCTCACCATTACCTCTAACCGATCCCAAGCCGTCCTCTCGATTTTAGAGGACAGTCCCATTACCATTACCCTTACCTTTGCCTTTAGCCAAAGCCAAGACTGACCTCTCATTCTTAGAGGCATTGAAGATGAAATTATGGATTCCCTCGCCTTAGAAATCCCAAACACATACCCAAGAGCCAACCTCTCACCTTTAGAGGTCCAGTCAGCAAAAAGCCTAGTCGACCTCTCGTCTTAAGAGGTCATGATATCCAGAATCACCCAAAAGCCGATCGAAATCCCGAGACCCAGTCGCAGTTCCTACCGGATAGCAGTTTCATTCCAATATCGTCGAGATCTAAAACAGATTATTGCTTAAAGCGGAGCCAAATCCATCCCGGCTCAAAGGACCGTCAAGCGAAGATTGTGCAAATTCCATCTTTTCATTCGACCTTGCATGTGAGCATATTTTATTCCTCCTCCGCAAACACTTGCCGCGGACGTCCCACTGGGGCTTCGCCTCCGTCTCTCCCATCGACACTTCAAGAGGACATGTTTTGCAATTCTCAAAATTCTCAAAAGTCCTCAACATCCCCGAATCCCAACGTTTATTCTTTTCATTCGGGATAATCCCGAACTACGGCGACCTGAGCTCCTCCTATGGAGGGGAACGTAGGCAACCATAACTGGTCCGGTCGAAATCACAAACAGATCTCAGAAAATCCGGTCTCCTCAAGGACCATGCCCATACACTATCTATCCTTTCGAGTTTGATTCTCGATATCAGTGGGCTTTCTCCTCAGGATTGATTGAAATATTTGTTCATATAGCCTTTGGCGGTTGACTAACCCGAACATCAATAAAGGGTTTTAAGCAGCCTTGTGATCATCACGAATAAGACAGGTTTTCAAGTGTCTCGACAAGTCTTCTCTTTCTACATCATAGGTAGATAGAGCCAAACACTGTGTCGGTCAGCAGGGGCTTCCATACACCTCTCCACACCTTATGATGCTTATACTCTCCCAAAAGAGCCAAACCCAAAGCGAGGATGTCATACAGAAGTTCGGGATTCATTTCCCACCATTCGAAAGATATGCCCCTGCACGTAAACATTTCCGAGTCTTGTCCAGCGACTGATTGACTGCGGTTTGAAGTGATGGGTTGCCTCTTCGGCCACAAGATGACTCTGCCTGCAATAAAGCTGCATGGAATTTCCTCAAGCTGGGGCTTTGGTTAAGGTATCCCTCCGGCTCTCCTTACCAGATTCCCTCCAGGTTTGCTTTGCACTGTCAACTGGGGCTTCGCCAAGCCGGAATTGCTCTCTGCCCCCCTCTGCTGCTTGCTGTCTCAGACGCGCGATACACTCTGTCCTCACTAGCAACGGACCTGCTGCAGCCAGTACTCCCGGGAGCGTCCCCGACTTGCCTTGCCGCGCCATATCGTTTTTCCACCTCACGGGAGAGGGTCCACCTCATTATAAGCACTTTCGTCCTATACACAATCCCTCATAGCATAATGGCTACCTACATATCCGCCCGTCAAGTCGTGCAAAAAACCTCCCTACTTCCTATTCTCCCCAGCTGAGATGGACTTGTGCAACAAAAGATTAATAATGCATAAGCAAAGAGTCGAATAAAGTGCAATGTGCCTATAGTGTTGTGTCTCCCCCCGCAGAGTACAATAATCAGATGATCGTAATGTGATCGTGAGGACAACCCCTCGAATCACAATCTTGGACAGGGATTCCAAACCCCGCAGGTGGTAGACCCCGCCTCTATTATCTTCATAAGGCCCAGAACTACGATTTGGCTTGATTCCCTTTTTAAGGGATACGTAGGAATCCTTTCTCCAAAGGTCCAGCCATCTGATCTCATCGGCATCATCTGAAAGAGCCCCAGTTGCCTCAGCCTCTAAGCAATTCTTGTCGAAAAAGAAAAAAAGAGAAAAGAGCCCCAGCTGCCCCAGAAACCAGGCAATAAAGCTCACCGGTCTCGACGACTTCAAAGCCTGTTTTGCAAAGACCATCCCGTGAATGGCCACCCAGCAAGCGTCGACACATAGTAACCTCAGTCTCCAAGCAATGCTTGTCAAAGAAAAGAGCCCCAACTGCCACAGAATCTAGGAAATAATGCTCACCGGTCTCGACGACTTCAAAATCCTATTGTGCAAAGACCGTCCCGTGAATGGCCACCCAGCAAGCATCGACAAGTGGTAGAGGTCCCTCCGGCAGCCACAACCTTCCCAGCATAATCAATGGTAGCATGAGGCCCTAGACAGCTACCTTCCAACAAGCAGTTATAGCCTAAGACCCTCCGGCAGCCACATCCACCCTCGCAGGTACAATAGCCAACTGAGCATCACCAAGCCTCGAAGACCGTCCCTCAGACAAAACCAAGGCAAAAAGTCCATATCTATGTTAGTCTCCCAAGCAGAGCGCAACAAGATCAGGTGGCCCCAAAGCACCAAAAGAGCTTGCCCCCTAGCAAGCAAAAGTTCCAAGATCAGTGGCCTCGAAGCACAGACAAAAGCAGAGTCCCCGGCTTACCAAGCAAAGCTCAGGACACAAAAAGGCAACAATCAACAAAGACCGTCCAGCAGCAAAACCAGTAAAAGAACAACAAAAGAAAAGAAGTAGCGTGAGCCCCCTGGCAGCTACACTTATCCCCAAGCAGAGCAAAAGAAGTGGTATGAGTCCCTTTGGCATCCACGAAAAATAGAAACAAAAGAAGTAGCGTGAGTCCCCTGGCAGCTACCCGACACCAGCAAAGTGGTATGAGTCCCTTTGGCATCCACAAAGAAGAGAAGCAGCAGTAGTGTGAGTCCCCTGGCAACTACCCTGCACCAACCATAGTGGTATGAGTCCCTTTGGCATCCACAAAGAGCAGGAAAGCAGTAGCGTGAGCCCCCTGGCAGCTATACTTATCCCCAAAGAGCAGGAAAGCAGTAGCGTGAGCCCCCTGGCAGCTATACTTATCCCCAAAGAAGAGAAAAGCAATAGTAGCGTGAGACCCCTGGCAGCTACCTTGCATCAACAAAGTGGTATGAGTCCCGCCGACATCCACGAAGACCAGTTGTAGCATGAGACCCGCCGGCAGCTACAACTCGTCAAACAGCGATAGCATGAGACCCGCCGGCAGCTATTAGCCAAAAAACCAGTTGCAACATAGGACCCTCCGGCAGCTACAACCTGGCACCAAAGGCAGCTACTAGCCAACTGCAGTAGTACCGACCCCTCAAGAAGTCACAGGTAAGCACAGCAAAGGTATGAAGACACATCTCTACCCCTTTCTTGCTTATGGTCAGTTTTGGTAATCCCGAACTACGATTTGGCTTGATTCCCTTTTTAAGGGATACGTAGGAATCCTTTCTCCAAAGGTCCAGCCATCTGATCTCACCAGTCATCGTCCAACCCTCCGCCTTATCCCCCTGCTGCTCATTGAGATTGGGTCCTTTTCATCAACAACCTCACTTCTTCCATAAGTGACGTTGCCGAGGGGCTCTTTGAGTACGCCAATCCAATTCACAACCCTTTTAGGTGCATTTTAAATGATAAAATCGCACTAAGGGGGCGTTTTGGTAAATTCCCGGTCCGTTTCGAGACTTCCGGAAACATTTTATAAGTTTCTTGCGAAGGAAGTATGTTTTAGTATTTTTCCCGGACAAAAGGACCTAAAAGGAATAAATCAGTTTGGACCTCTTGGGAATTAACCCGGAATGTTCCAGAATCTGGTTTTGGCGCCAGAATCAGTTATGGGCGTTCCCAGTCGTGCGACAACTTGAGTCATGGAAAAGCGATTCGTTGGGTCGTGCGACATTTCAATCAATTTTCCCAATTTACGTATAAATACCAAATTGCTTCATTTTGTCAAAGAATAACACACAGAACACGCACAACACTCACAGATCTCACCCTTCTCTCTCTCTCCTCTCTCTCTCTATACGCATGAAGCCAGAACTCGCTATCAACCGTCGTCTTCTTCCTCAATCCAACCTCTCCCTCCGGCCAAGACCAATACCACTCCGCTAACCTAGCTCTCCCTCACCGGCGACCTCACCCAAACCAATTCCTTCTCCCTCAATCGTTTTCTTCACTCCAATCCAGCCTCTCCTACTCCGGCCAAACACCATTCATCCTCCCTCACATCCAAAACTAGTTCACCACATCACCGGTTCTCTCCCCTTCTTGAACCGTCACTTCCTCCCCTGTTTATAGATCCTGCACCTTCCACTACCGCCGCTCCTCAACGCCAATCACAACCTCCAAACTGGTATCCACCACCGCTACACCACCAATTTCAGTCCGCCACACCTCCTTATCCCCTTGCGTCTCTCTCCGTCTGATTTGCACCAGAGTAGTGACCAGCGTTCAACTCCTCCCTCAATTCTCCCCTGTTCCAGTGCCAATTCAACGCACAGACACTTGGAGCTTGATCGTTGCTTCAATCTGAAATCTGAGCCTATTCCGGAGCTGATTAGAAGGCTCTCTATATCGACGTGGTATAGAGAGTGTGGATCTACGAGGGTAACGAATCTCTTCCCTCAATCTCTATCTCATATTTGTCGTTATTTGTTTCATTGCAAATTATTCCCCGGACTTGATATTTAGACTCCATCCGTCCCCAATTATCAAGTCCCAACTGCCGATCTCTCTGTTTAATGTGTTTGGTTTGGTATCATTGATGTTCATGATGATAGTTTGTTGAATTTATTGCCTATTGGCCAAGGGAGTGTGGATCTCCTTATATCCACATCCCCTTGGTCAATCCATTGCGAATTCACTGTTTCTGAGTTGTTTGGGTGTTATTGTGTTGGGATTTGATTTGCTCTCTGTTGGATCTGTGTTTACATTGTAAGGTTCCTGCAGATAGTTAACTCGTGTCACGCGACACAATTGGACAGTTGGAATCCTGTGTCATGCGACACAAGTGGCTCTCTGCAGAGACCACATTTCAGTTGTAAGTTCTGTTAGTCTTCGAAGTAAAGTGGGATGTGGCCTCCCAGAGTCAATGGCTTACAAGTTGTATTTCCCCTTGTTGAGTAATAAAACAAAGCGTTGATTTGCATTTTGTCACATACTTCGCACACACTTTTGAATGAATTGGATGTTGAACAATTGAAAGACTCGTCTACGGACGAGGCGTGTTGGGTGAATTCTCGGTTCTTCCTAACATGTAATCTGACCCCTGAACCCATTTTCTCTCTCAAAAAGGTTTTCAATGTTTCCTCTAAAACGGCGTGGCGACTCCTATCTTTTTTTTCGGCGAGCGTTCATTCAGGAATCCATGAAGGAAATTGTCCTATCATGTGTGACAACACTTCAACAATTTCAGTCTCCAACAACCCTGTCATGCATTCCAAGACCAAGCATATTGATATCAAGTATCATTTCCTCAAAGACCATGTGGAGAAGAGGAATATCCATTTAGAGTACGTGGGGACAGACAACCAGATTGCTGATATCCTCACCAAGGCTCTGGACTCCAAAAGATTTTCTTTTCTCAGAGGAGAAATGGGTATGCTTGAACTTAAATGATTCCATACTTTTTATTTACTAACTTGTATGTTGAGTATAGGTTAAAATTCCTATTGAGGATTCAAACCGCTTCTGTTGAAACCGCATATTCCAAAACCGCAAGCAGTCAAACCGCCTGCATCCAACCGCCAGTGTCAATCCGCTTGATGCAGCCTGACCGCTTGGATCCAAACCGCGTTTCAACATAAGAGTAAATTCTGTCTAATCTTTCTTATCTTTATTTATCAAAAAAAAAAAAAACTGTTCAAATTCCTTTTATTTATTTTTTAGTCCTTATTTTGAAATAAGGGTATTTTTGCAAATATTTTCCCTCGTTTATTTCAAAATTAAGAGCATTTAATGCTAAGGGGACATCAACAACAACAACAACAAAGCCTTAGTCCCAAAATAATTTGGGGTCGGCTAACATGAATCCTCATATGTAATCGTGAAAAAATAAATAAATAAATAAATAAATAAATAATAATAAAAAAATAAAAATAAAAAATAAATAAATAAATAAATAAACAAATAAATAAATAAACATACAAATCAAAATCAAAAATAAAAAATAAATAAATAAAAATAAAAATAAATAAATAAATAATAAAAATAATAAAAATAAATAAAATAAATAAATAAAAAATAAAAAATAAAAATCAAGAAAAAAATCAACCCCCCACATGGATTTTTGCCCTCTACTCCGTCCTCTTCAACACCATACTTTCATCCACTCCAAGTAAACTCATATCCTTTTCAATTACTCTAATCCAAGTTTGTTTGGGTCTTTCCCTACCCCTCACCATTTTATCATTTCTCCACTGTTCCGGCCTCCTAACCGGTGCATCACTCGGTCTCCTTCTCACATGTCCAAACCACCTTAGACGATTTTCCCTCATTTTATCCTCAATGGGCGCAACTCCTACTTTACCTCTGATCACCTCATTCCCAATCGATCCTTTCTTGTATGACCGCATATCCATCGCAGCATACGCATCTCCGCCACATTCATCTTATGCACGTGACACTGTTTCACGGCCCAACATTCGGTGCCGTAAAGCAATGCCGGCCTAATTGCCGTGCGGTAGAATTTTCCCTTTAATCTATTGGGCATGCCGCGATCACATAGAAACCCTGTGGCACTCTTCCACTTCAACCAACCTGCTTTAATCCTATGAGCCACATCTCCATCTAATTCTCCATCCTTTTGGATAATGGATCCAAGATAGCGAAAAAAATCAGAAGCTTGGATAATATTTCCATCAAATGTGACCGCCCCTGCCTCCCTACTTCCAACTCTGCTAAACTTACACTCCAAATATTCAGTCTTGCTTCTGCTTAATCGAAAACCTCGAGATTCCAAAGTGTGTGTCCACAACTCCAATTTACTTTCAACACCCTCTCTTGTCTCATCAATCAGCACAATATCATGTCAGCCGTCATTGAGAGAAGTGCAGGAGGTGAAAGGGTGCAACATTTGGTATTTTCAATCATCCCTTTCTGAACCAAACTGTCTGCCCCCTTCACCTATATAAGCATGAGTTGGTGAAAATTCTAACCTTTTCACTGCCAACTCACTGTCATTCGTACTCTCTCTACCAACTCACTTTCTCTCTCTACTTCTCTCTACAAAACCTTACTTTTTCAAATCTAATTAAAATGGCTACAACATCAAAAAGGCAACGTGCATCTGCAGTTTCTAGGGCTCCGAAGAAGCCTATTCTAGAAATGGTAACAATTTCTATTCCTTAAACTTCAGATTTCTGCAAAATCTACCATTGTTGAAGCAAAAACCCTTCGTATACCCTGTTCATTATTTTGGATGATTTTGATCTTATTTGTTGTTCATTTTCAATGATTTTTGTTGGGTTATACTCGGATTCATGAATGGATTACATATATGTTAGTTATTTCACGATCCATTCATGATTTGGGCTTTGATTATAAGTTTTTCAGTTCATTAACTTCGAAAACCCATTTATGTGTTCTTGATGATTGTGGATGATTCTGGGTAAAGGTTGAAATTTTAATGATATATTGTTGTTCCCCTTCCCAATGTGATCATTTTGACATGCTATTTGTCCATTTTGGTTAAGTTTTGAAAATCTCTGTTCTTGGTGTTCTTGAACTGTTCTTCATGTTCTTCATGAAACTCATATGTTTTTCATGAAAATTCATATGTTTTGGATGCCTTGATTCTGAATAGTGTTTTTCCATACTTAGAAAAATTTTGGACTTTTTCAAAAATTTTGGATTTCATTTGGTTTTGAAACCGCTTGTATGCAAACCGCTTAAGCTTTTCAGTTTCAAACCGCCTCTCCCTTTCAAAGCTAAACCGCATGCTGAACCGCTTGTTCATATCATTTGAAACCGCATGCTGTTTTAAATTCCTTCCTTCATCTTTTTTGAGATTTTACTAAGTATATAGGCTGGAAACCATAACCTTCCCCTACAAAACACTGCTTGCATGTGTGGGATAATTTTGGATTACAATGCCACGTACTAAGTAATTTTATTCTCAAAATTCTCATTTTTAATAGTATTCATAGTTCACTTGGGGTTTGAAAATTTTCAAACCGCACCATTGCTTAACCGCTTGGTGCTCAAACCGCTTGTGACTGTGAATACAAAAATGGATCTAACTCTTAAAGTTTTACTTTGTAGGATCCATCTACCTTCCTACCTGGATGGGAAATAAATGAGGCTGAACTAAAGACAGATGCCTTAGGAAGGGAGCTACTAAGAAAGCTGAGAGTATCAGGCATCCTGCCCCTATTCACCAAGCAACAGGATTTCATCGTGCCTTCTTTTGTTGATCAGTTCTATGCTACTGCCAAGCGTGGTAGCAGGATTCTAGATGGAGGTCAAAGAGTTTCCTGCCTAACTGTAGTGATTGAAGGCCTTAATCTCTCCATTGACTACATCGATATCAGAAGGCTCTTCAAATTCGTAGTTGGAGGAGCTCCTATAGAAGTAGATCAAGTGATCCAAGATAATGCTGCCTTTCAAACCACCAAGGTAGACTCCATGGTTGGGAAATACAAGAAGATCCCAAGAAAGGGTTTTGGTGAGCTGATGAGCCACCTAGGACATTTGGTTGGGAGGTCTGTTTGTGGAAAGACGAGGAACCACAACAACTTTACATCCCAACAATGGATGTATTGTGCTGCTATTTTTATGGAAATCCAACTGCACTGGCCAAGGATTCTCTACAAGGAGATAAGAGACAGTGTTGAGACTTATCAATCCAAGATCAAAGGAGAAGATCAAAGATGGAGACCATTCTGCAGGATCCTGACCGCACTTTTGATGGATTTTGAACATCTGGAGGAAATTACCAACAAGAATCCAGAGTTAATGGTGGACTGTACTGATGACTCACTTGGACTGCTTGCATGCCACTCCTTTAGATATGCAAATGGGGATGCATTATACAAATCCTTGTATGATGCAGATACTTACCCAAAGAAGGAACCCTATGAGTTGAGGGACCCCACAACTGCTCCTCAGACTAAGGGAGCTAAGCGGTCTAGAAAGCCTCAAGCCAGAGCTGAACCGCTTCCCAAAAAGCCCAAGACCGCTCCAGCTACCAAACCGCGTGCAGCTGATGATGGAGCAGGTCCAAGTAAGAAGAAAAAGAAGCAAGGAAAATCCATGAATTTGAGGGATGAAGATGATGAAGTTGAAGAGGCTGAAGATCCCAATATTCCAACTTTGATTGCTAGAGCCAAGAAGGCCAGAGATGATGTTGAAGGATTGACTGTTGAAGAGCAAATACAGTTTTACAAAGACAAGGTCGAGAGATTGGCCAAGGAACAGGAAGAAAGAAGGGCTGCCAAAGGAAAATCTCATGAAGAAGGAACCGCTTCACAGCCCCAACCGCAACCTGAAACCCAACCGCCTCTTCCCTCACATACAACCCCTGACCAATCACCTGTTCAATCCCCTGCTCACTCCCCAGTCCAATCCCCCAACAAATCACCTTCCAAATCCATAACTCCTTCCCCTATCAAAACCGCACCAACTCAGGGGGAGAAACCTCGGAAGAGAAGAAAGATAATTGCTAGAAAATCTTCCAAAAAGGGGAAACAAATTCAACCCTCTCCTTCTCCTTCACCCCCTAGGAATTCCCCCTTACCATCACCAAGAAATTCACCTTCAAATTCCCTCAGAAAATCCATGTCACCCTTATCCTCTCAATCCCCATATAATTCTCCACAACATTCCCAATCCATAAATTCCCAACACTCTAACCAAACCCCACCTCATTCAAATGCCTACCAACAATGGCAATCCAAACCCTCTGCTAGACATGCCACTTCCAGATCTATCAGAGACAATCCTACCCCTAATAATTCCCCTAACCTAAACCGCTCCAGATCAAATTCCCCTGCCAAATCCCTAACTCCCCAAAACTCACCATCTAGACAAAAATCCCCTCCTCCAAACATCCCTCCTCAAACCCAAACTGCCCCTGAAACGACCAACTTCCAACTGCCTCCTACGTTCCCAACCGCCTCCACCTCAACCGCCCCTCCCTCTGAATACTCCCAAATTCTCCAAACCCTTAACCTTATCCAAGGCCATGTCATTTCCCTAACCGCTTCCAATGCCTCCCTCCTTGAATTAAACCGCTCCCTCCAAGCCAAAGTAGAATCTCAATCTCTTGAATTGGTAGCTCTTAAAACTTCATTGCTTGATGCCATTAAGGGGAGAGATCTACAGCAATCCCATCCTCAATTCCATCCTCCTCGACCGCTTCCCTTGATGAGACCGCTTCTGTCATCAAATCTACTGCCTTTGACTGCTTCAATGCTTTCCAGAAATCTCTTGAAGATGGAATGATCAAATCTCTTGGAGACAAGGCATCAGTGGCTGAGCTGGATAAAATCTTGCATGGGGTTGCAGACAAGATTTGTACCTCATTGGAAAAGGATCTTGGAGAGTTAAGCTCAAAATTCCTTAACTTCTTGAACTCCAGACCGCAGCAAGCTCAAATAGTCCAAACCGCTTTGGATTCCCTGCGTGAAGAAGTGCTTGAACAAATTGATCTTTTCAAGGTAGGTTCTAAGGTAAATTTGGATTGTGTGGGAGATGCTTCTATGGCCAAGTTGAAAGAAATCCAAGAAGAATTCAATGACCGCTTGGACAACCTCAGAGAAGGATTCAATTCCAGACTTGGCTCAACAGTCAATGAACTCAAATCCTCCTTGAAGGTATCAGTGGATATTGAGCCAATGGAGCAAGCTATTCAAGCCCAAACCGCTGCTGTTCAGGAGGAAGTGCATACCATTTTCAATTCCCTATACTCATCCCTCCATGTTCAGCTTGATACTATCAGAGATAATCTTGTGGAAAACACCAAAGCGGTTGGAGCTACCAATTCCACTTCTGCACACTCTGTGAATGCTCTGAAGAAGCTTGAAGCTACCCTTACCAGAACTGCTGAAGAAGTGAGAAGATTAAGGAAAGCGTTTGCACCTAACCAATCTAGAGCTGGGCCCAGTGGAGCTAAACATGAAGTCAACAAGCCGCCCCAGCAGTAATCGCTTCTCCTTATTGTTTTTAAACCGCTTTTGTAAGTTGGACCGCTCTCATTATATTATCTTTGTCCAACTTATTTTTGATTTTGCTTTTTGTAATCCTGTAATTTTCTTTCATTCCTTGTAATCTGTAACTGCTTAAGGAATTAATGGAAATTGCATCATGGTTCAAAAACCTTGTTCATATCAAACTGCTTGTTTGTAGAACAATGAAACCGCTCATGGTTTATAACCTCATTCAAATATTTTCTAACTTAAAATCATGTTTTTGAAATGAAGGTTAAATATTCAGTTTAAACCGCACTTTGAACTTAAACTCATATTTTTCAAGTGCACTGAATGCATTTCTATACTTTTCATATTGTAAGTTTTCATCTTTCAATAGTATAGAAATCTATAGCTTAAGCTAGTGTGTGCATTGACTTGGGACATGACTTACCATGTTAATTCTTATGAACATGTTTTTACCAAGTACAATGTTTGCTTTTGCTGTAGTAGATAATGGCATCAATCAAATAGGGGGAGATTGTTGGGTATGCTTATTTTAACCCTCCTATTTTATATTAGATTTGATTGATACCATAACCTCTTGTCTATTTAAGGACTTTAGGATCCTATGTAATGAAGCTTAGACTTCAATTTTTTTAGCTAAGTCCATTTTATAGAATAGGTTAAATCTAGGCTTGAAGACTGGCACATGACTCATTGGATCTAAGGATTGCAGTTCAGAGGTTCAGACCGCATTGACAAAACCGCCTAGCAAACCGCTCCTATGGAACCGCTTGGTGGAATCCTCTGCTGTGCAAAATACCTTTAAACCGCTTCATGAAACTGCCTTGCAGTTTCATCCTCAACCGCACTTAAGGAAATCCTCATCTCTGGTGGAACCGCTCATGACTTGAACCGCTCCTCACCAGAATCGCTCCAATGATTGAGACTTGAAGTGAACCTCATTTGACCGTTGGAATCCACGTCAGCAATATCAAATGTCAACCACCATATCTTGTCATGTGACTACTTTTCAGACAAGATCTGCAAGGATTTTGAAAAGGTGACAGATGTCCTAACCTCATTGCTTGCAGCTGGAGCCTGATCAGCTTTATCTGCAGCTGCTGTACCAAAGGACAAAAGTGGTTGCTGTGGACCAATGGGAAAGCATCAAGTACTGTCCTTACTACAGCTGTGTCCAACGGCTATATCTTGGATGCTTGGGTATAAATACCCCCAATCTTCACCATTTGAAGATTGCTTGAGAAATTGATTTGCTGTGAGTTCATAGAAGCTGAAGCTCTGCCCAGAAATTCATAAGTCCTTTGAATCTTCATCTTCATACTTCAAGAAATATTCTCCAGCCCAGAAATCAAGCCTTAACACCATCAAGAATCATTGTGCTCTACATCTCATAGATTTAAAGAGCCTTGATCTTGTTCTCACACACACACCTCACTTGTTTAATCACATAGATTAATCATTTGAGATACACTGGTTATAGTCTTAGGATTTGTTCTTCATAGAAAAGATTTTAGATCTGAGTATTACTCATTGTACTTTGTAATCTCTCATACTCAATATAAAATCTCTCTTAGAAATCCAAGACTAACCATCTTGGTAGTGGACGTAGATCGTTTATCGATTGAACCACTCCAAATATTGTGTTCTTACTTTCTGCATTTATTTTCTTGTGCTTACTGATTATCTTTTCTTATCTCTGTTTGATCTTTATATAGATATCCATTATTGTGAAATTGTGTTTGGAGTTAACATTGTCAAAACTACACGTGTTTGTAAAACTGCACTTATCAAAACCGCATCACCAAAACCGCTTTACAAACCGCCTCTCCCAAAACCGCTTTGTAACTCCATTATTTCGCTGTACATTTTACAACTCTACTTGCAGTTTCTTATACACTGCTAGAGGTTTTGTAAGCTTAGAGGTTTAGTTTTAAAAGAGGGCGAAAAATTTTAAACAGCTATTCACCCCCCCTCTAGCTGTATTTTCATCCTTGTTGCCGCCTTTGGGACCAACAAACAACAAGTAAGTAAAATCACATCATGGAGACATGAAATGGATGCATGAACAAGGGAGTTTTGAGTAGGGAGAACAAGGGTTTACCAATGTTTCTTGGGTTTGTGTTTAGGGTTTGAGGATTTCAATGGCTTAGGAGTGGTTTTGGAGTGGATTTGGTGTTGAATTTGGTGTAGAATTTGAGTGGTGAGAGTGTTGAGGGCTGTTTGAGGATGAATTTTGACAGAGTAACAATAGGATTTATCAATTTTTGGCCTCCTGAAACTGAGGGAGAAGGGTTGTATTTATAGGTTGGTTGGGGTACAATCTTATCCGCGTGGATAAGATTGTAGGCACAATCTCATCCGCGCGGATGGGATCAGCAGCGTGCCTGATTTTTGCAGAAAGCAGTTTTGGCTGTTTCTATTTAGTCAATATTCTCTTTTTTTATTGGAAATGACAAATTCCACCGAGGTCCTATGTGTGAATGTGGCCCCGAAAAAAACCCGTTTTCTTTTTACGGAAAAAGGGGTCGCCGTTCACCTCAGTTTGAAGACACCGGTTTTATGAAAAACGGAGTCGCCACGCCATTTTGATTTCCTCAAAATTTTGAAAAAAAGGGTAAGGGTCCGGAAGTTAAGTTACTCATTGGGAAGAACGTTTGGTGTTCATCCAAGGAGCCTTGCAAAAAGCAAGTCTTCCTAGATCCGAAATTTGTGCTTTTTTATGTGCTCGTGTGCATGCGTAATTTGAAAAGAGAAAGGAATGTGCCAAGTTTATCTACCGGACATAAAAACCATATAAGGAGGTTTTAGCTCGGAATACCTTGGATTTGATGTTTTCGGGATTTTGATCTCGTGCTCATTTTGGACCTGTGATCATCATTACGGGACTTATCTACCCTCCCGTTAGATTAATCAACCATGATAGGCGTAGGAGCCTTGGTATGTCTTAACCTAACATTCCTTGGGGATTTAGTCACATGTGATCAAAAGGGGATCGTCTTTAAGTCCAAGAATGAGACTCTTTAGAATAGGATGAATCTTTGTCCATCGATCCTACATCTTGAGATGATGATGATTCGTAGGGACATTTTATGTTCGTCTCAAGTGATTATCGGAGATTTCGGGACTAAGATCCTTCGGTTTCTAAAGGGACAAAGATAGTGGCATTTTTATGGTGGAAACGATGTAAAGATGTAGTCTTTACACCGATCCTCACCATGGAATGCACCAAGAACCAAGGGACTAGGGGAATGGGATGTAAAGATTGAATCTTTATACTCATCCTATGTCCTTTTGTGCCTTAGAAGGCTTCTAGACAATCCTCAGAGAGAAAGATCCATCTTTAGGGACATGGGGGAAATGACATCAAAGTAAAGATTGCATTTTTAATGTAAGTAATACAATGAGTATCATTAAACTAAAGACATAATGTAAAGGGGATGATCTTTATGGCTTTTCATATGTCCTTTAAGACCTCATAAGGTGGACAATCCTTGGAAAGCTAGATCAAGGAAAGTGGATGACATAATATGAATAAAGATTGCATTTTTATGCATAAAAGTAAAGGAAAATCACATCATCATATGGTAGATCTTCCCTATAACAAGCCACTTGTGGAACCTTGTTCATCCTAGGGAGAGGATCTCCAATGAATCCTTTGTGTAGGGGGAGGGGGAATATAATGATTACATTGCAAAGATGGAAACTTTAAGGCAATAAATCAATATAAATGACAAGTAATAAATAAAGCAAGATAATATGAGAGTAAATCAAGGGTAAAGGAAGGAGAGATTACCAATACTGGTTTTCTCTATCTCCCAAGGGGATTTTTCTAGGCAATATCTATTTAGGAATAGATTAGGGTTGGATTAGGGTATGAGAGAGGATGGTTTTGAGTGTGTTTTGGGACTGTAAAGATGAGTTTTTATTTTGGCAGCATAACAATGCTCGAAATTGTCTATCAAAATGAATAGAAGAGGCCTCTATTTATAGGCTGCTGTGTGCTTCCTAAAGAAGCCGCCCGCGGCGAATTAAGCCGCCCGACATTATTCACCGTCATGTCAGCACGTTTCTAGATTAATGCAAGGTGGCAACTTGGAAGCTTATTTCCAGCAAGGTCCTATTTGAAATTCTAATTCCTAGCAGGTCCTTCCTCCCTTGGAATGTTTGGAAAAGTTCCCGAATTGCCCCTAAACTTTATGAAAGTTTGGGGAACTGTCAGGAAACTTTAATCGGAAGGCATGAGCCAGATTTGGGTACTTACAGAAGCTCCTCGGCAACGGTACTTGCAAAGCATGTGGGGTTGTCGATAAAAGTGAGAATCCAATCTGGCGAACTGCCGAGATGGATAGGGATTAGGTGACCAAGGAGGTCGAGTGTCTGAACCTTTGGAAGGCTACCTACATATCCTGAAGAGGAATCAAGCCAGATCGTAGTTCAGGATCCACTGGGGAAAGGACGTCATATGTGACGGATTGGCTGAACCAAAAGTAGGCTACCTACGTATCCCGAGGGAATCAAGCCATGATCGTAGTTTGGGTTTCGATGGGGAATGGTTAAGAGAAATTGGTCCCTTATATATGCAAATGGAAAGGAAGTGACCTAAGAGGTCGAATGGCTGGTCCTGCTGGGGATATGCCAAATGAAGGAAGTGACCGATGTAGTCGGATGGTTGGACATTTGAAAGGCTCACGCACCACTGAGGAGTGGTGAAGGAAGGGGGTGACCAATGTGGTCGGATGGCTGGACCTTTGAAAGGCTACCTACGTATCCCGGGAGAATCAAGCAATTATCATAGTTCAGGATCTGCTAGAAAGTTAGGAACAGGTCTAGGTTCCTCAGAATTTTGACGATTAATGGATGAGTCACCTTAAGAAACTAAAGCTTACGTCGTTATCTAGGAGATAGAGGCAGCTAAAGTTGGAGTTTAACAATTCGGAGGCTGTCACCATAAGAGACTAAAGCTTAGGTCGCTATCTAGGAGATAGAGGCAACTAAAGTTGGAGTTTGACAATTCGGAGGCTGTCACCTTATTTGGTTTGACAATTCGGAGGCTGTCACCTTACATTATTCCATTTGGAGATAACGAAACTTACGTTATTCCATTTGGAGATAGCGGAAATTTACGTTATTCCATTTGGAGATAACGGACCTTACGTTATTCCATTTGGAGATAATGGAAATTTTTCAAGAGAGACGTTATCCCATTTGGCGATAACTGAGATTTTTCATAAGAGACGTTATCCCATTTGGCGATAACGGAGATTTTTATAAGAGACGTTATCCCATTTGGCGATAAAGGAAAGAGAAGTTATCCCATTTGGCGATAACGGAAAGAGACATTATCCCATTTGACGATAACGGAGATTTCTCATAAGAGACGTTATCCCATTTGGCGATAACGGAGATTTTTCATAAGAGACGTCATCCCATTTTACGATAACGCAGATTTCTCATAAGAGACGTTATCCCATTTGGCGATAACGGAGATTTTTATATGAGACGTTATCCCATTTAGCGATAATGGAGATTTTTCATAGGAGACGTTATCCCATTTGGCGATAACGGAAATTTTTCATAGGAGACGTTATCCCATTTGGTGATAACGGAGATTTTTTATAAGAGACGTTATCCCATTTGGCGATAACGGAGATTTTTCATAGGAGACGTTATCCCATTTGGCGATAACGGAAATTTTTCATAGGAGACGTTATCCCATTTGGCGATAACGGAGATTTATCATAGGAGACATTATCCCATTTGGCGATAACGGAAATTTATCATAGGAGACGTTATCCCATTTGACGATAACGGATATTTTTATAGGAGACGTTATCCCATTTGGCGATAACGGATATTTTCATAGGAGACGTTATCCCATTTGGCGATAACGGAGATTTTTCATAGGATACGTTATCCCATTTGGCGATAACGAAAATTTTTCATAGGAGGCGTTATCCCATTTGACGATAACAGAGATTTTCAAAAGAGAATTTATCCCATTTGCCGATAACGAATATTTTTCATAGGAGACGTTATCCCATTTGGCGATAACGGAGATTTTTATAAGAGACGTTATCCCATTTGGCGATAACGGAAAGAGACGTTATCCCATTTGACGATAACAGAGATTTCTCATAAGAGACGTTATCCCATTTAGCGATTACGGAAATTTTTCATAAGAGACGTCATCCCATTTGGCGATAACGCAGATTTCTCATAAGAGACGTTATCCCATTTGGCGATAACGGAGATTTTTATAAGAGACGTTATCCCATTTGGCGATAACGGAGATTTTTCATATGAGACGTTATCCCATTTGGCGATAACGGAAATTTTTCATAGGAGACGTTATCGCATTTGGCGATAACGGAGATTTTTCATAGGAGACGTTATCCCATTTGCCGATAACGAAAATTTTTCATAGGAGACGTTATCCCATTTGGCGATAACGGCGATTTTCATAAGATACGTTATCCCATTTGGCGATAACGGAGATTTTTCATAGGAGACGTTACCCCATTTAGCGATAACGGAGATTTTTGTAAGAGACGTTATCCCATTTGGAGATAACGGAGATTTTTATAAGAGACGTTATCCCATTTGCCGATAACGAAGATTTTTATAAGAGACGTTATCCCATTTGGCGATAACGGAAATTTTTCATAGGAGACGTTATCCCATTTGGCGATAACGGAAATTTTTCATAGGAGACGTTATCCCATTTGGCGATAACAGAGATTTTCATAAGAGACGTTATCCCATTTGGCGATAACGGAGATTTTTCATAGGAGACGTTATCCCATTTGGCGATAACGGAGATTTTTCATAAGAGACGTTATCCCATTTGGCGATAACGGATATTTTTATAAGAGACATTATCCCATTTGGCGATAACGGAGATTTTATATAGGAGACGTTATCCCATTTTGCGATAACGAAAATTTTTCATAGGAGACGTTATCCCATTTGGCGATAACGGAGATTTTTCATAGGAGACGTTATCCCATTTGGCGATAACGGAGATTTTCATAGGAGACGTTATCCCATTTGGCGATAACGGAGATTTTTCATAGGAGACGTTATCCCATTTGACGATAACGGAGATTTTTCATAGGAGACGTTATCCCATTAAGCGATAACGGAGATTTTTATAAGAGACGTTATCCCATTTAGCGATAACAGAGATTTTTCGTAGGAGACGCTATCCCATTTGGCGATAACGGAAATTTTTCATTGGCGACGTTAACCCATTTGGCGATAACGGAGATTTTTCATAGGAGACGTTATCCCATTTGGCGATAACGGAGATTTTTCATAGGAGACGCTATCCCATTTAGCGATAACGGAGATTTTTCATAACAGACATTATCCTATTTGGCGATAACAGAGATTTTTATAACAAATGTTATCCCATTTGGTGATAAAGGAGATTTTAATAAAAGACGTTATCCCATTTGGCGATAACGGAAAGAGACGTTATCCCATTTGGCGATAACGGAAAGAGACGTTATCCCATTTGACGATAACGAAGATTTCTCATAAGAGACGTTATCCCATTTGACAATAACGAAGATTTTTCATAAGAGACGTCATCCCATTTGGCGATAACGCAGATTTCTCATACGAGACGTTATCCCATTTGGCGATAACGGAGATTTTTATAAGAGACGTTATCCCATTTGGCGATAACGGAGATTTTTCATATGAGACGTTATCCCATTTGACGATAACGGAAATTTTTCATAGGAGACGTTATCGCATTTGGCGATAACGGAGATTTTTCATAGGAGACGTTATCCCATTTGCCGATAACGAAAATTTTTCATAGGAGACGTTATCCCATTTGGCGATAACGGCGATTTTCATAAGATACGTTATCCCATTTGGCGATAACGGAGATTTTTCATAGGAGACGTTACCCCATTTAGCGATAACGGAGATTTTTGTAAGAGACGTTATCCCATTTGGAGATAACGGAGATTTTTATAACTTTATCCCATTTGCCGATAACGAAGATTTTTATAAGAGGCGTTATCCCATTTGGCGATAACGAAAATTTTTCATAGGAGACGTTATCTCATTTGGCGATAATGGAAATTTTTCATAGGAGACGTTATCCCATTTGGCGATAACAGAGATTTTCATATGAGACGTTATTCCATTTGGCGATAACGGAGATTTTTCATAGGAGACGTTATCCCATTTGGCGATAACGGAAATTTTTCATAAGAGACGTTATCCCATTTGGCGATAACGGATATTTTTATAAGAGACGTTATCCCATTTGGCGATAACGGAGATTTTACATAGGAGACGTTATCCCATTTTGCGATAACGGAAATTTTTCATAGGAGACGTTATCCCATTTGGCGATAACGGAGATTTTTCATAGGAGACGTTATCCCATTTGGCGATAACGGAGATTTTTCATAGGAGACTTTATCCCATTTGGCGATAACAGAGATTTTTCATAGGAGACGTTATTCCATTTGGCGATAACGGAGATTTTTCATAGGAGACGTTATCCCATTTGGCGATAACGAAGATTTTTATAAGAGACGTTATCCCATTTAGCGATAACAGAGATTTTTCGTAGGAGACGCTATCCCATTTGGCGATAACGGAAATTTTTCATTGGCGACGTTAACCCATTTGGCGATAACGGAGATTTTTCATAGGAGACGTTATCCCATTTGGCGATAACGGAGATTTTTCATAGAAGACGTTATCCCATTTAGCGATAACAGAGATTTTTCATAACAGACATTATCCTATTTGGCGATAACGGAGATTTTTATAACAGATGTTATCCCATTTGGTGATAACGGAGATTTTAATAAAAGACGTTATCCCATTTGGCGATAACGGAAAGAGACGTTATCCCATTTGGCGATAACGGAAAGAGATGTTATCCCATTTGACGATAACGGAGATTTCTCATAAGAGACGTTATCCCATTTGACGATAACGAAGATTTTTCATAAGAGACGTCATCCCATTTGGCGATAACGCAGATTTCTCATACGAGACGTTATCCCATTTGGCGATAACGGAGATTTTTATAAGAGACGTTATCCCATTTGGGGATAACGGAGATTTTTCATATGAGACGTTATCCTATTTGACGATAACGGAAATTTTTCATAGGAAACGTTATCGCATTTGGCGATAACGGAAATTTTTCATAGGAGACGTTATCCCATTTGGCGACAACGGAGATTTTTTATAAGAGACGTTATTCCATTTGGCGATTACGGAGATTTTTCATAGGAGACGTTATCCCATTTGGCGATAACGAAAATTTTTCATAAGAGACGTAATCCCATTTGGCGATAACGGCGATTTTCATAAGATACGTTATCCCATTTGGCGATAGCGGAGATTTTTCATAGGAGACGTTACCCCATTTGGCGATAACGGAGATTTTTATAGGATACGTTATCCCATTTGCCGATAATAGAGATTTTTATAAGAGACATTAACCCATTTGGCGATAACGGAGATTTTTATACGAGACGTTATCTCATTTGGCGATAACGGAGATTTTTCATAGGAGACGTTATCCCATTTGGCGATAAAGGAGATTTTTCATAGGAGACGTTATCCCATTTGACGATAACGGTGATTTTTATAAGAGACGTTATCCCATTTGGCGATAACGGAGATTTTTCATAAGAGACGTTATCCTATTTAGCGATAACGGAGATTTTTATAAGAGATGTTATCCCATTTGGTGATAATAGAGATTTTAATAAAAGACGTTATCCCATTGGCGATAACGGAAAGAGACGTTATCCCATTTGGCGATAACGGAAAGAGACGTTATCCCATTTGACGATAACGGAGATTTCTCATAAGAGACGTTATCCCATTTGGCGATAACGGAGATTTTTCATAAGAGACGTCATCCCATTTGGCAATAACGCAGATTTCTCAGACGAGACGTTATCCCATTTGGCGATAACGGAGATTTTAATAAGAGACATCCCATTTGGTGATAACGGAGATTTTTCATATGAGACGTTATCCAATTTGGCGATAACGGTAATTTTTCATAGGAGACGTTATTCCATTTGGCGATAACGAAAATTTTTCATAGGAGACGTTATCCCATTTGGCGATAACGGAGATTTTTCATAGGAGATGTTATCCCATTTGGCGATAACGAAAATTTTTCGTAGGAGACGTTATCCCATTTGGCGATAACGGCGATTTTCATATGATACGTTATCCCATTTGGCGATAACGGAGATTTTTCATAGGAGACGTTACCCCATTTGGCGATAATGGAGATTTTTATAAGAGACGTTATCCCATTTGGCGATAACAGAGATTTTTATAAGAGACGTTATCCCATTTGGCGATAACGAAGATTTTTATAAGAGGCGTTATCCCATTTAGCGATAACGAAAATTTTTCATAGGAGACGTTATCCCATTTGGCGATAACAGAGATTTTCATAAGAGACGTTATCCCATTTGGCGATAACGGAGATTTTTCATAGGAGACGCTATCCCATTTGGCGATAACGGAGATTTTTATAAGAGACGTTATCCCATTTGGTGATAACGGAGATTTTTCATAAGAGACGTTATCCCATTTGGCGTTAACGGAGATTTTTATAAGAGACATTATCCCATTTGGCGATAACGGAGATTTTTCATAGGAGACGTTATCCCATTTGGCGATAACGAAATTTTTTCATTGGAGACGTTATCCCATTTGGCGATAACGAATATTTTCATAAGAGACGTTATCTCATTTGGCGATAACGGAGATTTTTCATAAGAGACGTTATCCCATTTCGCGATTACGGAGATTTTTTATAGGAGACGTTATCCCATTTGGCGATAACGGAGATTTTTCATAGGAGACGTTATCCCATTTGGCAATAACGGAGATTTTTATAAGAGATGTTATCCCATTTAGCGATAACGGAGATTTTTCATAGGAGACGCTATCCCATTTGGCGATAACGGAAATTTTTCATAGGCGACGTTAACCCATTTGGCGATAACAGAGATCTTTCATAGGAGACGTGACCCCATTTGGCGATAACGGAGATTTTTATAAGAGACGTTATCCCATTTAGCGATAACGGAGATTTTTCATAGGAGACGTTATCCCATTTTGCGGTAACGGAAATTTTTCATAGGAGACGTTATCCCATTTGGCGATAACGGAAAATTTTGGGAGATAACGTTATTCCATTTGGAGATAACGGGACATTTTGGGAGAAAGCCTTATTCCATTTGGAGATAACGAGAAATTTTTGGAGAAAGCGTTATTCCATTTGGAGATAACGGGAAATTTTGGATGACAACGTTATTCCATTTGGAGATAATGGGAAATTTTGGGAGACAACGCTATTCCATTTGGAGATAACGGGAATTATTTGTTGTTATCATTATTACTTGGCACGTTACTTGAGCCTCGGGGCGATTTTTTTTTGTGTGGAAATGTGGTGAAAATTGGTCCAGGATTTATATGAAATGTGTTTGGGACATATGAAATGTGTTGGGGAATGATTTTTATGCAGGTTTTGAGAAGGTGGGGTTGTATCCCTTGGGTAGGGGACCGAGCTAGCGTCGTTCTTTGAGATGTTGTCAATGCTGCCAAAAGGCATCATGTGGACCAGAATTCCCTCTTGGACTGAGATCAGGTTTAAACCTCGGGTCTTGATTAAAGTTCCTTTCTCAAACTCTGGCATTTAAAGCTGATGCTGACAGGCTTTTAGAACCAAAGACTAAAGCAATTGTCAAAGTGATCAAACCTCTCTTTTGAGGATAGACGTGACTTATCAAAGCCCCGGTCTGAGGGAAAAATTCGGCAAAGCCCCAGGTTCTAATAAAGCGAGGAAAGATCCTTTCATTGGCAAAGCCCCGGCTTGAAGAGATGACTTGGTAGAGCTCCGACTGATGGTCTGATCCAAGATAACGGAGAAACACCAAACTCACTGGTCATCCAAAGAGAGAGTCGTGTTTGAAGCGACCTTAAGGAATCCATGAACGAAAACTTCTCCAAATGATTTGCGACGCCCCCCGACTTGATAAAGTATCATGGGGAAGGCCCGAATGTATTGATTATAAAAAACCAAACTGGTTGGTTAACCATGACCGATCTCAAAATGCACTTAATGCAGCCCCAATCCGTTGAAGCATTACGTTATGAAGCATGAAACCCATCATGGATTTCAAAAGAGATTCTCATTCTGGTGAGTGCCAAGGGGTCTTGTAGACTCGACTTCCAACGTTGGACTTAAAGTCATGATTAAGCCCCGATCCTGACACCAAAGAATTTACTCGTGGCAGGCAAAACTTCCCTTTTCTTGGCGAAGCCCCGATTTGATGAACTGGGTAGGCGAAGTCTAGATTTTGAAGAATTGACTTGGTGAAGCCCCAATCTAATGACCTAGAAAAAGCCCCAATCTAATTGGTACTGCAAAAGTGATCCTGAGGTTAAACTAACCAAGACTGAATCCATCTAGGGACATAGTGAAGAACCTAATGCGGACCCAAAATGACTAGAGAAGCCCCGATCTAAAGAAATGGCTTGATGAAGCCCCAACCTTGAAGAGTTTCAATGTAGCCCTAATGCAAATTGTAGCAGAAGAGGGAAAATATATCCTTTTATACTTACTTTCTTATTTTCTTTAGTCAACCAGTCAACCGCAAGAAGATGTGAAAGAAAAGAATTTTAGAAATTTATACATGCAGGGGCATATTTTTCGAAAGGTGGGAATAGATCCCGATTTTGTCTTATTTTGATGGCCTCATTCGACGTAGGCACAAGAACTCGCTTTGGGTTTGACTCTTTTGAGAGAGTATAAGCGTAGAAAGGTTGGTAAAAGTGTATGGAAGCCCCTGCTGACAGAAAATCAGTGTTTAGCACTATTTTTCCTAAGATGTAGACGAAGAAAACTTGTCAAGACATCTGAAAACTTGTTTTATTTACAATGATCACAAGATTGCTGATCAGACGGTTTTATACTATCTAATTCCTATGTTTTCCGTCCCTTTTATTCTTTATTTTCAAGTATTTAGTATAGGTTTGATGTTTTTTGAGTGAATTATGTATTGTGAGAAATTATTGAGAAACAATGTAATTCGAGAGAGATTTAGAGAGTTATACCTTGTAATCGAATTCGCAATCAAGATTAAGGAGCTTAAGATCATCATCTCTTCATCAATGGAAGCCAACAAGGTCAAAGCAAAGTTCAAGGGTGTTGAAATCGCGGCAAAATCAGCGGGGCAGCAGCAGGGACGAGTCGTCCCAAGCACAACCAAGTCATTCCCATCAACTGGATGACAGAATCAGAGAGAGGAAAATCAGGGACAAGTCGTCCCACATATCACGAGTCGGGCCTTCAGCGCCGACAAATCAGAGCGACGAGATTTCTCTATTTTAGGAGTTTTATTTTATTTCCCTTTTTTTTTCTAGGCACTCGTTTTGCTCCTTTCTCCTCCCTGCAAAACACCACAACCAAATACCTTTAGTAGAACCGATTCATAAAATGATAAAAAAAATAACAAACAACAAAAATAAAAACTAAGAATGAATGAGATTAAATCCCGGGTTGCCTCCCGGATAGCCGCCCTTCTTTACCGTCTTTAGCTAGACCAAATGCCGGGTAAGCCCCCGACAAGCATCAATTTTTAAGTCTTTGAAAAGACTCAGAAAGAAGGTCTAATCATAATTAGGATTTTGGAGATAATGCACCTCCACATCCTCATTTATTACCACGCCATCATGATACAATTTTAGGCGTTGACCATTAACCTTAAAAACTTTGTCTCCGGAGAGACTACCAATCTCAACCGCATCATGCGGATATACCTCCCTCATAATAAAAGGTCCGGTCCACCGAGACCTTAGCTTTTCGGGAAACAACTGGAGACGGAAATCAAATAGGAGGACTTTTTGACCAAACTTAAAGTCCTTCCTATTGATCATTTTATCATGCCAAGCCTTTGCCCGCTCCTTATAGAGTTGGTTGTTCTCGTAGGCTTCTCTCCTAAACTCATCCAACTCGTTTAATTGCAACTTTCTCTCCTCACCGGACCCATCTATGTTCATATTAAATTTCTTAATGGCCCAAAATGCTCTATGTTCCAACTCCACCGGTAAATGACATGGCTTCCCAAACACTAACCGGTATGGGGACATACCGATAGGTGTCTTGTAGGCCGTCCAGTAGGCCCACAAAGCATCATAAAGCCTAAGACTCCAATCCTTCCTAGATGGATTCATAGTTTTCTTAAGAATGGATTTGATCTCCCGGCTGGACACCTCCACTTGGCCATTAGTTTGGGGATGATAGGCGGTCAAAATCTTATGAGTAATATGATATTTCTTGATCAAATATTCGACCGTCCTATTACAAAAATGTGTCCCCCTATCACTAATGATGGCCCTAGGCATACCAAACCTACTCACGATGTTGGTCCTAAGGAAATTGACCACTACTCGTGAATCATCGGTGCGTGTGGGGATTGCTTCAACCCACTTGGAAACATAGTCGACCGCTAACAAGATGTACAAGAAGCCAAATGAATTGGGAAAAGGGCACCAAGGTATAATCAAGTAAGGGGACGGGAGGCCCCACAAACATGGGCCTCATCAATTTAAGGGGGATAAAAGAATTCTTTTCTAGTTACCTCTAAAAGATGTTTCGGTTCCATGACATGCCTCCCTGTTGGAGACCATTTCAGCTTCCCCTTAATCTTCTGTTTTGCTTTCGTCCCCACCCTTGGTGGTTTTCCTTTCTTCTTTTCCTTCAGCTTCACTTTTGGAGCTTCACCATCATCAATATCTACCGCACCTCCATCCTTTGCTTTTGGTTCCATCAAATCCATGGCACACGCCTTATGAACATTGTCGGGAAAATTCTTAGCATCGAAAGCATTCAAACTCACCACTTTTCCATCAAACTCCATGGTTAAAGAACCATTTTTCACATTCAACTTTGTCTCAGTAGTAGACATAAATGGCCTCCCCAACAAAATGGGAGCCTCAGAATCCGATTCCATCTCAAGAACATAAAAATCCGCAGGGAAAACCAACTCACCAAGCCGGACTTCGACATCTCGAACCACCCCCTTTGGGTATGCGTTGGACTTATCCGCCAATTGTATCACTACTCGAGTATCCTCCAATTTACCCAATTTAAGGTTTTCAAACAATGTACAAGGCATAACATTGATTGAAGCCCCTAAATCAAGCATAGCTTTCTGAACTGAACTACTCCTAAAAGTCACTGGAATCACGAACATGCCCGGATCACTACACTTTTTGGGCATCTTTTTCTGATAAACCGCGCTAACATGTTCAATAACCTTAATCTTTTTCTGACTCCTTAGCTTCTGATTTCTCTTGGTGGTACACAACTCCTTCAGAAACTTAGCATATCTCGGAACGGTCTGAAGATGGTCCAAGAATGGGATGTTCACTTCTAGCCTCTTGAAAGTATCAAAAATAGCCTTGTCAGGCTCCTTTGAGGCGTCTCTCTTCAATGCTTCCGGAAAAGGTGGGATCGGCTCATAAACACGACATGGTGGTGGTACATATATCTCGGAAACCTTCTCTTTCTGTACATCCTTCTCTACCACCAACTCCGGCTCAACTCTCTTGTCAACTTTCTGCTCAGCATCTATAGAAACCATCTGTCCATCAACTTTCTTCTTCCGCCTCACATACACTGCGCTAACATTTTGCTTCGGAAGGTTTTCAGTTTGAGGTGATGATTTTGCCGCCTCTCTAGCTTCCATTCTTACCATTACCTCTGCAATTTGCCCCATTTGTCTCTCCAGGTTACCAATACTAGCATCCATCTTCTGCTAATACTGCTAGAAACCACTAGTCATAATTGTCATACTCTGGGCTAGTGAACGAACCATGTCATCTGTAGACTGCTGCTGCTGCTGCTGTGGTGGTTGTCCCCATCTATTATTGGGTTGATTACCACCATAGTTATACTGTCTCTGCTGATGTGGGAACCCAACTGAATTCACATTCTCCTGACCTTCTATCTGACTCAACATTAACTGCTTCATCATACATTTCAACTCCTTGACCTCGGACTCAAGCTTCTCATTCTTCCCACTGCTTGTGCCCATAGAACTGACTTGTCTAATACTCGATCTTCTACCATGGGTTGTGGTACTTTTTGCTATCTCATCCAACAATTTCTGAGCCTCTGTATTGGTTTTGTTCAGAATGCTACCCCCACAGGAAGAATCAGCCATCCTTTTATCCTGATCAGTCAGTCCCCCATGGAAGTACATAATTAACTGGTCCTCATCATAACCATGATATGGACAACTCTGGTGAGAGTATGAAACCGGTTGTAATACTCGTAAAACGACTCATCCGCCTTCTGTTCCATGTTACTAATGTCCCTTTTCATGACATTAATCTGGTTCACCGGAAAGAACTCATCCAAAAACGCCTCCTTCATCTGCTGCCAAGTGATTATACTGTTCGGGGCCAAATGATAATACCACATGTTAGCTCTGTCCTTCAAGGTGAAGGAGAAGGCTCGAAGAAGAAGCTGCTCAATTGGAAGATTAGCAGGCTTCATGCTGTTGCAAACTTGCCCGAACTGAGATACGTGCTGATTCGGGTTTTCATCGGGTAGCCCATTGAAACTCGGCAATTGATTAAGTAATCCCGATTTCAACTCGAATGTGACACCCGCAGGTAAAGCGGGAAAAGTGATTGCATGTGGTTGCTCCGTCCAATTTGGAGTAGTTTTCTGCCTCAGCGTCAATGGCAGGTCTGGATTATTAATTTCCATCTCTTCTACCAAAAGATTTTTCCTCCTCTTCCTGAAAGTCTTTTCTATTCCTGGATCACGAAGCTCAAGAAGATTATTAGTTGAACGGGTATGGACCATACAATGATCCACACCACAAAGGGAAAAGGGTGAAACTAATCATGAGATAAAAGATAAATAAGAAAACAAATAAAAGAAAAGAAATACAAAAATTAAATAAGAACAAAAACAAATAAACACTGTTCCTCGGCAACAGCGCCAAAATTTGATAGGCTGAAGTCGCATGCCTACAAATTACTTACCAAGACTCGGCTACAAAACTGCAGCAAGGACAAATTCAGGGCCGATCCACTGAAGAACGGTTATTTGTTTATGTAATAGCCACAGACCAGTTTGGGGGTTTGTTTGATTTGTTGTTGAATTTATACTAAAGCAAGAAAATAGATTGGATTGTAAACAATAACTTAAAAGCACTTTGGATGAATAAATCTATCACTGTTTATCAATCAATATCATTGGTTCATTCTTTCCTTTCTTCCCCTAATCACTTGATCACGAGATATAAAATCTCTATCTCTTCTTTGATAGTAGTTAATAGCGGCGACACGCTCAACTAAAAACCTTAATTGATAAATAAAACCTAGCCGACACGGTCAAGATTCTAAATATTAATTGATGAAATTCTAAGAGATGAAGATCAAGGAATTATTCTATTCTTTTTCAAATAGAAAATAAAGCTAATTTTACCCTAATCACAATTCAAGATGACACATACAAGAATTATGAAATTACTACAATGAAAACCCTAGCCTGACACGATAAAAGGGAATTATAGCAAAAACCAATTAAAAGGATTAAGAAATTGATCAAGTCTCAAAACCCTAGAAATAGATTTCAGTAAAATTACAATTAGGGAGAAAAATGTAGAAAGAATAAAACCTCAATTGATCTTCAAAATAGATCAAGAATTATTATCCAAAGTGATAGAAATTTAGCAATCCATGAAATAAATCAAAACTTTGAATTGTTTTTCTCAGCAAAAGTAAAAACTCCAGCCGTTTTTTTCACTATAATAAAAATATTGTCTTTTTTTACTCCCTCTCTCTCCAACCCTCAGTTAAAAAGAAAAAAAAGGGAAATAAAATAAAACTCCTAAAATAGAGAAATCTCGTCGCTCTGCTTTGTCGGCGCTGAAGGCTCGACTCGTGATATGTGGGACAACTCGTCCCTGATTTTCCTCTCTCTGATTCCGTTGTCCAGTTGATGGGGACGACTTGGTTGTGCTTGGGATGACTCGTCCCTGCTGCTGCCCCACTGATTCTGCCGCGATTTCAACACCCTTGAACTTTGCTTTGACCTTGTTGGCTTCCATTGATGAAGATATGATGATCTTGAGCTCCTTAATCTTGATTGCGAATTCGATTACAAGGTATAACTCTCTAAATCTCCCTCGAATTACATTGTTTCTCAATAATTTCTCACAATACATAATTCACTCAAAAACCATCAAACCTATACTATGTAATTTGTAGGCATGCGACTTCAGCCTATCATCGGAGTGAGGCCAAATATTATGTGTGGGATGAGCCTTATTTGTGGGGGCATTGTACGGACCAAGTGATCCGTAAGTTTTTTTTTTCTGGGCACCCGTTTTGCTCCTTTCTCCTTTGCTCCTCCCTGCACAACACCACAACCAAATACCTTTAGTAGCACCGATTCATAAAATGATAAAAAAAATAACAAACAACAAAAATAAAAACTAATAATGAATGAGATTAAATCCTGGGTTGCCTCCTGGAGAGCCGCCCTTCTTTACCGTCTTTAGCTAGACCAAATGCCGGGTAAGCCCCCGGCAAGCATCAAATTTTAAGTCTTTGACAAGACTCAGAAAGAAGGTCTAATCATAATTAGGATTTTGGAGATAATGCACCTTCACATCCTCATTTATTACCACGCCATCATGATACAATTTTAGGCGTTGACCATTAACCTTAAAAACTTTGTCTCCGGAGAGACTACCATTCTCAACCGCACCATGCGGATGTACCTCCCTCACAATAAAAGGTCCGGTCCACCGAGACCTTAGCTTTCCGGGAAACAATCGGAGACGGGAATCAAATAGGAGGACTTTTGACCAACCTTAAAGTCCTTCCTATTGATCATTTTATCATGCCAAGCCTTTGCCCGCTCCTTATAGAGTTGGTTGTTCTCGTAGGCTTCTCTCCTAATCTCATCCAACTCGTTTAATTGCAACTTTCTCTCCTCACCGGACCCATCTATGTTCATATTAAATTTCTTAATGGCCCAAAATGCTCTATGTTCCAACTCCATCGGTAAATGACATGGCTTCCCAAACACTAACCGGTATGGGGAGATACCGATAGGTGTCTTGTAGGCCATCCGGTAGGCTCACAAATCATCATCAAGCCTAAGACTCCAATCCTTCCTAGATGGATTCACAGTTTTCTCAAGAATGGATTTGATCTCCTGGTTGGACACCTCCGCTTGGCCATTAGTTTGGGGATGATAGGCGGTCGAAATCTTATGAGTAATATGATATTTCTTGACCAAAGCTTCGACCGTCCTATTACAAAAATGTGTCCCCCTATCACTAATGATGGCCCTAGGCATACCAAACCTACTCACAATGTTGGTCCTAAGGAAATTGACCACTACTCGTGAATCATCGGTGCATGTGGGGATTGCTTCAACCCACTTGGAAACATAGTCGACCGCTAACAAGATGTACAAGAAGCCAAATGAATTGGGAAAAGGACCCTTAAAGTCGATTCCCCATACGTCAAAAATCTCACAATTTAAGATGAAATGTTGTGGCATCTCATCACGTTGACCAATGTTACCAACCCTTTGATACCTATCACAAGATTTGCAAAAATTATAGGCATCACCGAACAAGGTAGGCCAATAAAACCCACTCTCAAGCACTTTCCTCACCGTGTTTCTAGCATCGAAATGACCACCGCATGCATGCTCATGACAGAATCTAAGGATGGAATGAATCTCACTATCGGCTACACACTTACGGATCACTTGGTCCGCACAATGCCTCCACAAATAAGGCTCATCCCACACATAATATTTGGCCTCACTCCGATGATAGGCTGAAGTCGCATGTCCACACATAAAATTTGATAGGCTGAAGTCGCATGCCTACAAATTACTTACCAAGACTCGGCTACAAAATTGCAGCAAGGACAAGTTCAGGGTCGATCCACTAAAGAACGGTTATTTGTTTATGTAATAGCCACATACCAGTTTGGGGGTTTGTTTGATTTGTTGCTGAATTTATACTAAAGCAAGAAAATAGATTGGATTATAAACAATAACTTAAAAGCACATTGGATGAATAAATCTATCACTGTTTATCAATCAATATCATTGGTTCATTCTTTCTTTTCTTCCCCTAATCACTTGATCACGAGATATAAAATCTCTATCTCTTCTTTGATAGTAGTTAATAGCGGCGACACGCTCAACCAAAAACCCTAATTGATAAATAAAACCTAGCCGACACGGTCAAGATTCTAAATATTAATTGATGAAATTCTAAGAGATGAAGATCAAGGAATTATTCTATTCTTTTTCAAATAGAAAATAAAGCTAATTTTACCCTAATCACAATTCAAGATGACACATACAAGAATTATGAAATTGCTACAATGAAAACCCTAGTCCGACACGATAAAAGGGAATTCTAGCAAAAACCAATTAAAAGGATTAAGAAATTGATCAAGCTCAAAACCCTAGAAATAGATTTAACAATAAGCACGAGTAAAATTACAATTAGGGAGAAAAAGGTAGAAAGAATAAAACCTCAATTGATCTTCAAAATAGATCAAGAATTAATATCCAAAGTGTTCTTTTTCATCATTATTTATAACTTAGATTTTAATTCCCGTCTTAGGATTTTAATTCAAAAACAAACAAATCCCCCATTTGTGTGTGACAAGTTCGTTTGCAATACCATTCTTCTGTGGTTCGACCCTGGACTTACCTTTGCTACATTCTTGTGCCCGAGTCCCAGTTTAATTTAGTAGGTGTGCGACTTTAGCCTACCGATTGCTTAAAACCCTTTATTAATGTTCGGGTTATTCAACCACTAATCTCGATATGAACAAACATTTTGATTAATCATGAGGAGAAAGTCAACCGTTGTCGCTGATCAAGGTTGGCTGGGTGTGAAAGAAATGTTTGTGTATAGGGAGGTCATTGATGAGACCGGGTTTTCTGGGGTTCGCATATGTTTATGACCGGACCATTTCTGGTTGCCTACGTTCCCCTCATTGTGAGGAGCTCAGGTCGCCGTAGTTCGACTGAACTGTGTTTGGCTTTGGGAAAGGGGATGAATATTTGTGGTTCCTTTGGTGAGAAGGCTCGGATGAGAAGGTTGGATGATGAGGCATGGGTCTTGAGATGATTCCTTGACCAGTCGTTTTGGACGACTGCTTCAATGATTCTGTTACTTCTTGATAGTCATCTTTTATCGGGAGAGAAAGAATTTGGATCTAGCTTAAGGACTTACGATATGCTTCTGCCTTTGCTTTAACCGCTCCATTGTTATCGACAACATCTGTTCTTCGAGCTTTGATTTTGCCTATCTGTCAAGCTTTCTGATTGGCGGTGCTGGGTCCTTGGCCTCATTCATTTTTTTAAGCTCTTTTTTTTTGAAGCTCTTTTTTTAAATTTTTTTAAGCACATAAGAACGAAGGCAAACCCCTGCTTGAACTTTCTTGATGCACATGAGGGCGAAGGTAAGCTCCTAGGTTGTTGTCGACATGGGGTCAATCTTTCGATGCTGAGTGACCTTTTGTTGTTCCTTGATGTTGCCGCCGTCGTTGACTTGGTCAAGGTGATGGTGAGGACATGATTTGGGAAGCGTATGGATTTATGAAGGCTTTTGTGAGGTAAGGAAAGTGTATGGAGAGAGCATTGATTGACTTTCTCACAGCGATTAATCAGAACGTTGATTATTTCGAGAGATTATTTGTTGAGCAATGCAAGTGATCATATAAAATAAAACCATTTCATTAAATGTAATGTATGTGTGCAAATAATGTCTTAAGTCTAGCAAGAAAAGAAAAAGACTCTTTTATAGAAGATTTAAGATTAACTACAATGCCCGAGAAGGACTTGATTGAAAGAGGAAAGTACTAGAACCTACGAAAGTTGACTGAGAGACTGTTTTATCTTTTAATTTTATTTAAGGATAGGTAACCCCTAGCCTAGCTACTCTTATTTGGTTGGTTTGCCCGGGACGCTTGAGCTTTCCATTTTCTATTAACTTCTGAATTCCATATCGCAGACCGAGGCAGTGATCAGTTATGTGCCCATGATACTGGTCGAAGTGGAGGGATTTGAGGCCATGGAGCAGCTGGAGCAAATACAAGTTGTCCGAAGTAATGGGTCGGAAAAGTCACGGGGACGAAACTTGATGACTAAGCAGATTGATGGAAGGAAGTGAACCTAGGAGGATTTTGAAGGTTATTTGGACCCGTTTGAGAGGATCCAGCACTGCGCTGGTTGCATTGAGTGAAAGGGGTAGTACTGGCTGGTTGTGTCTTCGAGCCTTTCTCAAGCTTAGAACTTGCATTGGCCAAGCGAGCTCTGGGGCAAGTTGTCCTATCAGATTCTCTCACTTCAGGCATTTGAATTTTGCACGGCAGAACCACTTCTTTGCCTGGTTCGACATCTTGGGTCGACGGAGTACTGGCACTCATCATGAGATCAAGCTTTTCTTGCATTCGTTTCACATGCTCTATCAATATTGCCACGTGGGGGTCAACGGGAACTCTCGATTTACTGGAACTCACAACAAGACTTTTATCAGTAGAGGGAACCACAAAAATAGACTGGTGAAACTGACGAGTGAATTCACTAAATCCGGCAGGCGGCAACGGAGAAATTGAGGCATCTAGATTTTCTTTTAGCAACTCACTATCGTATTCGGGTAGGTATAAGGGCTTCAGAACATAGCCACATGGCTCAAACTGATTATGTGAAGCTGGAGCATAAACTGGCAGGTACTGCTGAAACTGAGAAATAGGTGTGGCTGTAGCATCTATCCATTATTGATGATGAATGAAGCCTGATCCGTTCTGAAGAGCTGAGGGCGATGGAGCCCTGATGGCCTATGATACTGGGAGGAACTAGAGGGCAGTAGTCCTTGGTGGGGGATCATATGTCGAAGGAGGAGGGTATTGGTTGTAGGATGGAGGGTATTAGTTATATGATGGAGGGTATTGGTTATATGATGGAGGGTATTGGTTGTAGGATGGAGGGGTTAAAGTCACTGCTTTAGGAGTTTCATATTCGACCATGGCCGGAGAACCATTTACCTCAACTGTTACCTGAACCCCGTGGCGGCGGAGAGCACCGATGAGCATGGCTTGCTGCTCCTTGTGAACCTTATGGGCATTTTCCAAAGCTAGGACTAACTCTTCCTCTCTAGTCATCGGATTACCCGTACCACCACTGTTCTGTCATATCTGCCATTCTAAACCCCTGAGTAGACAAAACTGATGATTCTGCTGAATGTCTGAACCTGAGGTTTCTGCACTGAAAAGCCGCTGACCCGGTATTCTCACCCACTTATTTATCGATGCGAAAAAGAGATAGACAAGGTTTAGACTTGGAGGTAGGCAGACTCGGGGTAAGTAAGGTTTAGACTCGGAGGTAATTAAGGTTTAGACTTGGAGGTAGGTGAGGTTTAGACTTGGAGGTAGGTGAGGTTTAGACTCAGAGGCTCAAGTAACATGCATGTACTGCTTATGTTTTACTTAAAACAAATTTTCTCCTAATCCTAATTGATCGGAAAAGATTAGACCTTGAAAGGTCAAGATTGAAAATTGGACCGTGAGGGTCTTGATTGGAGATTTGACCGTGAAAGGTTGAGATTAAAGATTTGACCATGGAAGATCGGGATTGCCTATTTGACCATGAAAGGTGATATCGGAGGTTGGACTGTGAAAGTCGCGATTGGAGATTTGACCGTGAGAGGTCGAGATTGAAGATCGGACCGTGAGGGTCTCAATTAGAGATCAGACCGTGAAAAGTCAAGATCGAAGATCGGAGATCAGACCATGAGGGTCGCGATTAGAGATTTGACTATGAAAGGTCGAGATCGAAGATCGGAGATCGGACTGTGAAGGTCGCGATTAGAGATTTGAGCGTGAAAGGTCGGGATTAAAGATTGGAGATCGGACCGTGAAAGGTCGTAATTAGAGATTTGACCATGAAAGGTCGGGATTAAAGATTGGAGATCGGACCGTGAAAGGTCGCAATTGGAGATTTGACCGTAAAAAGTCGAGATCAAAGATCGGAGATCGAACCGTGAAGGTCGCAATTAGAGATTTGACCATGAAAGGTCGGGATTAAAGATTGGAGATCGGACCGTGAGGGTCTCGATTAGAGATCGGACTGTAAAAAGTCGAGATCAAAGATCGGAGATCGAATCGTGAAGGTCGCGATTAGAGATTTGACTATGAAAGGTCGGGATTAAAGATTGGAGATCGAACCGTGAGGGTCTCGATTAGAGATCGGACCGTGAAAGGTCGGGATTAGAGATTCCAGAAATGGGACCATGCAATTGTGATTCCATTAATTTTTCAAGTTTACTTAAAACAGTGTCTATAATTATTTGTATTTGGTTGGAAAAGGTTTCCCTTCTTTTTCGCAACTACTCTAGATCCTGGATCAGTGGGTTCCATCACTACGGCCATAAGCCCCTCGTTTTGCACCCATATTTCGACATCCCAGGGTGGACAACCCTGGGCGAGGGTCCTATAGGGCAAGCGGATCCCACCGACCGAGAGAGAAGAGCGGTCCTAGGGTCTAGTAGATCATATGAATTTTTAACGCACGAGCAATGCGGATTATAATCAATGGCAATGCCGTGAGAGTCAAGTCTTTTAGCCTCAATGAAATTTCAGCAGAACTTCGCTTGCGCGATAGACGTTTGACTTCGGCATTGTCCAAGGAAGATAATATGCATAGGTCGGACGTTAAAAGTCGAATGACACGGTGTCACATTGAGCGTTGTTGCATACTTTGTGCAAGTCAAAGTCAATATCGGGGTCAAGATTTCCCCAATTTTGCCTAATGAAATTTTGGGATGGCTTCTATTGCGCGAGGAATCTTGACTCTAGCATGGGCTCGGGTTTGACTTTTACCTACCCCGTGCAAGTCAAAGTCAAGGTCAATGCCGAGGTCAAGATTTTGCCAATTTTGCCTAACAAAATTTCGGCATGGCTTCGCTTGCACGAGGAATCTTGACTTTTAGCATGGGCTCAGGTTTGACCTTCATGGGGGTATACAATGAGGCTGTATGACACATTCTAGAACAAAAACCAACCAAAAAAGTCACGGTTTTAAAAGTGTGACCCAGACTAGTGCAGTGGTCGACACAGGCTGTCATGGGGAGTTTGGGATGATTTCGTGCGCGTCCGGGAGCGTCGTAACACTGTCCGTGACTGCAGCTGAACAACCATCCCGGGTTTAAAGGACGTGCGTGCAAAAGTGTACAGGATATATATAGTGCGCGTAGTGTGCGGTCTCCTAAAAATTCTTTTTTGAGTTAAAATAGAGATTTTTATCATGTGTTTTAAAAGAATGTTTTGGGGACGGGGAAAATGCATCACATAAGCACGTAAATTTTCTGGAACCAGGCCAGATTCAGGACTGAATAGCCCCAAATTGCCACGGTTTCCAGATTAGCCTCAGATAAAAAGTGTCCTGGTGGAACTGCGAATGAAGCCGTCCGACTCAGATCAGGGAGGATCAGGCCGTCCAGCTGGATTCAACAGCTTTCCAGGTTCCAATTTACTGCCTTTCCAGACTATTTTTCCAGGGATTTTTGGCAACTTTCAGCTTCAGATTCGCACATGTTTATCATTCAGAGTATGCACAAGCCAAGAATAACACAAAAGATGCATGCAAAAAAGAAAATTGCACAAGCACAAAGATCGTACCCGAGACGGAAGGCTAACCCTTGTAAATGTTTTCCAACGCTTCTTATGAGAGAAGAAGTTTGGAGAACTTTTACATGTCCCCAGCGGAGTCGCCAAACTGTGAATGTGGCCCCGAAAAAACCCATTTTCTTTTTACGGAAAAAAGGGGTCGCCGTTCACCTCAGTTTGAAGACACCGGTTTTACGAAAAACGGAGTCGCCACGCCATTTTGATTTCCTCAAAACTTTTAAAAAAAGGATAAGGGTCCGGAGGTTAAGTTACTCCTTGGGAAGAACATTTGGCGTTCACCCAAGGTGCCTTGCAAAAAGCAAGTCTTTCTAGATCCGAAATTTGTGCTTGTTTGTGTGCTCGTGTGCATGCGTAATTTGAAAAGAGAAAGGAATGTGCCAAGTTTATCTTCCGGATATAAAAACCATATAAGGAGGTTTTAGCTCGGGATACCTTGGATTTGATGTATTCGGGATTTTGATCCCGTGCTCATTTTGGACTTGTGATCATCATTATGGGACTTATCTACCCTCCCGTTAGCTTAATCAACCATGATAGGCGTAGGAGCCTTGGTATGTCTTAACCTAACATTCCTTGGGTATTTAGTCACATGTGATCAAAAGGGGCTCGTCTTTAAGTCCAAGAATGAGACTCTTTAGAAAAGGATGAATCTTTGTCCGTCGATCCTACATCTTGAGACGATGATGATTCGTAGGGACATTTTATGTTCGTCTTAAGTGATTATCAGAGATTTCGGGACTAAGATCCTTCGGATTCTAAAGGGACAAAGATAGTGGCATGTTTATGGTGGAAACGATGTAAAGATGGAGTCTTTACACCGATCCTCACCATGGAATGCACCAAGAACCATGGGAATACGGGAATGGGATGTAAAGATTGAATCTTTATACTTATCCTATGTCCTTTTGTGCCTTAGAAGGCTTCTAGACAATCCTCGAAGAGAAAGATCCATCTTTAGGGACATGGGGGAAATGCCATCAAAGTAAAGATTGCATTTTTAATGTAAGTAATACAATGAGTATCATTAAACTAAAGACATAATGTAAAGGGGATGATGTTTATGGCTTTTCCTATGTCCTTTAAGACCTCATAAGGTGGACAATCCTTGGAAAGCAAGATCAAGGGAAGGGGATGACATAATATGAATAAAGATTGCATTTTTATACATAAAAGTAAAGGAAAATCACATCATCATATGGTAGATCTTCCCTAGAACAAGCCACTTGTGGAACCTTGTTCATCCTAGGGAGAGGATCTCCAATGAATCCTTTGTGTAGGGGAGGGGGAATATAATGATTACATTACAAAGATGGAAACTTTAAGGCAATAAATCAATATAAATGACAAGTAATAAATAAAGCAAGATAATATGAGAGTAAATCAAGGGTAAAGGAAGGAGAGATTACCAATATTGGTTTTCTCTATCTCCCAAGGGGATTTTCCTAGGCAATATCTATTTAGGAATAGATTAGGGTTGGATTAGGGTATGAGAGAGGATGGTTTTGAGTGTGTTTTGGGATTGTAAAGTTGAGTTTTTATTTTGGCAGCATAACAATGCTCGAAATTGTCTATCAAAATGAATAGAGGAGGCCTCTATTTATAGGCTGCTGTGTGCTTCCTAAAGAAGCCGCCCGGCGTGTTCCCTCGGCGAATTAAGCCGCCCGGCGTTATCCACCGTCGTGTCAGCATGTTTCTAGATTCATGCAAGGTGGCAGCTTGGAAGCTTCTTTCCAGCGAGGTCCTATTTAGAATTCTAATTCCTAGCAGGTCCTTCCTCCCTTGGAAAGTTTGGAAAAGTTCCCAAATTGCCCCTAAACTTTATGAAAGTTTGGGGAACTGCCAGAAAACTTTAATCGGAAGGTATGAGCCAGATTTGGGTACTTACACTATGCCATTTTCTTATTTCTAAGAGGTTCTTCCTCATTCAAATTGTCAAAATAATGTTCAAAATGCCCCTAAATGATTATAAATAATTAATTTGGGCTGACGGAACATTAACAACCCAGATTAGGGCACTTACAGTAGTCCCTCGGCGACGGTACTTCCAGGAAAAGTGGTGTCGTCGACAAAAGTGAGGATCCCAATCTAGAAAAGTTTTACCTATATGGGTGACGAGGTGACCGAAGCGGTCGGATGGCTGGACCCTTTTAAAGGATTCCTACGTATTCCAAGAGGGAATCAAGCTGGTCGTAGTTCAGATCTTGCGGGGGAAAGGAGTGACCAAGGTGGTCAGATGACTGGACCTCCCCACTGCATTTTCATTGCCGAAGATAGACTCGACTAACGAGGGTGTTGCTCGACTAACGAAGGTGTTGCCGAAGATAGACTCGACTAACGAGGGTGTTGCCGAAGATAGACTCGACTAACTGCAGACTTGCTTTGTTGCTTAGCTGGGGAAAATTCGGCTTACGATGACTGCCGGGGAAAAGGATTCGGGCTTACAATGATGGCCGAGAGTTATCTGCTGGGGAAGTGTATTCTTTGCATGGGCTTACAATGATTGACGGGGAGAAGAATTCGGGCTTACGATGACGACCGAGAAAGGATTCGGGCTTACAATGACGGCCGAAGGTGAAAATATGGAAGGAAATGGACTTTCGTTAAGAAAATTGGGCTTACTTTGGAGGCTGAAGGTGAAAATACGGAAGGAAATGGACTTCCTTTTAGAAAATCGGGCTTACTTTGGAGGCCGAAGGTGAAATACGGAAGGAAATGGACTTCCGTTAAGAAAATTGGGCTTATATTGGAGGCCGAAGGTGAAAATACGGAAGGAAATGAACTTTCGTTAAGAAAATCGGGCTTACTTTGGAGGCCGAGGTTGGAGATACGGAAGGAAATGGACTTCCGTTAAGAATATCGGGCTTACTTTGGAGGCCGAAGGTGAAAATACAGAAGGAAATGGACTTCCGTTAAGAAAACCAGGCTTACTTTGGAGGTCGAGGTTGAAAATACGTAAGGAAATGGACTTTCGTTAAGAAAATCGGGCTTACTTTGGAGGCTGAAGGTGAAAATACAGAAGGAAATGAACTTCCATTAAGAAAATCGGGCTTACTTTGGAGGCCGAAGGTGAAAATATGGAAGGAAATGGACTTTCGTTAAGAAAATCGGGCTTACTTTGGAGGCCGAAGGTGAAAATACGGAAGGAAATGGACTTCCGTTAAGAAAATCGGGCTTACTTTGGAGGCCGAGGTTGAAAATACGGAAGGAAATGGACTTCCGTTAAGAAAATCAGGCTTACTTTGGAGGCCGAAGGTGAAAATACGGAAGGAAATGGACTTCCGTTAATTTCCATTGGAGAAGTTAACTCCTTTTAACTTTCTGTTAGACTAGGGATCTGAATGCAGAGTGCCAGGAATTAAAAGGGCAAAGTAGGGTTTTTACCCTACAATCTTATCCGCGCGGACCAGATCGGCAGGGCGACGGGTTCAAGAGCAGATAGGCGCCGTTTGTCTTCTTCATTATTTTCAAATAGCAGCTGAGAGGAAGAGAGAAAAAAGAGGGAGAAAAACTCCATTGTTGTCCAAAATCCTTGATAAGACCTTCGAAATTGAGGCTATGGAGCGAGGGGAAGGAGCTAATGTAGTCCGCCGAGGTCGGGTGAGTAGAGAGGCTGCGAAGAAGCGCCTTGAATTGGTGAGGATGCATCGCCATTACACGCTCTCACAATCGGTAAATGACGAAGTTTACCCGGATATGTGGCAACATTGGGCCACCGATGAGGATCTCCGCATGGTGATACTCAATTTCGTCGATTTTATTGATTTTTCATCAAAATTGGTTCATGATAGAGTTAGGGCTTGAATTGTCAAATTTTGGGGCTTTTGTTGATTTTGTCGTTGTAATGTGAAATTGACGATGCATATGTTTAATTGAAAGCATGGGTAGTATGAATATGCAACTTGTTTGTAGAAAACATGAGTAGTTTGCATAATGTGAAAATAAAGTGGGTGTAAATTTACCGAATTTGGGACGGACTCTTGCATGTGAGATTTTTGTGATGAAAACTCGTTTTTGTGAGAATATGTTTGATAACATGATGACTGAACGTGAGAAAAAAATACATGCATGCTAGATTTATGAAAATAAAGTGCATGGAGAAAAAAATGTTTCCAATAATGGGACGGAGTTTATTTTCTCTTTTCCTATTTGTGTTCGTGTCATGCTTGCAATTTTGTTGACATGCTTGCGCTGTGTTTACTTTTAGGGGAGAGCGGATGTCATCCAGAGCAAGTTGGACAAACTGAAGACTCGGGGCTCTGTGGAGACAGTCATTAGGCTTTGGGATGCATTGTCCAAACTGGTAGGGAGGGTTACAGGAGTCCTCGATAGCTTGTGGTTGCCTACAACCTTTACGATTTTGTTGAGTGCTTGAGGGGGTTAGTGGGTTTGCATAAGAGCAAGGGGCTCTATCTGGTGCTGATTGAGCACTGGTGGGATGTTACCCACACGTTCCACTTCTTTTGGGGGGAGTCTACCGTGACCCCCATTGACTATGCTGCCATCACTGGTCTGTCCTTTAAGGGGCTCAGCTTAGAGTCGCATGACGTATATACTGATAGGGAGCTGATGGATCTACTGGGGATCGTTCTCGTGCCGAGGAAGGGAATGGGCATGGAGTATGCCGTGGTGGTTGCGAAGCTGACCGAGAGCATAGCTCGATATGAGAGAGGGGATCAGACCATCTCCGCTGAGCAGATTGCTCGCTGCTTCTTGTGGTTTGCCCTTTCTAGCACCTTATTTGGGCATGCTGAGGGCACAGCTGTGTTTGCCTTACTACGGTCTTTGGCGGACATCGATAGGATCGATGAGTTCGCTTGGGGAGAGGCAGGCCTGGTGGAGTTGTACTTCGCCCTGGATAGGTATAGCAGGAAGGCGTCCACCTCCCTGACCTACTTTGAGTTGTCGTTGGAGGTATACTCTTTTTCTCGTATCTCTTGTACATATTGTATATGCATCTTTGTATTGACGGGTCTCCCTTGTTGGATGCAGGTATGGGCTCTAGAGATTTTTGGATGCGCCCTGTGGGACCATGTCCAGGGGGAGGTTTTTGCGTACCCAGCTATTCTTTGGTGGACAAAGGAGGCTAGGGTGAAGAGGAACATCAGGACAAGAAAGAAGATAAGGTATCAGGACATGGTGCCGTTTTTAAGGGCGGAGACTAGCGAGAGGGTTAATTTTTACCCCTGGGGTCAGTTCGAGGTTGACCAGCTGGGCGGTGCCGAGCGTTGGATGGAGCGAAGGTATATCCTGCGGGGCCTTACCTGTGATGTCTATTACTTGGGGGAGAGGGTGACTGGACAACACGATCTAGGAATGGCCCCTTTGGCACCGGTCGAGCCTCCGACTGACATGTTGTATCCCCGGGAAGAGAAGGAGAGCTGGCAGTGGTTTAGGGTTGGGCGGCCCGCCATAGAGTATGTCACTCAGGAGCCTTATCTGGCGTTTGTGAGACGCAGGCTGAGGATGCCTCAGGTGCTGGCGAGGGAAGGGATCTCTGTCGCCAGACTCCCTCGAGCTGACTTCTCATATACCCAGGAGGGGGTTAGGATGCGGGCACAAATACCTCTCCCAGAGGTGACACCGCGAGCTTTCCGGCCCCGGCCTAATGCTCAGGTATGTGCTGATCACATTATGATTACTTAGCCTTTGTACATCTTACGCCATTGCTTCGACTGTTTTTTGATGCTCTCATTTTTTTTTGCAGTACTCGGCCCGGGTTGTCGATCGGGTTTTGCGCCAGGTCATCGGGGCCAAGAGGTTCATCCGCAACCTTGTGATGCGGGGGAACGCTCGGGGTTCCGAAAGGGCATCGCGACTAGCGCCTAGTGCCTCTGCGCGAGAGAGGTCCCCTATTCCATCCAGAGGGCCTATGCCAGGCAGGAGGTCTATGGAGACTCCCCGTACCCAGCCTAGAGAGTCGACTCCTCTCCGATAGCCAGCGGACATCCCTTTCTCTCCTTACATGGATAGGAGCGTTGAGATCTCCCTGGATGACATCATCTTCGGGGGTATGGAGGGACCGAGCTACGTACAGGGCGGAGCTGGTGAGGCCTCTTCTTCGCACCGAGGAGGCTATGGCGCCTTTGAGCCACATGGGGATTACGGGACTCTCTTGCAGACCCAGGGGGCGTATGGCCAGGGCTCGGACGTATGGCCAGGGCTCGGACGCCTTCTCTTTCGGCTATGACTTCTTTGCTGACATCGGGGTGCCGTATCGAGGCGTGCCTGCTGATCCTGAGGACACATATTCTGACATTGAGCAGGATGTCGTAGAGCCAGAGATGGCTTTCCCGGAGGTAGCTATAGAGGGACCGAGCACGGCTCAGCAGAGGGTGCGGAGGCGCAATAAGGGAATTGGCAGGGAGGATGATCCCATTTCTGATTCAGACAATGACTCTAATTGACGGTGAGTGACCGCGGCTGTTAAGGCAGAAAGAGAGAAAACATATACATTTGATGCACATTGTTTCTATTATTGGAATGTAATAACTAGCTTACTACATTATTGTCTCTTTTTTATATTATGATTTTTGTGAATTATGCATTGAATGCAAGTTGCATGAGCCCGGTTTTGTATTTTATATGGGCATGTATGTGATGAAAAATGGGATTTTCAATAGAAAATGGGGAATGGGAAGGTTTTGTTTCTGCTTGGCTATTTGGGGAAACATTTCTTTATTGGGGGACATCAGTTTTTACTGCTGTCAGAATTTTTTTGACTGGGTGACAATGTCATCCGCGTGGATGAGATTGAGGCTGCAATCTCATCCGCGCGGACAAGGCTGGCATCTGACAAGGTTATTTAAATTTTCACCTCAGATCTGGCTTATCTCTCCTCTTAAATTCAAACATTCTTATCTCTATGTTTTCAAGCTTCTGAAGTCTCGGGCAAAAACACAAAAATCCATGGAAAATATGAAGAATTCTCCTAAATTGCCAAAGGAGTTGCAAATGATCTTCTTCAACAAGTTCAAGGAGTGGTCCCAGGAAATCATGCATGGGAACAAGGTGCTCTTTGAAGAAAGGTATAGAATCAAATCCTTGTGGTGTCTTAAGGAGCATGTCCCGGATTATGACTTGATGAGGGCTTCCCCCGCATTTTGGGACACTCGGAGGCACATCTTTTGCTTCTCTTACAATGAGATGGTTCCAACCCTTAAAGATTTTAGGGCTTTACTCGGAGGGGCCGAGGTAGAAGAGGTTGCACTTCCCTTGCCCGAAGGGATGTCTTTTGTCAATAAATTATCTGGCTTTCTTCAAATCTCCCCGAAGGAAGCCTGAGGTATGATTCGAAGACCCGATTATTTTGACATTTCTGGTCTCCCGGATAGATTTGGGAGCATGGGTATGGTTGGTGATTGCTACTGGGATGCATTTTCTCTTTGTGCAATCGGGTCCTTATTTATGGTCTGTTCCTTTGGGATGTGCCACTGGTCTATGTTGGATGTTGTTTTGCACTGCCGGTCGGGTCGGGATATAGTTCCCTTGATAATGTGAGAGACCCTTCATGCTATTGATCGGTTGGCTACCGGGAAGCGGTACATGTATGGGGGAAGCACATTTTTGCTGTCGATGTGGCTGATGGAGAAGCTGGGAGTCTTACGGGAGGCTCCACATACACTCAGACCATGGACTTTTGCTAGGAGAGGGGTTACTATTGAGATCGAGGATCAGGCCTCGTGGGAGCACTGGATGGTTCAATGCCGTACCCAGGATATCTGATGGTGGATTCCGCATTGGTAGATAGAGACTAGGAGGACACTCCAGGATGGATCTCAGGTAGTCATGCTTTCGGGGCTTTATTGGTCTACCTTCTACATTTCGGCTTTAGCTCTCCGACAGTTTGGGATGGAGCAGATTCCTTTGGAGGGCTGCGATGATATTGCTACCCGGGTGGTGATTTCCATTTCTATGGATGACTTATCTACGTTCTCCTTCTTCTCTCGAGTATGGAGGTATCATGTTTTCCCTCCTTTAGTCCTTCTCAGGCATCCAAAGTGCATTTTTCTCTCCACTTGGTACTTGGATTGGTACAAGAGACATATTGGAGAGACTCAGGTGGCTCTTTTGAGGAGGCATGAGGATATTGTGGGACCAGAATATGTCCCTATTTCAGTGTTGAGGAGAGCCGAGGTGAGGGCTAGTCCTTACGACAGGAGCGGGGACGACATGCTTGATTATAAGGTGAGAGTGGAACATCAGAGAGACAGGGTTCCTATGGCACTGCCCAGGAGGTAGGAGAACAAAGACGAAGCCCAGGCGACTAGAGCTCTGATAGAGGCCGGCTTGATGGACCCGGCCCCTATGACGGAGCTAGAGAGGATGAGGACGGACATCATTCCTGTGCCTAGGAAGAACACGAGGCACGGTGGGAGAAGACGAAAGAGGAAGGAAGGGGACGCGAGCACTAGTGGCTAGAGCTTCGAGTATCCACTGATCAGCCTTGCAGGCACATTAGTTTTTAGTTATGTATTTTTTTTCTTATAGCTTAGTTGTGAGTTTAAGAGTAGACCAGGCTTGAACTCATCAAAAAGTGTTTAACTGTAATGAATATATAAATTGCATTAGAGTTTTTCGAGACGCAGTCATGACTTGATCAATGTATTGATGACGAAATATGATTTTTGTTTATGTTTTAGACCGAACCGTTTTCGGCTGCCCACATTCCCCTTTTACAAGAGGACTAAGGGGCTCAGGTCTCCGTAGTACGACTCTATGAGTTGTTCATTTTTTTTATTTTTTTGAGGGGGTAGGTAGAGAGAGGGACAAGAGAAGTGCAACCCTGTTTTTTACCTAGGCCGCCCTTTTGGGGTTTTAACCTAGTTGGGTATTACTCTTTCAGCACTTTTGAGAGGGAAATGACTCGGTATTTTAGGCATAGTATCTACGGAGCTTTTCTCCATTTACTGGATGCATGAAAGGATTCCCATCTAAGTCTGTGAGCTGCATGGATCCTCCAGAGAAGATGTTCTGAACTACATAGGGTCCGATCCAGACGGGCTCCCATTTCCCAAGTGGATTGGCATGGGTCGAAGGCTTCTCTTTTAATACGAGGTCGCCTTCTCGGATGTCCCGATGTTTCACTTTCTTGTCAAAGGCTCTGGCCATTCTTGCTTGGTAAGCCCGGATGTGATCGATGGCTTTTAGACGACGTTCATCTAGTAGGGCCAACTCATCGTGGTGACTCTGGAGCCATTTGACTTCGTTGACCTGATTTTCCAACAACACACTGAGTGAGGGGATTTCCAATTCGATTGGGAGCACGGCCTCAATTCCGTAGGTGAGGGCAAATGGCGTTTCTCCCGTGGCAGTTCTGACGGATGTTCTGTACCCCCAGAGGGCAAGGTGGAGCTTGTTCGGCCAATTTCTGCCTCGGACATCAATCTTCCTGATGATGTTTTCTAGAGTCTTGTTTGCTTCTTCAACGGCGCCGTTGGTTTGGGGCCGATAAGGGGATGACTTGTGACGAGTTATTTTGAACTCTGCCAACAATCTATCGCATTCTCCTTCAAAATGGGAGCCATTGTCAGAAATTACTTCAGCTGGCAACCCGTATCTGCACATGATGTTTTCTTTGATAAAGAGGGCCACCTTCTTGGAATTACGGACCTTGTAAGACTTGGCCTCAACCCATTTGGTGAAATAATCTATGGATACCAGGACGAACTTGTGACCATTGCTTCCTGGTGGTGTAACCTTGCCGATGACGTCGATTCCCCAGGTAACGAAAGGCCAAGAGGTTGTCATGTAGTAGAGATCGTGTGGAGGCAAATGGTTGAGATTCGAATAGCGCTGACATTTGTCGGAGCTTCTCACGAACTGGATATAATCCATCTCCATAGAGATCCAGAAATAACCCATTCTCAGGATGACTTGCATTAAGGCTCGAGCATTCATGTGGGGGCCACAGGTACCGCCATGTACTTCATTCATTAGCTCAGCGGCCTTTTGCTTGCTGAGGCAGCGTAAGAGGGGACCCCGGTAGCGCTTTTTGTATAGCGTATCTCCCAGAAGGACGTAGTGGGAAGCCAATCGTTTCAGAGCTATCATGCTTCTTGCCTTGATTCCCTCTTTGTATTTCCCGTCTTCATTTTTGAAAGAGGCTTCACTGCTTTTTAGGTATTGGTAGATCTGAGCATACCACGGGTCATTCACTGATTCATTTTCTGCTTCAATTTCAAAACAGTAGGCTGGGTTTTCTCTTCTCCTAACTCTGAAGGGCTTGACTTATTTTCCTTCGGGTATTTCGACAAGAGAGGCTAGTGTTGCTAGGGCATCTGCAAACCTGTTGCGATCTCTGGGCAGATAGTAGAAGCTGACCTCTTTGAACTGGGCCACGACGTCTTCCATATAGGTGTGGTACTTTTGTAGACCCGAATCAACTGTTTTCCATTTGTTGGACACTTGGTTGATGATGAGAGCAGAGTCACCATATACTTCTAACTCCTTGATGTTCCTTTCTAAAGCGGCCTCCAATCCGGCTATGCAGGCTTCATACTCGGCGGCATTATTAGTGACCTCAAAATTGAGCTTTACGGCTATGGGAGTATGTTCGTGAGTGGGATTGACCAGGAGCATTCCTATTCCATTCCCCTGTCTATTCGCTGCCCCATCAAAGAAGAGTTGCCAGCGATTTTCTCCTTCTAGGGAGAAAATTCCATCATCGGGAAATTGAGGTTCATGTCCTTGGCATTCATCACTTGGGAAGTCGGCCAATTGTTCTGCCATTATCCACCCTTTCACGGATTTTCTTGTCACATTAGTGATGTCGTATTCGGCCCGAAAGAATGACCATTTTGCCAATCTCATGGAGAGGGAGGGCTTGTCGAACAGGTACTTGATGGGGTCCAACCTTGAGACCAAGTGCACTGAGTGAGACTGCATGTAATGCTTCAAATTTCCCACTACCCATACTAGACCTACGCAGGTTTTCTCGCAAGCTGATTAGTTGAGTTCGCTGCCTTGTAGTTTTCTGCTCACAAAGTAAATGGCGCTTTCAACTTTGGAATCTTTCTTTTCCTGTTCCAGCATAGCCCCAATTGCTGTATCTGTGTAGTTAGATATAGAAATAGTGGCTTTTGCCGATGTGGTGGGCAAAGGATTGGGGGATTCACAAGGTATGCCTTGATATTCTCAAAAGCGAACTGGCATTCTGGGGTCCATTCAGTGCGTGTGCTCTTCTTCATCAGCTTAAAGATAGGCTCGCAGATGGAGGTTAGTTGATTCACAAAGCGGCTTATGTACTGTAGCCTTCCCATGAAAGATTTGACTTCTGTCAGTGTTCGAGGCAGCTTCATCTCAACTATGGCTTTGACCTTCTGAGGGTCTGCTTCAATTCCCCGTTCAGTTACCATATATCCCAAGACCTTGCCTTGCTTGACACCGAAGGAGCATTTAGCTGGGTTCAGCCTCATGGAATGTTCTCTGAGATAGTTGAAGAATTTTCTCAAATCCGTGAAGTGCTGGCCATCTGATCCTTTGGAGTGGACTATCATGTCATCCACGTAGACCTCGATTTCCTTATGAATTATGTCGTGTAATAGGGCTGTGGCTGCCCTCTGATAGGTAGCCCCAACATTCTTCAGACCGAAAGGCATAACTGTATAGCAGTATGTCCCCCAGGGAGTAGTAAAAGCTGTCTTAGCCTGGTCCTCTTCGGCCATCTTAATCTGGTTGTAGCCGGCGAAATCGTCGACGAAAGACTTGACTTCGTAGTTGGCCGTGGTATCTACCAGCATGTCGATATTGGGCAGGGGGAAGTCTTCCTTTGGGCTGGCTTTGTTGAGATCTCTAAAATCCACGCAGCATCGAACTTTTCCGTTAGCCTTGGTGACTGTTACGATGATGGAGAGCCAGGTTGGATACTCAATGACTCGAATAAATCATGCTTTGAGCATCTTCCCAATTTCTTCCTTTACTTGTAACGACCATTCGGGCTTGATCTTTCTCAGCTTTTACTTTACTGACTTGACTTCAGGGTCTAACGGTATCCAGTGCTCCACTATGGAGGGATCGAGGCCGGGCATATCCTTGTAAGACCATGCAAACACATCCACGAATTCTCTGAGTAGTTCAGTCAGGGTTGCTTGTTCGACAACATTGAAGAAACTTCCAATCTGCGTCTCTTTAGGCTCTTCTGCAGTCCCCAGATTCACACGAGTCAAAACCTCTAGGTAGCTTGGGCTCGGTTTTTCTCTTTCTCGACAACCTGCTTAATGATTTCTCTAATGTATTGTTCGTTTAGTGTGTCTGCATCTTTATCTAGTGAATCATTATTAACCGTTTTTAAGCTATTAGTTAATTTATCATTAGTTAAAGTGGCAATTAGAGGATTCTCGGAAAGGTCAATCATTTCATTCAGAGAAAAAGGGAGTACATCATTGGCTACAATTTCGTAGTCTTCTAGCGTAAGGCCATCAGACGACTCTAGGGACTCAAATTCAATGACAAGAGACTCAGAGGACTTGAGATAGGTGGACACAAGGGGACGAGGGACCAATCCAAGATTTGTGATCATCTCTTCTTTGCTCGCGGACGGACTGGAGAGAGTCTCCCAATTCTTCAGGGGCATTGTAGACTGCATGACCATGGCTCGGGGATTTGACGATTTCTGTCCTCCCGCTTCAATTATCGCAATCATTTCTTTCACTGAACCCAGGTCAATCAGGTCTGGAATTTGTACTTCTTCCCCAAACATCTGCTGCATGACGGGACCATCCTATTCATCTAGAGAGAACTCTGGAGTCTTGGCCTTTGGTACAACCAGTTCAAACTCAGCCTTTGTGGCTTTTTCGACAGTCGGGATGACCTCATTGAGCTTCTCAAACTGCTTCACCAGCTCAAGCACTCCCTTGAAAGTATACACACTTTTGATGGTGGTAGTAGCCCCAGGTATTTTGGGTAAATCGAGAAACATTCTTTGGACGGGGTTGACTTTGGTTCCCCTGAACATGCTAAGATTCTCTTGAAGTTTCAACCAGCCTTCTATAGGTGTGGGCTCTTTGACTGCGGCGTTGTCCACCTGCGGAGCGCCCTTTGCGAAGTAGTCAGTAATGTCAAGACTGAAAGGGAGAGGGTTAGGACCACCATAAGGGATCTTTTTTGCAACAGCCTCCCTCCTCTTCCGAGCAATTTCCTTTTCTTTCGCAATCTCCTCCGAGGTTGGCTCATACCCCAGGCCGTAGCGAGTTTTTTGTTCCTTCACCTCAATGATCTTGTGAGTTCCTTGTAGGCATTTCCCAAGACCCAGACTAGGCAAGTAGTTCATCTTTCTCATCATCCTCATGGTTGGAGGAATTTTGTCCCAAGTGAGAGTCAGATCCACATTGAAAACTTGAGCTTTAGGAGATTCGACTGTGAAGCCAGTTAGCATGAAGCCATCTTCATCATGCTTGAACTCCAGGATGGGTATTCCACCTGTGTCAGTGCCCTCCAGAGTAACTAGGTCTCCGTAAATGATTGTTAGAGCCCCATCTGAAATGAACTTCACACACTGATGAAGGATTGAAGCGACTCCATTAACTTGGTGCAACCAAGGTCTTCCCAAAAGAGCATTAAAGGTGATTGGGATATCAATGACCTGGAATTCTACAGGTATCATCTTCCTGCCAAACCACAAGTTCAAAGTAGCAGCCCCAAGTACTATACATGATGTTGAGTTATAGGCCTTGACAGTAAGGGAGGAAGGCTTCAGGTCTGTGGGCTTGATGTCGAGCAGACTCATGATCTTTGCTGGGAGGATGTTCATTCCAGACCCGCTGTCGACCAGGACCGGAGGGAGGCGTCGTTCATCTAGCTGGACTATGATAAAGAGAGGTTCATTATGATCGGCTTTGAACTGGGGGAGATCGAGGTTTGTGAAGGTGACTATGTTTTCGTAGTGGATGTTCCCAATCAGTTGCACCACATCGTCAGGGGTGGCATCAATAGGAACCAGGGTGCGGGCCATACTTTCCTCCAATTTCATCTTTTGGGGGTAAGATGAGGTGAGTAAGGACCAGAGGGAGATGTTAGCTTGAGTCTTCTTGAACTGAGTTAGCACAAGATCTTCTTTTTCGGGGTCGAGAGTTTCAGCTGTCTTGGCATAATGGTTTTGGTTCACCCTGGGTGCCTGATCTGCCGACTTCTTTTCTGTTTTGGGGTTACTCTGGTGGATTTGCCCAGACCTGGTCAACAGATGCACTTCTTCCTCCGATTTATCTGTTCCTTCCTTACAGGATTCTTTCAATGCTGCTAGGGTCAACGGAGGAGCTTGCTTGGTGACTGGCCACTGGCTCTGGCTAATCTTGTTACAAGTTTCCCGGAGCTTAGAAATAGTGAGGTGCCGAGCTTGGGGATTGTGAATATCACTGGCTTCTAATTGGGCAGCCTTCCAGATCGCTTCCCAAGTTATGGGTTTCTGAACCAAAGAATGTGCCGTCGTTCCTTGAATGGCCCACAAGGCTAGGGCCTCTTCCGATTCATCCCCATCCTTGTGATCATGGTCTATATTGTCCAAGGCTTGTTTGAGCTTGCCCATAGTTAACATGCAGCAGGAACTATGACCTCCAGGGCTTGGTGGCTTCTCCCCTTCGTCTCTAGCTTTATACAACAGTCCCGGCTGCCTTTTATAATACTTGGCGCTAGAGATTACTATGGGGTTCTGTATGGGAGGAGCATCCGGTATCATGCCGGTGTCCAAGACCTCTCTCAGAGCTGTGATACACTTGGGAAAAGTGACTTCTTCCCTGGTAATCCTGACGAGGATTGTTACTTTGCCTCCAGGTGGGCTTGATCTGATAATGGTTACTTTTTCATTGGGGAGGATAGGGACTAGTCTTCCTTTCTCTAGCAGATTTTCAACTATTTGCTTAGATCGGATGCTCAAGAATCCTTAAAGCATGGTAAGCAGTGTTGAACTCCACGACATCTACATATTCAGCCCCGGGAAAATCCATTGCTTTCATATCTTCAGTCACATTGTCGTCCTCTGAAGTTTCTTCAATTTTTGGGCTATCAGCTTCCACCTCAGCGTACACCATTTTCCTTTCGCTTTTGCAAGCCGGGCAACCATAAGTGAAGGATTGATAGTGCTCACTCTTATGGTCAACTTAGAGGATCGTGACACTTGAGTCCAAATGAGGGGTACTCGGGGTCCGTTTCCAGATATCGAGGCTATTATGAAGGCGTTATGTTGGCCTATGGGTATGAAGGCAACCAGAGTGGCTTCTAGCTCCATAACCCTTTTGAGCGATTCCAGGCACTCATTGTACTCGAGAGGTTCAGCAGTGACCCTCAAGATCGTGATGCCATCGGTTAGAGGGGAGGAAGAGAGGGATCCAATAACATTTACCCACTCATTGTCTGTCGGAGGCTTGAAGTTTCCTTTTTCGACCAGTGCTTCAATGAAATTTCTCCACTCGCCTACCAGTTCTCCATAGGGGACATTGTGCTCCAGGATCTCAGATTCATATTCTTCTTCAACCGGGTTGGGCTGCTCCTCATCCTCTGATGTATTCGAAGTTGGGCAGTGACCGTAATCGCATCCTGAGAGAGGCTCAGCATCGAGGTCAATTTCCCTTGATTCATCATTCATATTTTTTGGTGGTCCTTCGTCGTCACTGGCTGACAACCACCCATTTTTTTGGGCGTTCACGCTGTCATTTTTGGCGTGGTCGTTCCAAACTGATTCTGGGTCTTGAGCCTCAATTAATTCTTAGCTTTCCCCGCTATCGCTGGAGTCATCGCCCTATGTTATATGAATTTTGGCTAAGATAGAGCGCTGATCATTGCTATCAGGGGAGGATAGGTATGTGCAACCACAGAAATCGTCATAGGCTCCCAATGTTGGAAGCGACAATTGCGACCGGGCTTCTCCTCCTAGGAACTGAGGGGGAAGAGCGGAAGGTGGCGGTACATATTTGACTTCTGGCAGGATATAAAAGCAATTATCCTCATCTGATCCTTCACCTTCGCTGTTATTAGGACAGTATTCGGCTTCTCCCAGAACCATTTTGCAGAAGTGTATCAGCTCAAGGTGCGCTTCAACCTCTTTACTGATATGTCCCAATACACGTGCCCACCAGAAGCTCTCTTACTCAATATTCTTTGAGTGCTCTAGCCACCTTGTGTAAATGGTTTTCTCATAGTTGGATCTGAATAGTCCCAGTTCTTCTGCATCAGCCATTTCTCTCTCTGAGAAGTAGCGAGCTTCATATTCCTGCAGGAAGATGCTAACATGGGACCAGGGAGGATTAGTTTGTTCATCATTCTCAAGGCTAAGAGGGGATCCGAATTCAGGATCATCGACAAAGTTAATCATGGGCACTTGGGAGTCCTCATTTGCTTCCTCGGTTGGCTCTTCCAGGCACGTTTCTTGAATAACATCCAGATTTTCCCTGGCGTGAGAAGGCTCTCCAATTTCAATCATGTTCACCCTATTGTTGTTTCTAGGGAATGGGTAATTGACTGTATTGGGCCCTTCAGGTACCTCCAGCTTACCTTTTTCAATTAACCCTCATATGGCCCTCTTCAAAGTTATACAATCGTCAGTAAAGTGCCCGTGGTACTGATGGAAAGAATAGTGTTTAGTAGTGTCCAAAGGGGCGTTGGGATCCTTAGGTTGATAATTGTCCAAGGGTCGAATTAACTCCTCTTTGACCAGTCCCCTGAAAACTTTGCTAAAGGGCATCGCGAAGTTACTGAACTTTATATTCTGAGGTTTATGCATCTCGACTTTCCTTGGCATGAAAGGAGTGTTATTGTTGCAATTCTGACCAGCAAAGTTAATTGTTTCTTTGCCCTTGGGATGGGTAGGAGCAGGATTAGAGGTAGTGGCTCGGTACCAGAAAGTTGGGGCAGCAGCCTGTTGCTGATTGTAAGCCTTCTCAAATTTAGCCTCAGAGCTGACCATGGCATACAGATCTGGATAGGGGAAATTGCTGAGGGATGTTCTTAAGTGAGGCTTCAAGCATGACTGAAAGATGTCCAACGTTTGTAAAAATTGCCGATGTTCTCGTCAGGGCATTGCATAGTTGTTTTCAAGTCTACCCAATTTGTCTCCCATTCCAGGTTGGCTTTGTATTTTTCGGTGAAGGCGTTGGTGACCTGTTCCCAAGTGGCCCTGGACTCGGGTTTCAATCGAAAGAACCATTCAAGAGCCCTAATTTTAAGGAGAGGCTGAAGTAATCAGCCAACTGCTGATTCGTGCACCCTTTGGCTTTCATGGCTAGGGTGTAGGTGTCAAGGTGGGTCTTGGGGCAGGCAGTTCCATCAAACAGTTCCAAGTTAGGCATCACGAACTTGTGGGGTAGAGGCACAATAGAATCAGGATCTGTGGGCCGGAGGGCAGCCTTCTTTCCTGTCAGTTCGGCGATCTGCGCTTTCATTTCCTTATGCTGTTCCATGAACCAAGCCAGATGAGAGTCCAGTGGCGGAGCCGAAGTGTTCAAACCAGTAATCGAGCTGGAGAGAGGAGTTGCCATTGGCGGCACACTGGTGGAAGGGATGGCAGGGCCCAGGGCATAGGTGTAAACCTGCCCTTGGCCTAAATTACCCTGGGGAGTGTAAGTAGGAGCCTAGGCATAAGGATAGAACCCAGCAGCCTGCTGCTGATTCCCAATGGGTAAAGATGGTGGAGGTAGACCAGAAGTGGCCGGGTAGCTTGAGTTCCCGGGGTGAGACTCGTAGGGAAGCTTAAATGTGGGTCGTGGACCTTGGTTGATGTATTGCATGCCTGGCTGGGGTGATGGTGTATAACTGGGAGGATATTGCGGTCCCGGTGATTCTGATGAGACGGGGATGGGGGCTTGCTAGCCTATAGGACCTTGAGTGAGGAACGGGTTTGTGGAGGCTGGCGAAGCCCTGGGAGCTGCTGGACCAGTATCATTTTGAGGAGGGACACCTGACTGTTGTCCTAAACCAACTGTGGCGGGGACATTCCAGACGGTTGCTGCGGCATTCCGGACTGTTGCTGTGAAGGCCCGAACTGATCTGTGCCAAACTGCGGAGGGACCCCAACTTGCTGTGGCATTCCAAGGTATCCCCAACCATGGGAAGAAATTCCATACTGACTCTGTCCCCACTGAGGGACTGCAAACTGGCTTGTCCCGATGGACTGTATGGGGCCTTTGGCTTGCGGCTGAGGAGGCTGACCCATAGGTCGGGGAGCATGGGCTCCGACAGTTGTACCATAGGAGACTAATGGTGGCATCCTGGTGTAGTCTGGGTGACTGAGAGTGGGATTAGGGTCTTCTTCCTCCTCTACGGTGAAAGTGCCATCGGGGTGGAGACTGGCGGCCAAACCGTGGCTCCTAATAGCCTCCAGAAGGCTGTTCATCTGAGCTTCCTATCGTAGTCTCATCTGTTCTGCCAACTAATTCCACTGCTGTTCTATTTGAGGAGCCTCGGGAGGCGGAGTGGTATTGTCCCCATTGTTACCAGCTGATGCAGACATTCTGAAAGCCGGAGTTGAAGCGAATGATGAAGCTGACGACGCGCTTGATTCTTCCCAACTGACGAGACGGTTACCCGGTGTCTGTACCCAAGCTTTGTGAGGTGCTGTGGGAGGAAGATATAAGGGAGGTTCAGACTTTCGGAATTGAAAAGGGGTAGGTGTTTGGGCTCAGGGCTCATGCAACATGCAGTTATTTGTTTAAATTTACTTAAAACGCATTTTCTTAAACCCTAAGTGGTTGAAAAAGATTGCTCTTTTTTTTCACTACTCTGGGTCCTGGATCAGTGGGACCTATCACTACGCCTACGGACCCTCAACCTGTAACCTCAAATAAGGGTTCCATAGGGCAAGCGGGTCCTACCGACCGAAAAGGAAAATGAACCTAAGGTCTGGTGGATCATGAAGTCTTAACGCGCATTCGATGTAAATTACCGGCAAAGCCAACGTCGAGGGTCAAGATCGAGTTAAGGTGCCTGACGAAAAGTTGGCATGACCTTGACTGATAATTGTCCTCAAAAGATCTTGACTCATCGTTGGTTAAGCGGTAATTAAGCATGGACTGGGCGTTAATCCTTGATGACTCGGTGTCACACAGGGAGCCGGTGCATAAACCGTGCGGGTCAAAGTCAAAGTCCGAGCCCCAGTCAAGATCTAGTCAAAGTTCATGACGGAAAACTGGCATGACCTCGACTGATTTAGGTCTACGGAGGATCTTGACTCGGCACATTGACTAGGGTTTGACCGACATGAGGTATACACTGACACGGTCTGACACGGACCGGACCAAAAACCAACCAAGTCTCGGACAAAATGTGTGTCACGGACAAGTGCAGGGTAGACACAAGGGTAAACCAATGGCTGTTTGGGTCGTCCCATGCTCGCACCGAGAGGCGTAGTAAGGCCTCCCAGGCTGCTACTGAGATTTCCCGGGTTAAGGACGTAGTGTGCAGTGTACGGTCAACGTGCGCGTAGTGTGCGGCAGTCTAAATTCCTTTTTGAGTAAAAACAGGGATTTTCAAATGTGTCTTAAAGGCATGATGCATTCAAAAGATTTTTTTTGAAAACAATTTTTTTGAAATGAGACCAGTACGTGGCGTTGTTCTACCATAATTTATCCCCGGCTCCCATAAGGAGGCGTTTAACGGGAAGGTTAATGGTTTCCAGCCTTTATACTAAGTATCATTTTTTTAAAGCATGTAAGCACATAAGCACATAAAATTTGAACAGTTAAAGGAATTGATCCAACAGTCAAAATTTGACTTTCCCGGGACGGTTAAACCGATAACAACGCATCATGGGAAAACACATGCACACGAAAACACACTCACACTCAAAAAGTTTCAAGTGTTGCGACGGAAGTTTGACCCACAAAAGCTTTTTTTTTAGAAAAACAAGTTTTATTTATTATTTGAAAACGAGTCTTTTTTTTTAAAAAAAAAAGCTTATTTGTCTTCAGCGGAGTTGCCACTGTGATGTACCCGATTTTGGCGCCTGATAAAAAACTTGGAAAGTTTTTGAAAAGATTTTTTTTGGATTGGGTTTAATCTTTTATTGGACTTTGAAAAATCAACGGAGTCACCACGCCATTTTAGTTTAAGGGCCAAAACTTTGAAAAATGCCCAAAATTAGATAAATGAGTCCAGAGGTCACGTTACACTCCGGGAAGAACGTTTGGCGTTCACCCGGAATGCCTCGTACGATGAGTCTTCCATACTTGAAACTTTTTTGTGTGTGTGTGTTTGTGTGTTTTGAAAAAGATTTTGAACTAAGAGGGGTTTTCTGGAAAATAAGAGAAGTACAAGAGACTGGAATGGAAAATGGTTTGAAAACAGTGACTAAACTGCAAAATTACAGAAACTGGAAATTTGTTTGCCGATGTCATCCGCGTGGATGACTTTGTAATGAAAGTTCATCCGCGCGGACTAACCTGCAGTCTAACTTGTTTTTTACAGTTTCTCAGTTTGACTCTGTAACTTCCAGAAACTTTACTGGATTTACAGAAATTAACTGGAAATGTAACTGGAAAGCAGAAAATAAAGGACATTTGATTTTTTGGGCATCCATGTTTTGTCCTCTCTTTCCCTAGACTTTGATTAGTGGTCATAAGTGATGAATCCACTTAATCAAGCCATCCCGGGGGTACATTAGGACTTGAAAACATGTCATTTGCAAGGAAAAAGGGAATTTGATATGAAAGTAAATTTGATAAAACAAGGAATATGTCAAGATGTATCAACTTTAGAGGAAGATCTCTAAGGTGGTCACAAGAAGGACCATCCTTGATACTTATACTCAAGTGTATCTCATACATCTTGTATGACCTAAATTGTGTAAGTCTTAAGGATGTTCATCCATGGAAATGATTCCAAGGTGAACATCTTAGACTATGGGGGGGACATTTGCAAGAAAATAAAGATTATGGACCATTTGAAGTGATCATCTATGGAGATGGAATCCAAGATGACCATGTTCTTGGTCAAGTGAACAAGCATGAACTAGAAATATAAAGGAACAAGGGAAATATACAATAAAAGTACGAATCCTTGTAGAGAATCATCCATGGAGATGGACTCCATGGAGATCCTCTTGGATCCTAGGACAAAGGGGAAGGGGGATAAACAACAAGTAAGTAAAATCACATTATGGAGACATGAAATGGATGCATGAACAAGGGAGTTTTGAGTAGGGAGAATAAGGGTTTACCAATGTTTCTTGGATTTGTGTTTAGGGTTTGAGGATTTCAATGGCTTAGGACTGGTTTTGGAGTGGATTTGGTGTTGAATTTGGTGTAGAATTTGAGTGGTGAGAGTGTTGAGGGCTGTTTGAGGATGAATTTTGACAGAGTAACAGTAGGATTTATCAATTTTTGACCTCCTGAAACCGAGGGAGAAGGGTTGTATTTATAGGTTGGCTTGGATACAATCTTATCCGCGTGGATAAGATTGTAGGCACAATCTCATCCGCGCGGATGGAATCAGCAGCGTGCCTGATTTTTGCAGAAAGCAGTTTTGGCTGTTTCTATTTAGTCAATATTCTCTTTTTTTATTGGAAATGACAAATTCCATCGAGGTCCTATGCCATTTTCTTATTCCTAAGAGGTCCTTCCTCATTCAAATTGTCAAAATAATATCCAAAATTCCCCTAAATGATTATAAATCATTCATCTGGGCTGACGGAATATTAATGACCTAGATTGGGGCACTTACAGGTCTAGCCTTTTTATGCCTTCCTTTTTTCCTCCACCATCCGTAGAAATCTCCCGGGCTGGTTCTTTATCATAGCAACTCCGCCCGTAGTATTAAATTTGATCCTTTGGTGAGGAACGGAAGCAACTATTCCCAATGCCGCCTGAGCGGTTACGCCGAGTATAGCATTGTATTGGGATGGAAGATCAACCACCATAAAAGTGATTTTGGCTGTCTTCTGCATGGGTTTCTCCTCGATAGTTACTTCAAACTCCATCATCCCCTTTACCCTAACTGGGTGATTTGTGAACCCCTTGAGCATACCGGCGTAAGGAGTCAGGTTGGCCTCAGTCATATTCATTCCTACCAAAGTATGGTAGTAGAGGATGTCTCTGGCCACACCTGTATCAATCAAAACTCGGCCAATATTAGCTCGGTTGATTTTCATGCGAAGGGTGAGGGGCTGAGTAGAGTGAAAAAGGGTGGAGGCAAGTTCACTCCTTTTAAACCCAATTTCTTGCTCTTCTTCCAGAGCCACGGGGGGGGGGGGGGGGATCAAGAAGACTTTCTCCAAGTTCATGATCTGGAGGGAGAGCTGTTTGTTGGAAGTAGCTTCTTCTCCAATGAAATTGATCTCATAATCACCCAACTCATCATCGTCGTTGTCCTCTCTCTCCTTTCTGTCAGGGCCACGTAGTGTTCATGCCCGTGGGTTATTATTGGCATTATTGGCCGTATTGTCATTATGGCCCTGTACCCATTTTGTCAACTCCCCGTTGTTGATTTTCTATTGAATGATTCGTTTCAACGGGAAGCAATCTTCTGTGCTGTGACCGTGGTCATTGTAAAACTCACTGAACTTTGCAGTACTCCTCTCATTCGGCTTTCTGCCCATGGGGGGAGGAGGGGGAAGTTCCATTTTTCTCATAATAGCTGCTCGCGAATCAATAAGGGGAGTGAAAACTGTCTCCTCCATTATTTTCTGAAGTTTGTCAGTCCCACGGCTACGGTTTTTGCCTTGGTTGTTGCCGCAGGCAGATCCCTGGCCTGTCTCCTAGACTTGGCTGATTCGCTCCTTTGTGGGTCCGTGGGGATCGGCCTCATTTGGCTCCTCGGCCGAGGCAATAGCAGATGCTCGCTCGTACATCTCCTCCATGCTTTTAGGCCTGTTGGAGGCAAAGTTTATTTTTAAGAACGAGGAGGAGAGACCGCCTTCAAAACAAAGCCGGATGTCACCCTCTTCTAGATCTACAATCTGCTCGCTCACTTTTCTGAACCGAGAGATGTAGCTTTTCGTGGTCTCCGTCGCAGCTTGCTTGACTTGGACCAAGTCTGTCTTAGGCTGGGCTAGCTCGCCTACCCCAGCAAATGCATTTAGGAAGAGTTGCCTGAACTGATTGTAGGCTTTGATGGACTTGGGCTTGAGGGCCAGCATCCAAGATAATGCTTTGCCCGTGAATGTTGCGGCCAAGGCTTTGCACATCACCGCTTCATCCGATGAGAATAGGGCCATATGCCCTTCAAACCGCCCCATATGGCTCTTGACATTTTTTGAGCCATCATACGTTTCCATATGGGGGGGGGGGTTTCCCCTTCTGAATGGGTGACCGGACAAATTTGTCACTAAATGCATCCATAGTGCGGTCACACTTCTGGGTTATTTTCTGGTGAGTTTCCCACATTTGGTGCATGAATTTGACAAATTTTGGGTTCTGGTCATCCACCCTTGGCTTCTTAGCACGTGGATTCACGGCCTTCCCCCTGGCGTAAGCCACGGATCTGACTTTGGACTTGGCACGGTGATTGGATTGAGCCTCCTCCCCTTTCTCCTCGCTATCATAAACTTCCACAACATCCTCCATCACTGCCTGGTCGTGGTTGAGGGTTGGTTCTGCACATTTTTCCCCCTAGCTTGACTAGCAAGCGAGTTAGCGGGGGCTCGTTGGGAAAACCTTTGGAACCCTGCTGGGAGGGGCATTCCGCCGTTTGCCTCCAGCTCGACTAAATCCAACTGAGCTTCATTGATAGCCATGACCTCCGCTACTAGTTTGGACGACCAGGGCTTCCTGTCTTTTGAGGATCAGCTCGGGAGTGAGAGGAGTGTTTGGGGAATGGAAAGGAGTTTTAAGAGTGGTAGGTGGAGGAGGAGTTTTTGGGCTGCTATTTAGGAGGGCCACGGCTTTTTCTTTCCTTGCCTCCTCAGCGAGCCTCCTCAGATCCTTTTGGACGGGGGAGAGGCTGTTTAAGCTTTGAGAACGGGCCCCCAACCTGAGAAAAGCTGAGGTGCTTGGTCTTACAGGGTTGATATTCGAAGGAGAAGCTTGGTTCTCTTCAGGAAGTGTTAAATATCCGACATTTCCAAGAGTTTTAGACATTTTTGAAAAAAGGCTGAAAAATATTGGCCTTTTGACAACGAGTGTTTAGAACACGACGGGTGTTTTGACACAAAAATTTATGAGAAAATTATGATTTTTCCCTGCAATGGAACCACTGATGATGCCTGGGCTTTTGGGGTCAGAGCGGTTGAAGGATATCTGCCAGGATATATTTTGGTGTACCTAGAACACAACAAAGCAAAGCACCGTTAAGGTCAAAGTCGGATGTTAATCCAACTCAGGTCCTCGGGTGTGAGGATAAGATATCGAGAATGATAAAATAACCTAAGAATAAGACCTTGGAATGTCTTAGAGTGTGTGTGTATGTGTTTAGGGTTTAGACAATGACTTACAATGTCAATTTGGCACTTCCCTTGTCCAAGGGGACAAAGGTCTTCTATTTATAGGCAATGGAGAGCTGCTCGCTGACGTAAGCCATGAGGTCAGCCCTAAAAGGCATCTTAGTCTTTGACCAGATACACGTGTTCGCATCCGATTGGCTCTGTCAGGGAAGGAAGATTCACTGTCAGAGGGGATGTCGCTAAAAGGGACGGGAGCCGTGTATTTGGGAGAGTTGGTGAGGCGCATTAATGGCGATAGTAGGCGCCTGTCTGAGCAGCATTCAATGCGATGGGAGTGAGCCGGTTACTGTACTGTCAGATCTAGTAAGTAAACTTGCTCAATAAGTTTTGGTCATAACCGGGAGTCTAGCGAGATAACCGGGAGTCTGGTATGAGACCGCAGTCAACATCTTTGGTGCCGTCAATGATAATTGATGCGGGCACGGATGGGACAGTCATAACTCCCGCGGTCACCTAGCTGATGGTCTGGATCCCTTCGGTCTTGACTGGGATGGTATGAGAGGAACGCGGTCTTGACCTCGAGGGTCTATCTATCCGCAGTTTTGACTCTGGCGGTCTAGGATACGCCACATCCAACTGGGCCTTTGGACCAGACCGAGTTTGGGCCCGATCTAGCTGGTCCAGGCCTGGTCTATCCAAAATGAATATTGTTCCACCGCTACAATAATTATTGTAACTTAAAGAACGCATACTCTTATCTAAAAATGTGACTTTGATAGCTATTTGAAAAATAATTTTCGGCTTATTTCATTCAAAGTTTAACATATAATGACATTTACACTAATCTATAGTGAGATTAAATGTCTAACTATGCTTATCAAACATATATCTAAAATTTAGGTTTTCTATATATGATAGAGATACTCCAGATTCTCAAGTGAATATAATCTCCTTAATCTACTCTTATTTGTACATATAATTTCCTTAAATGTCTATATATTGAAGATTATTGTTTGTATTTATAATAGACTAGAATTGTGTAGCTTGGCCTTCAAGTAAACTCATGCATATATACTTTGTCAAATATGAATAACAAAATAAGTTCTTCCAATTATTCTCTCATTCTGTTATGGTAATCAGATCATAAATCCAAAATCCTAAAAAAAAAATTCACTTTCCTCTCCTCTCGATTGCTCTATCTTCCGATCAACCCAATGGCCGGCTAAGACTCCTCTTATCTCCTCCCCAACTCATCCGAACCAACTAAACCCTTGATTGTTTTTGCCCTCTCCCACATCCTCAACCTTACTCCAACAAACTATATTGCTTGGATGATCCAAATAAAGGCCACCTCCTTGGCCATGACCTCTTCAAGTATATTGATGGCACTCTTCTTGCACCACCTCATTATCTCCCTCAAGCTGAGGCCACCACTCCCGTCTCTATCACAACCACAACACCCACCAACACAAAACCATCGATAATACCCACTCGCACCCCTAATCCGGAATACACCACATGGTTCCGACAAGACAAACTTATCCTTGGTGCCCTAGCCGAAACTGTTTGTGTAGTGCCCTAGGTGTTTAGTTATGTTTGACTTATTATCTAAACCACTATGTAATCATCTTTATCATTTATTATAGAGAAAGTATTATTTGGTTCATTATATGTTTTGCATGTTTATTACATTGAACTACATCCCTATTTGTTGAGAACAACTAGTATAAGTTTGTAGTGGATAATCATGGAGATGATTATATGCATGTGATGCATATTACATTTATGGATACTTGCTAGAGAACAAGTATTGGACATGACCTACCAATGATATTTATGACATGGTCAATAGTCATATGTGTCATGAATAAATCTCATGATAGTCGTGTCATTGAATCCTTGTACCCGAGATTATCATTGTCTTCTACATGACGAAGATCGTGTTTAATATAGTCTAACACTGTCTTTAATCGGATAGCAATAAGGGCTATGTTAGCACGATTGGAATCATGTAGGGAAGAATGATAAGTCAAGATGGGATTTGTCCCTCTTATGAAGAGAGATGTTTGCTTGGGCCCCTCGATGAATGATGTTGATGAAATGTGTGGCCACACTCAAGTGATTTGATAGAGATCAAATGCATTTGGATTATCAACATATTCGGAATAGAGAAAGCATTGAACGGAATGAGTTGACATAAACCATGACTCATGTTCAATTGGACATCGTGGACAAAGGGATTGTGACATTGGATCTATTGAGGAATCAAGTCTTGATGTTATATTAATTGGGTGGACATAATGATTTGCTAGAAGTCACTTATGTCTTGTAAGGTCGATGTTTCGACTCACTACCAACATAATATAATTCCTTTTGGGTCACACACAAAGAACGAATTTGATTCGAGCTGAAATTATGGATTCTGGAGTCATGGACGACCGCTGAGATTCTGCATGGGCGACCTCCCATAAGTCAACTGTTGACTTGGGCGACCGCTCAAAGGGATGTGGGCGACCTCTTATGAGTATTTCGAAAATTGGCATGAAAAACTGTACAGGTGGGCGACCGCCCATGTGGGATTTTTGAAGAAGGATAAAAGCGCTGTACAACTGGGCGACCGCCTAACCCTTGGTGGGCGACCGCCCAGGTCATGTTTCAGCAATCAATTTTTGCTTCGAAAAAGGACTTTTCTCCCTATTTGTTAGGGCTATTTATAAAGTATAAATAGGTCCTTTTTCCCTAGCTATCAGATAGTAATTTAGGGCCTTTGGAAACACAAATTCCTTGATTTTGATTGAGAATCAAAGATCAAAACACCCTAGATTCAATTCCATAATCAGCCATAGATTATTGAAAATGTTTCAATAATCAAGAGGATCATCTAGCAATCCAACAAGAAGGTGTTCTTGGTTCGTTCGCGTGTGGATTACCATTAGAGGGTGGTTACATTATCACCTAAGGCCTGGATCAATTCATCACATTGAAAAACAAGGAGAAGATCAAAACCTTTATCAACGGTTTTGATATTCGTTTTGAGATTCGATTTTCAGATTCGAATTCAAGTTAAACTTCATCGCATTCAAGGTATGTAAATTCTATCTCATATTAATTTCTAATCTCTTCATGCTAGACGGATCTTAGGGCTAGGGTTTTGATGTTAAAATTAAATCTTCCGCTGCGTTTGTAACCCCTATTCCCAACAGTGGTATTAGAGCCCTGTCTTGCCATGATTAAGATTGAAATTGCATGCTAGATTTAATATGATTATTTGCTACCATGTGATATGAAATAGATCTAGATTCCATGTGTTTTGTTTCTATGAAAAACAAGTATATGTGATATGCCATGATTCATGATTAATGATAAATTAATTAGATTAGTTTATCACATAGGTTATTAATCTATTAATATGATTATTTAGATTTGTAATTTCTCAAAATTGAATCAAATTTTTTGTATGATATTTTGTGAAGCCCTATGTTCATGATTATGTTCACATGAGATCTATGTTACAACCATGCGATGCTTGTTACATGTTGAAAACCTTCTAAATATTTAAGTCTTATGCCATTCCTTGATTAGAACACTTGTGAAATTTTAGGGTATTTTGATGTAGTTTCAGCCATAGTTGGGTGCATCATTATATCTTGATTTGTGAACAAGATGATATTATGGTTGATGTAGTTTTGGCCATAGTCAAGTGCATCATTCCAAGTCTCATATGTTTGAAAAGTTAATTGGTGCTTTCAAATAAGATTTGACCCAAGGCATAGATGAGATTTAAAAACATGTTTTTGACATATGATGTCTAAGGAAATCTCATAAAAAGATCTAAGAGTCATATAGTGATATGATTGATGTTTCTATCTAAATAGCTTAATTTCGGGTATTAGCCCAGTTAAATCGGAATTAAGTGAAATATGGATCTTAGCCTACTATGATTATATGATACATGCTTGTATTTGAAGGTGTATAATTTAGTGGGAGTATTTATGAAATACATTATTTGCTCTTAGATGATAAATGTGTTGATATTGATATATATTTATATTGTTTGCATATTTTATTGTAGAATGGCTACACACAATAATCAACCCCTGTCACTGCGATCTGTCCTTGAGAAGGACAAGCTTGAGGAGAACGGTACAAACTATTCTGATTGGATCAGAAGCCTTAGAATTGTTCTAAAGCAAGAGAAGAAACTGTACGTTCTCAATGAACCCATTCCACCTCAACCTGCTCCAAATGCTTCTAGGGCTGATAGGGATGCACATAAGAAACATAATGATGATTCTATGGATGTCGCATGCCTTATGCAAGCCACTATGTCTAAGGCTCTTCAGAAGGACCTTGAGCACATAGATGCAACATTTGATCTTGCTGAGCGCTTAAAGGAAATGTTCCAAGTGCAAGCAAGAAACGAGAGGTATGATGTGGTTAAGGCCCTAACTGCATGCAAGATGCAAGAGGGGCAATCGGTGGGAGCTCATGTCCTTAAGATGAAGTGTTACATTGAGCGTCTCGATAGGCTTGGAAATCCGTTGAGTTTGGAACTCGCCACTGATTTGATATTGAATTCATTGCCTGAAAGTTATAGTCATTTTATTATGCACTATCACATGACTGGCATGGATAAGAATCTCTCAGAATTGCATACGATGCTTAAGACCGCAGAGATGAATATCAAGAAGCCTAAAACCGATACTATGTTAATGGTTAACAAAGGCAAAGGGTTCAAGAAGGATGGAAAAGGTAAAGCAAGTGTTGCTAAACCTAAGGCAAAAGTTGCCGATGCCAAAGAGGCTCCCAAGGCATCTCAAAAGGATGCGGTTTGCTACCATTGCTAAGATGTTGGTCATTGGAAGCGCAACTGCAAGGCTTACAAGGAAGGCCTAAAGGCGAAGAAGGGTAATATGATTGCTACTACTTCAGGTATCTATATGATAGATATTTTCCTTTCTGTTTCTAGTTCATGGGTATTAGATACCGGATGTGGATCTCACATTTGTTTAAATGTCTAGGGACTGAGAATTAGGAAGCTACTCAAACAAGGTGAAGTTGACCTGCGTGTTGGGAATGGAGCAAGAGTTGCTGCATTAGCCGTAGGGACATATGATGTAACTTTACCTAGTGGCTTAGTACTTGTTTTGAACAATTTTTACTATGTTTCGGATTTGAGTAGGAATATTATTTCTGTTTCTTGTTTGGATAATGAGGGGTATAATTTTCTTATTTCGAATAAGAAGTTTTATATTTATTTAAATGATATGCTTTATGGTATTGCAAATTCATTTAATGGCCTTTATGTTCTTGATGTTGATGAGAAACAAAATAGTGTTGAAAATGTTTATCATGTGGATAAGAAGTCTAAACCGAATGATGTGAACAACACGTTCATGTGGCATTGTCGGCTTGGTCATATAAATGAGAAACGCATTTCTAAACTCCACAAAGATGGAATGTTAGACTCACATGATTATAAATCATATGAGATATGCGAATCTTGTTTATTGGGCAAAATGACCAAACCACCCTTCACTAAGAGTAGTGAAAGGGCTAGTGACTTATTAGGCCTAATACATACTAATGTATGCGGACCAATGAGTAGCATTGCTAGGGGAGGATTTCGGTATTTCATTACATTCACCGATGACTTATCTAGATATGGCTATGTCTATCTGCTGAAGTCAAAGAGTGAATCGTTTGAGATGTTTAGAACATTTCAAAATGAAGTACAAAATCAACTTGGCAAAACAATTAAAGCACTTTGATCCGATCGTGGTGATGAGTATTTGAGCCAAGAATTTGACAATCATCTCAAAAACTGTGGAATTGTTTCAGAGTTGACTCCACCCGGAACGCCACAATGGAATGGTGTTTCCGAGAGGAGGAATAGAACCTTATTAGATATGGTTCGTTCGATGATGAGTCAAGTAGACCTTCCTATATCATTTTGGGGACATGCATTAGAGACTGTTGTGTTCACATTGAACAGAGTCCCTACTAAATCTGCTCCTAAGACCCCACATGAGATGTGGTATGGAAGAAAATCTAGTTTTTCTTTCATGAGGATTTGGGGTTGCGAAGCTTATGTGAAGTGACTTGTCTCTGATAAGTTAGAACCTAAATCCGAAAAGGTTATTTTCATTGGTTACCCTAAGGAAACCAAAGGGTATTATTTTTACAACCGCAACGAGAACAAAGTGTTTGTTGCTCGATATGGTGCTTTTCTTGAGAAACAATTTCTCAATAAAACATCTAGTGGGAGTAAAATTGATCTTGAAGAAGTTCAAGAACCCGAAAATAACATGGAACCGATAGTAGAGACTGAACCAAGTCCACAAGAAGTTGTGGAACCGGTTCAAGATCCACAAGTCCATCGTAGATAGGATAGGTTACGATCCGCACCCGAGAGATATGGATTTCTCATGTCAGAAAGTAATGAAGTAGAAGTCATTGAGAATGATGAACCTACTTCCTATCAAGAGGCGATGTTCGATCCCGATTCGGATAAATGGTTAGAAGCCATGAAATCCGAATTGCAATCCATGTCGGATAATCAAGTTTGGAACTTGATTGAGCCACCCGAAGGTGTAAAAACTATAGGGTGCAAGTGGGTCTTCAAGAAGAAGACTGACATGGATGGGAAGGTGCATACTTATAAGGCTAGACTTGTAGCAAAGGGATATAGGCAAACTCATGGTGTAGACTATTATGAAACCTTCTCGCCTATTGCCATGCTTAAGTCTGTTAGAATTTTGATTGCCATAGCCGCATATTATGACTATGAGATATGGCAAATGGATGTCAAGAACAAAGATGAACCTTGTGTATACATGAAATTCAGTGGGAGCGTTGTGCTATTTCTTTTGTTGTAAGTCGATGATATCTTACTCGTTGGAAATGACATTCTTGCACTTAAGACTGTCAATTCATGGTTAGGGAAGTGTTTCTCAATGAAAGATATGGGCGAAGCCGCTTACATCCTTGGTATCAAGATCTATAGGGATAGATCAAAGAGGATCATTGGTTTGAGTCAAAGTACCTACATTGACAAGGTTCTTAGAAGATTCAAGATGGAAAATTCTAAGAGAGGAAACTTGCCAATGGGTCATGGTGTTACTCTTAGTAAGACTCAGTGTCCTAAGACAACTGATGAACGAAAGAGGATGAATGATATTTCATACGCTTCGGCTATTGGTTCTATCATGTACGCTATGATTTGTACTAGACCCGACGTCTCGTATGCTTTGAGCATGACAAGTCGTTACCAATCTGATCCGGGTGAGAACCATTGGATGGCAGTCAAGACGATCCTAAAGTACTTAAGAAGGACTAAGGATGTGTTCTTGGTATTTGGAGGGATGGAAGAAGATCTTGTTGTAAGAGGTTACACAGATGCTAGCTTCCAAACCGACAAGGATGATTTCCGATCGCAGTCGGGATTTATGTTTATGCTAAACGGAGGTGCGATATGTTGGAAGAGTTTCAAGCAGAGTACTATTGCCTATTCTACTACTGAGGTCGAATATATAGCGCCATCCGATTGTAAGTACCCCAATCTGGATCACCCTCTTCCGAGCATATGGGAAACACCGCAGACTCACAAACGCAGTCTCGAAGACCTCTGGCACTCAAAACCCTCAAAAAACCCTCAGCCAAACCAAGGGAGGAACTTTTCTGGGATAAAAAGGGACAAAAGGACCTCTTGGGAATTTTCAGAAAATTGGAAAAGCAACTAAGGTCCGTACGGACCTCTTTGTTTTAATAATTACTGAATCCCCTTAAAGTCCACAATATTCCCTCAAATCCCGGAGAACATCATTACCCCCCTACATGGTTGGTCCGTACGGACCTCTTTGCATGCTGAGATGGTCCGTACGGACCTTATTGCAAAGGGAACATCATCATGGCTGAATCTTCTTCATCATCACAGATTCCCTCAAATCGAGGAAAACCAAAAATTTAGATTACCTAGAAGGTCCGTACGGACCTTCTTGCAGTTTTCTGGCACTATAAATAGAGGGCTCCCCCTCCCTCATTTAGACACACCTCCCTCTTCTCTCCTCTCCCCCCAGCCTTCAGGCTCCCCTCTAAGACCCTTCGGGGCAATCCCGGCCCCTTTCGGATCCTTCCGAGGCCTTTCGAGCTCCCTTGTGGTGCTCCGAAGCCTCTCCGAGCGCTCCCGCGACGCTCCCACGCTGCCCCGAGGCACTCTCGAGGTACTCTAAGGCCCCTCGTGGTACTTCGAGGCCTTGCCTGGTCTTTCCTAAGGTGTCTCGGCCCTTTCCGAGTCAAGCCGGTAGCTTAAACCCACGCCGAAACTCTGCCCGAATGACTCCTGCCATCCCAACACACGCAGAAACTCTGCCCGAGTGATCCCTGCGATCCCAACGCACGCCGAACCTCTACCCGCACGCAACCTACAATCCCGACGCACGCCGAAACTCTGTCCGCAGACAACTGGCTCCTCCCAAAGCAATCCCGGTCCGTACCGGAACATTATTTCATCCTCAAACACTATTCCCCAGCGGAAGACAGACACGAACCAACATTGGTAAGGCTTCCTTCCATTACTATTTCAATACATTTCAATACGTAGTGTACAATGTAGACATCCGATATCGCATGCATTTTTAAAAGCACACACACACACACACACACAACAGTTAAAGAATATTAGGGGTATCCAAAAGACTCGTTTTTACGAGGCGACTCGGGTGAGCTCTAAGATTATAATATTCTCTTCCCGAGGAGTCATCTGACCTCCGAACTCAAAATCTCATCACACAAAAAAAACAGTTTATTTTTAAACTGATGCCCTTTTTCAATGTTTTGGGCTTAATAAAAACGGCGTGGCGACTCTACAAAGCAAAAACACGGCGAGACACCTCCAACAAGCGCCGCAAGGCAGCGAAATGCCAGATGGCGGGGTGCGATCGCGCTGCCTCTCCGATCCGGGTAATTTCAGTTGGCGACTCTGCTGGGGACATTTTGTTTTAAAATCTTTTTAAACAAAAACAAAAGATTTTTAAAACGCTGATGAGGGTTAAACTTTCATTTTTACCTCTTTTCTTTAACTGTTGTGTGTGTGTGCATGTGCTTTACTTTTTATTTTACAAAAAAAATAAAAATACAAAAAAAATGCATCAATATACATCTGTGCATACATTTAAAATTCTTCAAAAACTTCTGTTTTACTCAGAAAAAGAATTTTAGAGACCGCACATTACACGCACTGCTGCCTCGGTTACACCGCACACTACTCACACCGCCGCTGCCGCTACACCGCACGCTACGCGCACTTCGCCTCGAATACACCGCACACTACAACCCTTAACCCGGTGGTCTCGGTTGCAGGTTCGTTTGGCCTTCCTACGCCTCTCGGACGCGCACGGGATCATTCCAAACATCCCATCCTAGCCAAAGCGTCAACCCTGCACGTTTGCGTCTTGAGTCACACTACTGTCCGGACTCGCTGGTTTTTACCCAGGTCCGTGTCATACGGCTCGGATACATATACCATGCCGGCCATTTTTGAGTCAAGGCTCGGAACTCAAGATCCCTTGCGCAAGCAAAGCGATGAAAGGTCATGCTAAAATCTTGACCTGATCTTGATTTCCGAAGCTACACCCAGACGATGTTCCGTCCCGGATATACATCCATGCTCACATGACACCATGTCATCGAGCCTTTGATACGTCAAGACATGACGATATGACCCAGCCAACGCCTAACGTCACAGATCCCTTGCACAAGCAAGGTAAAGAGAGGTCATGCCGAACTCTTGACCTGATCTTGACTTAGTGGCCGGCTCGGTTCACTATTCACATGGATAGCGCATCAAAACGAACATGACAGGATCAATCCTTAGGTTCGATTTTTCTTTTAGGCCGGTGGAAACCGCTTGCCCTATAGGACCCTCGCCCGGGGCTGTCCACCCTGGGATGTCGAAATACAGGTGCAAAACGAGGGCTTATAGCCGCACGTATGGTCTCCAGTGACCCAGGATCTAGCATAGTTGCGAAAAAGAAGAGCAATCTTTTCCAACCTACCTAGGACTCTGAGAAAACATGTTTTAAGTAAATTAAAACAAAAAAAAATAAAAAAAAATAAAAGAAGCGGAAACCGCATGCCACGTGAGCTTTCCCCCTCTTATCCCGAACGGCCTTCCCGTGTCTAAACCTTGCCCGTCACCCTCCAAATAACCGAGAGTGGTTGAGAATACCCGGGAGCCGCCTTTTCAGTATCGAGGTCACAAGGTCCGACAGCCCTTCCAGTTCAACGGTCCGCACCGTCCGCTACTCCCCCATGACGGGATCGACAGATAACAGTGAGGGAAACGGAACCCCGCCACTAAGGAACCTTCAAACAATGGAGGAGGTGCTGCGAGCCTTCGAAACCATCAAGAAGCGCCAAGAAGAGCAGCAAGCCTAGATCGTAGACACCTTACGTCTTCGAGGAACCGTTACAGTTCCACAACCTGACGGAACCTTTGTTCTCATAGAAGACGAAGACATATCGGCTCCCCCGGTTTCTCAAAGCTATCAGCAGATCCCACCTCCACCAAGCTACGAGATCCCAGCAACGCTAAGTAGCTCTCGCTCAAAGCTCCCCTCAGGCGTCAGTCAAGCAGCTCCGACATGCCCGCCTCAGCACAGTCAGTTTCCCGGCTCTGCACATCAAGCTCAGTACCAACAGCACACGTACGTGCCTGCTCTACCAGATCCCAATGCATCTCGGTATCCCCCAGGATTTAACCCTTTGCCTCTATACGAGCCTCGCAGCCATAATCAGAAGTCCCTATGCTTACCTGGGATAGGCATCCCGAGCGGATATCCCGACATCTCAAGCTTGCCACCTGCTAGTCTGCCACTTGGGGCTAATGAAGCATTTCCCCAATTCCCAAACACAACCCTTAGCGGACCTGGCAATCACGCCCCTAACTTCAGCACTCCAGGGTATGGGTTGGTATACACTCAACTACCTCCCCAAGACTCCCGAATGGCGATACCATCAGCCAATCCACCTCCATCTTCGATTTCTATCCCCGAAAACGGTAACCCGCCTCAACCTGCCGATCCCCACATGGCTTGGCTGATCGAGCAAATGAAGGACATGCAAGGCAAGCTAGCCAGTTCCCGGAAGGACTCCCTCCTGCCTACTGATCCAAGCAAAGTGGTCCCGCTCCCTCCGAAATTCAGGATGCCAGAAATGGAAAAGTTTGACGGGACGGAATGCCCAAAAACTCACATCGATACCTATGTCTTGGGTATGAGAGCTAAAGGAGCAACCCCTCAACAGATGGCGGACCACTTCCAGCATTCTCTCAAATCCACAGCGCTAAGGTGGTTCCTCAACGTAAAGGCAGAAAACCGCTCCACATGGGACCAAATCAGCGAGATCTTCCTAGAGAAGTACCGCGCCAACCTTGAGTGGGAGACAAACCGCCACGATCTGCAAGCCACCGAGCAAAAGGATGATGAACCCGTTGGCGAGTTCTACAAAAGATGGAATAATGGAAGAGCAGATGGACATTTTCCATTCTTGCCTCAAGCCATCCCTGAGGACCTTGATTAGCATCACTTCTATCCGGATCTCCGTGCCATGGTCAACGCTGGAACTAAGTTTGAGAAGACTCTGAGCCTTCAGAAGACAACAGCAACCCCTGCTTCCTCCTACCGCTACCGGACAAACCTGGCAACTTCAACTCCTGCCCCAAACAAAGGAAAAGAAGCAGCCGGAATAGTACACTACATCCAGAACGGAGCTCAAGTTAACCGCGATCAAGTAGCCTCAAGGAATAACAATCCCCCTCGCTTCCCACAATTCCAGCATTTTGACAACCTCGAAATGCCCCTGGGCCAAGTATTTGAAGCTTTGGTGAAACGAAATCTTCTCAAGCCTCTCGAGAATTTCCAACCAAAGACTCCCAAGCCCAACATGGATATGAGCAAGCACTGCGCCTTTCACAATTACCCCGGCCACACCACCGACAATTGCTTCGTGCTCAAGCAGGTGGTCCAGGGGCTAATCGAGGAGGGAAAATTGGAACGCCCTCGTGGCCCCAATACCATCGGAAATCCATTCCCCCGGAACGACAGGGTAAATACAATAGCTTTTGACGAAACTCCAAGTGAGAGCAGACCCCCTGCAATTTCTGAAACCGTCAGCATGCTATCTCGCTATGACTGGGAACGTGAAACCAGAGTCAAAAGGTCTCGTGACCGGGAATCCAGACAAGAACGCCCAAGGGCAACTGTCTCCTTACGATCTTTGCCCCGACCAAGGCACACCAATGGATGGATCGAACGCTCCCCAGAGGAGACTGAGTCAAATGGCAGCACAGGAAGCGGTCTAGCCTTTATGGACGATGACTTGCCGATATGTGAGAATCGACACAACGAAGCCCTCCTCATCCTCATAAAAATAGAGATGTTCTTCCTCCCGAACTTCTTGATTGATAACGGCTCCGCAGTCAACATCATCGCTTTGAGCACACTGAAACGACTTCGTATCGACCGCTCCCTGATAAGACCTTCACCGTGGGTAATCCGAGCCTACGACTCCACTGCACGACCAATCGTAGGAGTCATCAATCTGAGGATCCAATTCGATGCACAACTGGAGTCGGTAGAGTTCCAAGTCGTGGAAATCAAACCAACCTTCTCCGCCTTGCTGGGACGACCTTGGATACATCAGATGAAAGCGGTATCGTCTACTCTTCACCAATGCGTGAAATTCATCAATGCCAATGGAGTGATCGAAGTAATCCGCGGAAGCAGTACAATGTCAAGCGCTTGGCCGGCAAGCTACGACCCAGAAGAAGGTCCCGACATGACCGAATACTCGTCTCCAGATGAGTCTCCAATCCTGTCTCGCTACGAAGTGGATCCTTACATCCACGCTCTAAGCCGCGACGAGCTGGAAATCGAAGAGCTCATGGGTCAGGACGACAACTCTGACATATGCGACTGTGAAGAATGCTTAAGAGAAGATCAAGAGATGGACGCCCAGATGGAGATTGACCGAGGAGTAGACCCTTACTTCGCCGAAAACCCTCTTGCAAACTGGCTCATCACCGATCCACTGGTACAGGACAACCCTCTGGCCGACACTCTCGGATCTTACGGGGACAGCCATCACAGCATAGTTCAATTCAACATTCCAGTGTCCGACCTAGATGAACAGTGGCGCAACCTCCTCCAAGGCCTAATCAGGGAAGGAGAGATAGCATGCCCCCTCGAATCAGACATTGTAAATGTTGTCCAAGCAAAGATCCCAGATAAAGAGGCGGATTCTATGAAAATGATCAACATCAGCAAGAATCAACTCCGAATCAGCGAATGCTTCGCCCTCTTAGAAGTAGCCCTCAGCGACTTCTATCATCAAAGACCCCCAAGGACTGGTAGCAACACTAATGGAGGGACGTCATCAGGGGAGCAACCAAAAACCTCCGCGATCTGGTTTGAAGTCGAACCACATGCAAGCTATTTTCCGGGAATCGTGCCAACTGAGGATTGGTCACCAAGGCCATTGCCACTCCCTCTAGAGCTACAGCCTGCCCAGAGTAATGAAGCCTGGTCCAATCCCTCGTCGCCCATAGTCTAGCTTCGAGTCATGTTGTCTGTGAATTCATGTCTTTCGAGTCATCTGATGGCTCCACGCCGGAAGATCGTGAGTCCATAATCAACAATGTACAGTCTTTACGCTTTCAATAAAAGGTCCGACCTTTCTAGAATATCCTTTCATTGCATCTTTAACAAATGATGAGTTAACTAATCAAAACAGTTAATAACAATTCATCTACACAAAGAAGCAAACACATTAATTGAATAAATGCATCAAGCAAACATTTAAGCATGTTGTCAAACGAGAGAAAAATCGGGCCCAAGCTGCCGAGGAGGTTTTAATCACAACGATTTGCGAAATTGCTGAAGAGCCAAAGAGACGCCAGTCCAAAGCCATTTCCAGCACAGAACAAATATTCCAATACCTCAAAGAACGGGGAAACCGCCTTCATGAACGAGAAAGGCCAACACAGGGAAGGGGTCAAGGCCAAGAGCATCATGGCCATAAAATGCCTCGTCTCCCACTTTGTCATCCTTGGGGACATGCTGTACAAGAAACGCTACCAAGGACCACTCCTACGCTGCATCAGCCAGGAAGAAGCGAGCAAGTTCATGAACGAAGTCCACAATGGGGCTTGCGGTCCCCGCATGAACGCCAGGGCCCTAATGCAAATCATTCTCAGGATGGGCTACTACTGGATCTCCATGGAGGCAGACTGGATCCACTTTGTTCGAAGCTGCGACAAGTGTCAATGGTTCTCCAACCTCAATCATCTACCTCCCCACGATCTCTACTACATGACTACACCCTGGCCTTTTGCCACTTGGGGAATTGACGTCATCGGGAAAATCGCTCCGCCAGGCAGCAACGGTCACGAGTTCATCTTAGTAGCCATCGACTACTTCACCAAATGGGTCAAAGCCAAGTCCTACAAGGTACTCACCTCCAAGAAAGTCGCGCATTTACTCAAGGAAAACATCATCTGCCGTTACGGCATCCCGAATGAGGTCATATCAGACAACGTCTCACACTTTGAAGGGGAATGCGACAGACTGCTGGCCGAATTCAAGATCACACGCCACAAGTCTTCTCCCTACCGGCCACAAACAAATGGCGTCGTAGAAGCAGCAAACAAGACTCTCGAACGGATCATCCGAAAAATGACCACCCGAGGACGAGATTGGCCCGAGAAGCTGCACCTTGCACTTTGGGGCTAGCGAACATCAGTCAGAACAGCCACGGGAGAAAACTCATTCGCCCTAACATACGGGATGGAAGCAGTCCTTCCCATTGAATTGGAAATTCCCTCACTCCGAGTGCTGCTGGAAAATGACGTCAACGAAGTTGAATGGCTCCGAAGCCGACATGACGAATTGGCTCTGCTAGACGAGCGACGACTAAAGGCCATGGAACACGTCCGAGCCTACCAAAGCAGGATGGCGAGAGCTTTCGACAAGAAAGTCAAGTCCCGAGACATCAGGGAAGGCGACCTTGTACTCAAAGAAAAGCCTCCCACTCGAACCAACCCACTGGGAAAATGGGAACCAACATGGATCGGCCCTTTTGTGGTTCAAAAGATCTTCTTCGGAGGTGCCATGAAGGCAGCAGACCTAGACGGCAATCCCTTCATGAATCCGGTCAACGAAAGCAAACTTCGCGAGATACTTCGCCTAAAGAAGAACAAGCTGTGCATCTCTTGGCACTCCATGTAGTGTCGAACTACGCGAGACTGAGCCCTCTAGTCAGGAGAACGTAGGCAACCTTAATTGGTCCGGTCTAAAAACACACAAAAAAGTCAAAAGTTTGAATGTCAATCAAGACCTCCATCAAACTACACACTTTCCAAGAGCATGCCCCCACCATCACCTTGACCAAGTCAAACAACGACGGCAACTTCAAAGGACATCCGAGGGTCACTCAGCATCAAACGACTGACCCATGTCTGCTTCCAAGCCAGGGGCTTGTCTTCGCCCTCACGCGCTTCGAAAAAAAAAAGAGCTCGAGCAAGGGCTCACAAAAAAAAAAAAGAGAAGCTCAAGCAGAAGCTACAAAAAAAAGAGGTCAAGAGCCCGACGCCAACAAGAGGCAAGGAAGCTACGGAAAAGACCGTCAAAACAACTTGTCAGGGGATCATCCAATCTCTCAAACGCAAGGCCCGAGCAAAGGGGATTGCCGTCAGGGCCCAGGCCACTTCAGTTCGCAAATACAACAGAAAAGTCCGAAGATGGACGCCGCCAAGGTTCACAAAATACACAAAAGCGAACAAGAGATCTTGCGTCTCGACAAAGCTTTAAAAGTAAATCACAAATCACTAACGATTACAACATTTCTTGATGAGTTCAAGCACGGTCTACTCTCAAGTTCACAACATGCTAAAAGACAGCTTAATACATTTAACAAATAATGTGTTTACAAATGCAATGAATGGATACATAGGAGGTCATTCCGCGCCATCTGCGCTTGTCCCCTCGCCATTCTTCCCTTTCTTCCCTTATCCCCGGCGAGTCTTCTTTCGCTCCACGCGAACCAGCTCTGCGTCTCTCAGTCCGAGATCAGGGGTCCTCCCCGTAGAGTCAAACAATCCAGTAGCTCTCAGGGCTTCATTCGCTCGTGCTTCGGCTCGGATCTCCTCCCTGCGAGTCTGCAAAAGGGGACCTCTCCCCGCCAGTTTGTCAACTTTCGTCTCGTAGTCAAACAAAGTGTCTCCCGTCACATCCTGAGGGTCAGACCAGGCTTCGGCACTCCTAAGGCAATAGCTACTACGGCAATCGGGCCCCAGAATCGCTCCACGCCTGCTCCCCAAAGCCACTTGGGACTGCCCAACACGCTGCTCATACCAAGCCAGGTACTGGGTCGTCAATACGACACTCTCTCGACGTCTAAGGAGCACCACCTGAGGGAAAGCGGAGTACTTCCATACCCTCAGAAAATACAAGAGAGCACCTGGAGCTTCCATACAAAGAGGAGCTATCTCCACAGTAGCAAGGTCATCCCAGCCCAACAAAGGCTCCTGCTTCATCCCAAACTGTCGGGAAACAAGCGACGGAATATAGAAGGAGGACCAAGACAAACCTGGAACTCTTACAACATAAGACCCTTCCTGAAAGGCCCTCCTAGTCTCAATCCCCCAGTGCGGAACCCACCAATGGATCTGATGCGTACCAAGCCATGCCATCCATCTTTCCCAGGCAGACTGATCCATATCCAACAAAAGAGGTCGCCGAGCAAATGACCATGAAGAGTCTCCCCCAGCACCAACGGGACAATATCCTCTCCAGCTCTGCAGTGCCCAACCACATCTAGCAAAGCGCCATCGCAAACCCCAAGGGAGCTGACCATAAAGAGCGTCGCTATCACGCACAAGGCAAATGCATCCCAAGAGACATCACTCTCGTCATCAACCATGAACCGCTCCGGCAGCGCAGAAATGTCAAAATGACCCGAATCAAGGATCATGCCTTGCACTTCTTCCAACGAAGTCCGAAGAAAGCCTGCAAGCTTCACGCTCACAGCAGCACTACCAATCAAAGGAAGCGAGATGGCCTCCACCTCCGGTCCTCCAATCAAAGCCCGAAAATCCTCGAAGGTGGGCACTACTTCATTGTAGGAGAAGCAATACACATGCCTCCTAACATCCCAGAACTTCGCGGCAGCCCGCAACAAGTCCCAATCAGGAACCAACTCCTTAAAAGACCAAACCGAGCAAAGTCGAAACCTTACCTCGAAAGCCCACCTCTGATGCCTCATACGGTGTCGCATCCACGTTTTCAGTTGCTCAAGGAAGTGTGCTTGCCGCTCCTGCGAAAGCCTTGGTAAAATTCTTGGAACGTACGAAGAATCCATGGCAAAAATGGAGGTTCCTAGAAAAAATGGGGAAGAAAGCTCGAAAATGGCTGCAAATGGGGAGTGGGGAAAGTCCAGACATCCGGAGAACATTTATTTCCTCCCCAAAAGCAAAGCTGGTCCGTACGGACCTCTTTGCAACCCAGGTCTGTCCGTACGGACCTTATTGCATCCTGGCCCCACTTTCCTAGCAAACTGGCCAACAACCACTGTCCCCAGCAGGACCTTGCTCCAAACTGCCCAAACACTGGCCAAAGCCATTTCCGGCAAGCATACACTACCCACAAATGCACTCTCAGCTCACGTGGCATGCACAAATAAGAAAAAAATAGTAGCAACCATTCCTAGGACAATTCCCGGGAATCACAAAAACGACATTACATCTTAAAATAAAATACTTTTGCCATGCAAATACAAGTGTTTTATTACAGGTACCCATAAATGTCTGTTGCTAAACAAAAAAAAAAGAGAAGATATGGAAAGAGGGAAAGCAAATGAATCCTAATCCGACTCCTCAGCATCATCATCACTGACATCCTCAAGCGAGAAGTCGGGCATCCCGGTAAACTCGCCAGTCACACCCTCATCATCGGAGTACTGAATCCCCTCCTGGGGCTGGTACTCAAGATACTCAGAAGGATCGAAACCAACAAAAGGGTCGAAGAAGGCATGCTCTGACGAACCCTCAACCTGTGCATCCGGCGGAGGAAAGAACTGATGAAGGGTCTGCGACCTCTGAGCTCCCGAGGATGTCCCGGCGTCCATGCTATGCCGCCCTCGCGAAGGTCCCTCCTGCTGTGGCTCCGGCTCGGCTCTTGGTGGAGGAACGTCCACAGAATGCCTCGAAGGCATCGGCTCGTATGTGATAAGTGACTATTATATAGTCATTTATCCTTAGTTTTGTATACTTTTTAAATGCATAAAGCATCATTTTCATTTCATTTTATGTACTTTTTAGTTCCTTTTTTATATTATCTAGATTTTACGCCTTTTGGTATATTTCTTGCATTTAAAGACAGGTTTTAGGGTCTTTTTATCAAAAGGATGCTTGGACACTTCAAGGCAAAAGACATGGAAGAGCACCAACCAAATCAAGCACACAAAGTTAAATTCCAGGTGGAGCGGCCGTGCACCTAGCCATTTTCAGGCCATTTGTGGCCCTAAAATATAGAACGGCCGTGTCTTGAAGAGGGAGTGGCCATGTCATTATTTAGAGCAGCCGTGCAGCTTGGAAAGGAGCGGCCGTGCGAAGTGTCAAGACTCAAATTCAAATCTGGCGCCAAGGGTTGCACGGTCGTGCAACTTCCTTGACGCGGCCGTGCAAATCGTGACTGCAGATGTAAAGGCACCTTTTGATGGCACCCAATTGAAGAGTCTCCTCCCAATTATAAATAGGACCCTTGTAATCAGTCTTAGATACGAAATTTTAGAGAGAAATCACTGATACTTCATAGATAGAAAATACAAACACTTGTGATAACAATTTCCAAAGAGATTTGAAGATCAAGTTCATTGTTTGTTCTTGAAATTACCTTGGAAGAAAAGCAATAAAGTGAAGCACCATTTCCATCATTTGCCTTCTATATTCATAAGTCTTTCTTACTCAATCTCTTACTTTTATTTCTTATATGTTATAAATGGCTTGTGAGTAATCCCCCTTATTCTTGGGGTTGGAAACTCAAAAGCATACTTGTTCATCATTCAAAAAGAAAAGTCTTGTCTTCTTTCTTCATCTAAACAATTTCTTTATATTATTCTCTAAATGCCTTACATTTTGGAGATGTCCAATTTGTATGATTCAGTCAATTGAGAGAAGTACCTAGCGGAGAATCTCGATTGACGGAACCATATAAAGAAACTAGATTTCATTGATCACGAAAGTAGTTCAATGGCCTAGGGATGTTCCTTTAATGGAAAATATATCGACTCTCGTTCTTAAAGGGTTCTTACTAATTATGGTCAGCTAGAGATAAGCCGGAACGCCCGTTTGTGACAGGGCGGGAACAACATAAACGGAAATCTCAAACAGTTAGGACATAATTAGTGAAGAATGCAACGCTACTTGCTTGACCGTGAGAAGTAGTGCAAGCCGAATGTATCATCCTTGCATTTTATGAAAATCTTTTATCTCTAAGACAATGACGATTTGATGAACAAAATTATGTGTATGCTTTCCAATCCCGAGAATGCTTCGTTTTATAAGAATTTAATTAAAGAATTTTCTGTTTATGTTCTCTCTATTTTTCTAAAAACAAATTTTATCTCCCCCCAATCTTTTCTATAATTTCTAAAGACAAAAATATTCCCTAAAGTAAACCTTGTCTCTGTGGGATCGACCCGTACTTGCACCCGCTATATTACAATAGCCCGTGCGCTTGCGGATATAAATAAATCGTTAGGTTTCGACCGAACAAGTTTTTGGCGCCGTTGCCGGGGACAACGGTTTACTTTTATTTTTGTCTTTACTACATAATTTTTAGTTTTTGTTTTATTTTTACTATTTTTCTTTCTCTTCCAATAAATTGTTGCGTTTAATTTCTCTTCAAGTGTTTTTCTTATAGTTTATGAAACGGACTCGGACATACATTGACAACTTTGATCCGGAACCCGAAAGAAGCTTTCACGAGAGATTAAGAAGATTTAGAGAAACTTTAAAGAAACATATGGAAGGAGAACAGCAAACACCCGCTAGGACCCTACGGGACTTTGTTAACCCAAGTACCCCGGGAACTAGATCCCCTATTGTTGTGCCGAACTCCAGAGCGGCACACTTCGAGATAAAGCCGCTGTTATTACATATGGTTATGAATAACCAATACAGCGGCACCGCTTTCGAAGATCCCCATCTACACATCCAAACATTCCTTGAATACTGTGATACCACACGTATTCAAAATGTTACTGTGGAAGCAATCCGGATGCGCCTTTTTCCTTTCTCTCTTAAGGATAAGGCGAAACAATGGTTGAATTCGGTCCCCCAGAATTCATTAACAACATGGGACCAAATTCAAGAAGCATTCCTTGGTCGATTTTTCCCACCAATCAAAACTGCCCAGATACGAACAAAAATCACTAACTTTTGTCAAACAGATAGTGAGACTTTGTATGATGCATGGGAACGGTTCAAGGAACTTCTCAGAATGTGCCCCCACCACGGGCTTGAAAAGTGGTTGATTGTTCATACCTTCTACAACGGTCTCATATTCAAGACAAGAGAGACCATTGATGCCGCTGTGGGAGGAGCATTGATGAACAAGGGAGTCAATGAGGCATACGACCTTATCGAGAACATTGCATTGAACCATTACCAATGGTCAAATGAGAGGGAGCAGCAACAAGGTACGCCCGGTAAATATAATGTTGATGCAGTTACTCTTCTCTCTTCTAAAGTTGACATGCTTTTGAAAAAGTTTGAAAATCTTAATGTCAATCCCATTGCTAGTGTAAATGTGTTATGTGAACTATGTGGGTCTAACTCACATAGTACGGATAACTGCGAGTTACTTGACGTTACTTCTAACGATCAAGTGAACTTTGTTAATTCTTTTGGACAAAAAGGGGGGATGTATTCTAATACATACAATCCCGAATGGAGGAATCACCCCAATTTTTCCTATAAGAATAACAACGTTCTTAACCCGCAACCATCTACACAACCCCCGGGATTTGCACCTAAGAATTTCAACAACAATGCAAGTACCTTCCCCCCTAAATCTAAATTGGATCTTATAATGGACTTTGTAGTGGAAAATAAAAATTCCCAAGAAAAGATCAATAATGAATTTAGGGAATGTTTTAAACTGCTTAATGCTAGGTTTGATAACTTGGCAACGCATAATAAGATGCTAGAAACTCAACAAGCTCAACAGGCTACCCCAATGAATAGGCCATAAGGGAGTCTTCCCGGTCAACCTCAAAGGCCAAATGAGCAAGTTAATATGGTAAAAACTAGGGATGAGCAAGAAAAGATAAATGAATGCCCTAGAAATAATCATAGTCCAATCCCTCCGATGATTGAGACTAGTTTGGGGATGGAATCCCCTAAAAAAGAAGACAAGGATTATGATGAATTCCTTGATAACCTAGATGCCATTAATGTTAACATTCCATATTTTAGAAAAGATAAAGATATGCCTTTAGCCGTTAAACCTTTGAAAAAATTAATTTTTGAAAAAGAAAGGCTAGAAGAAAATGAGAATGTTATGTTGGCGGAGGAAATAAGCGCTGTTTTGCAAAATAAAGACCCTCCGAAATTAAAGGATCCAGGTACATTCACCATTCCTTGTTGTTGGCAGAATAAACATAAATAACGCTGTCCTTGACTTAGGAGCTAGCGTTAGTATAATGCCATTATCGGTTAGCGAGAAGCTTGGTATAGGGGAACTTAAACCCACAACCATAACTCTCCAATTGGCAGACCGATCCGTTCAATACCCCGTTGGTATTATGGAAAACTTGCCTTGTCGAGTAGGGAACTTGATCATCCCTGTCGACTTTGTTATCTTGGATATGGCGGAAGACCATTATATTCCCGTCATTCTAGGAAGGCCATTTCTTGCCACTGCGGGGGCAATCATAGATGTTAAAAATGGCACATTTTCCCTAAATATAGGGAAAGAAAGGGTCGAATTTAGTATGCATAGGTCAGTTCTCGAAGATCCCTATCTCGAGGCCTACACACCTAGTGAAGAGAATTGGACCCCAAATGAAGAGACCTACACCCCTAGTGAAGAAAATTGGATTCCTAGTGAAGAAGATTTAATGGGTGAGGAACCAAAATCAAAGGAAGGAATGGAAATAGATATTGAACCTTTGATTTGCAATAAAAATAATGATTTAGATATTTCTGCATATCCCAAAACTAACAATGCAGTGAAAAAGTCAAAGAAGGAGGTCACTTCAAATTTTCGAAAGTGCAAAGACTATAGGTCACTTGTTCTAACCAAGAAATCGGGATGGAAGAAATGTCTACCGCAGAAGATACTCATTACCCCGGAAGGATTGCAATGGCAAGTTGTCAATGACAAAAGGCCAACCAAATATCATGCATCTCCTACTACCGGGAAGGGGTCGAGCTAAGGACCTAAAACAAGCATCATCGGGATGGTAACCGATGGATTATTTTTTGCTTTATCTTATTTTTTTATTTTAGTTTTTATTATTATTGTGCTAACCTTGTTTTGTAGATATAAAAGAGAAAAAGAAAAAAGAATTAAAATGGTGAAATTCTGGTTAGCACGGCCGTGCAGTATACCTTGGAGCGGCCGTGCAGTTCATATCGAGTCAGAACGGGTTGACTCAGAAAAAGGGAGCGGCCGTGCAAGTTCCTTGACACGGCCGTGCAAAACGCCTGGGGAGTTGCGTCGTTTCAGTCAAAAGACGTACCCTTCTCCCTCCTCCCTCATTTACTTCATCTTCTTCACTCCTCCCTCTATACCTCCGCCCTACCCACCTTAAATACCCATTTCTCTACCATTTTAACCCACAATACAACCCTCAATCCTCCTCAAATCCACCACTCAAACATCTCTCCCTCACCAAAATCATCCCAAAACCCTCCTAAAACCCCAAATTCCGAAAATTCAAAACCCTTCACCCATTTCATAAATTCAAAGGGGTTACTCCGAATCAAGGTGCAAGGAGGGAGCTTTTGGACGTTTTAGTGGTCGGGTAACAAGGATTTCGTGATTCCTTCAGCAAATTCTTCGGGTAAAAACTCTTTCACTTCTCTTGTCTTTCAATTTTTTGGGTCTTAAGATAATGTCTACCAAAGGGAAAGGAAAGGCTACAGAGAGAGTAACAAAGAAGTCTCGAAAAGAGCAAGGCTCTTCCTCTAACTTTAATCCTACTCTCAATACTTTGGGGATTGATTTTAGAAGCCCAAGGGAGACGGCACGTTTTGTTGCCTTGAGTTCTAAAAGGATTAGGCCAACCCAATTTCCTGATAGGCTTGCCCTAAGAGCATTAGGAATTTATGGAGATGTTCTTACTCTTCATATGGGATTAAGATCCGATGGCTTCCTTCAGAAGCATGAAAAGACTTATGAGGTCCTTACCCTAGAATTTCTAAGCACGGTGAAGAGTAAGATTGTGGAGGAAACTTGTAGATTAACGGGAAGGGTTTTTAATCAGTTCCATTTGGACTTTCGCCTTGGAGGAAGAGAGCTTCATTTAACCGGGGCTGAAATTAGTAGAATTTTGGGTTTATCATTCCAAACTGAGTCTTTTCCCGACATGCCCATTGAATATAATGAAACTGCTTTTTGGAACCAAATTACCGGCCTTCCATCCTACACATCCCGAAGTGCCAAAGCTTCTTCTATCATTCACCCATCCCTCCGCCTCATGCATAGGATGTACGCTTGCACCATCTTTGCTAGGGAGGATAAGGGAACGGTAAATAGGAAGGAGTTGCATGTATTATGGTGTTTTCTTTGGGAGAGAAGGAGGATGAATTTGTGCAATTTTCTTTTTGAGTTGATTGGTGACATCATTTCTCCAACCTACAACGGGGAAATTCACATTGGAGGTATAGTTACTTTGTTTGCCAAGCACTTCAATTTTGAGATTCCAAATGAATGGGTTGAGGTGAGAGGGTCAACAAAATTGGATATTCCAACCCTTCGGACTATGCAGCTCATTACGGAGAGGGGGAATAACGAGTACAATTGGTTAGTAGGAGCGGGAAAAACGCCCTATATTGTACTCCCAAGCAACAATCTCCCCACCATTCGGATAAGAGAGCCCGAAACTTGGATATTTCCAAATGCCATTGAAGGAGAAGAAGAAGAAGAAGAAGAGATTCAAGCCCCATTACCACCCGACTTCTACCAGAGGTTTGATCAAATCTTTGTCCAACAAGGCCAATTGCTTGAGCAAAACGCTCAAATTTTTCAGCGACTCGGCCAAATTGATAACCGAATTCAGAATGCCCAAGGAAGGATTGACGACATTTACAACTATGGGGCAAATTATTGGGACAACTTTCCACCACCACCACCACCACCATTTTAGTAAGTTTTTCTCTTTACCCTCCCAAAATTTGGCATTGTTCCTTGAAACATTGAGGACAATGTTCATTTCAAGTGTGGGGGGGTATATCTATCCTTTTATTTTTCGCTTTCTAGTTTTAAATTTTTACTTGCTTTCTAGATTAGATTTAATTGCTTTTTAGTATAATTTTTTTTTTAACTTAGTTGCATTTTTCATTTATGCATGTATAATAGTATATAAAAAAATAAAAAGAAATAAATCCCTATGATGATCCATATCATATTTCTTATGCTTGCCATTTGCCCTAGTATAATGCCTATTTATCTTTCCTCTCATATTTTTTTTATAAACTTAGAAATTTATAAAAAGAAACATATAGAGATATTTCTAGGAAATAATTTTAAAGCCTCATAAGTTAGTATAGCAAAATATAGGGTTTTATCAAGAAAAAGGCATTTGATTAGAAGGAATCTTTAAATCTACACTTGGTCATTTTTATGAAAAAATATTGAGAATATTTCTTCAAAGTGTACATCTTTTATCTTTATTGAATGTTTATTCCCTTATTAGAAGCACCCTTTGGAAATCCGTTGAGTTTGGAACTCGCCACGGATTTGATATTGAATTCATTGCCTGAAAGTTATAGTCATTTTATTATGCACTATCACATGACTGGCATGGATAAGAATCTCTCGGAATTGCATGCGATGCTTAAGACCGCAGAGATGAATATCAAGAAGCCTAAAACCGATACTATGTTAATGGTTAACAAAGGCAAAGGGTTCAAGAAGGATGGAAAAGGTAAAGCAAGTGTTGCTAAACCTAAGGCAAAAGTTGCCGATGCCAAAGAGGCTCCCAAGGCATCTCAAAAGGATGCGGTTTCCTACCATTGCTATGATGTTGGTCATTGGAAGCGCAACTGTAAGGCTTACAAGGAAGGCCTAAAGGCGAAGAAGGGCAATACGATTGCTACTACTTCAGGTATCTATATGATAGATATTTTCCTTTCTGTTTCTAGTTCATGGGTATTAGATACCGGATGTGGATCTCACATTTGTTTAAATGTCCAGGGACTGAGAATTAGGAAGCTACTCAAACAAGGTGAAGTTGACCTGCGTGTTGGGAATGGAGCAAGAGTTGCTGCATTAGCCGTAGGGACATATGATGTAACTTTACCTAGTGGCTTAGTACTTGTTTTGAACAATTTTTACTATGTTCCGGATTTGAGTAGGAATATTATTTCTGTTTCTTGTTTGGATAATGAGGGGTATAATTTTCTTATTTCGAATAAGAAGTTTTATATTTATTTAAATGATATGCTTTATGGTATTGCAAATTCATTTAATGGCCTTTATGTTCTTGATGTTGATGAGAAACAAAATAGTATTGAAAATGTTTATCATGTGGATAAGAAGTCTAAACCGAATGATGTGAACAACACGTTCATGTGGCATTGTCGGCTTGGTCATATAAATGAGAAACGCATTTCTAAACTCCACAAAGATGGAATGTTAGACTCACATGATTATAAATCATATGAGATATGCGAATCTTGTTTATTGGGCAAAATGACCAAACCACCCTTCACTAAGAGTAGTGAAAGGGCTAGTGACTTATTAGGCCTAATACATACTGATGTATGCGGACCAATGAGTAGCATTACTAGGGGAGGATTTCGGTATTTCATTACATTCACCGATGACTTATCTAGATATGGCTATGTCTATCTGCTGAAGTCAAAGAGTGAATCGTTTGAGATGTTTAGAACATTTCAAAATGAAGTACAAAATCAACTTGGCAAAACAATTAAAGCACTTTGATCCGATCGTGGTGATGAGTATTTGAGCCAAGAATTTGACAATCATCTCAAAAACTGTGGAATTGTTTCAGAGTTGACTCCACCCGGAATGCCACAATGGAATGGTGTTTCCGAGAGGAGGAATAGAACCTTATTAGATATGGTTCGTTCGATGATGAGTCAAGTAGACCTTCCTATATCCTTTTGGGGACATGCATTAGAGACTGTTGTGTTCACACTGAACAAAGTCCCTACTAAATCGGCTCCTAAGACCCCACATGAGATGTGGTATGGAAGAAAACCTAGTTTGTCTTTCATGAGGATTTGGGGTTGCGAAGCTTATGTGAAGTGACTTGTCTCTGATAAGTTAGAACCTAAATCCGACAAGGTTATTTTCGTTGGTTACCCTAAGGAAACCAAAGGGTATTATTTTTACAACCGCAACGAGAACAAAGTGTTTGTTGCTCGATATGGTGCTTTTCTTGAGAAACAGTTTCTCAATAAAACATCTAGTGGGAGTAAAATTGATCTTGAAGAAGTTCAAGAACCCGAAAATAACATGGAACCGATAGTAGAGACTGAACCAAGTCCACAAGAAGTTGTGGAACCGGTTCAAGATCCACAAGTCCATCGTAGATCGGATAGGTTACGATCCGCACCCGAGAGATATGGATTTCTCATGTCGAAAAGTAATGAAGTAGAAGTCATTGAGAATGACGAACCTACTTCCTATCAATAGGTGATGTCCGATCCCGATTCGGATAAATGGTTAGAAGCCATGAAATCCGAATTGCAATCCATGTCGGATAATCAAGTTTGGAACTTGATTGATCCACTCGAAGGTGTAAAAACTATAGGGTGCAAGTGGGTCTTCAAGAAGAAGACTGACATGGATGGGAAGGTGCATACTTATAAGACTAGACTTGTAGAAAAGGGATATAGGCAAACTCATGGTGTAGACTATGATGAAACCTTCTCGCCTATTGCCATGCTTAAGTCTGTTAGAATTTTGATTGCCATAGCCGCATATTATGACTATGAGATAAGGCAAATGGATGTCAAGAACAAAGATGAACCTTGTGTATACATGAAATTCAGTGGGAGCGTTGTGCTATTTCTTTTGTTGTAAGTCGATGATATCTTACTCATTGGAAATGACATTCTTGCACTTGAGACTGTCAAGTCTTGGTTAGGGAAGTGTTTCTCAATGAAAGATATGGGCGAAGACGCTTACATCCTTGGTATCAAGATCTATAGAGATAGATCAAAGAGGATCATTGGTTTGAGTCAAAGTACCTACATTGACAAGGTTCTTAGAAGATTCAAGATGGAAAATTCTAAGAGAGGAAACTTGCCAATGGGTCATGGTGTTACTCTTAGTAAGACTCAGTGTCCTAAGACAACTGATGAACGAAAGAGGATGAATGATATTTCATACGCTTCGGCTATTGGTTCTATCATGTACGCTATGATTTGTACTAGACCCGACGTCTTGTATGCTTTGAGCATGACAAGTCGTTACCAATCTGATCCGGGTGAGAACCATTGGATGGAAGTCAAGACGATCCTAAAGTACTTAAGAAGGTCCGTACGGACCTTCTTGCAGTTTTCTGGCACTATAAATAGAGGGCTCCCCCTCCCTCATTTGGACACACCTCCCTCTTCTCTCCTCTCCCCCCAGCCTTCAGGCTCTCCTCTAAGACCCTTCGGGGCAATCCCGGCCCCTTTCGGATCCTTCCGAGGCCTTCCGAGCTCCCTTGTGGTGCTCCGAAGCCTCTCCGAGCGCTCCCGCGACGCTCCCACGCTGCCCCGAGGCACTCTCGAGGTACTCTAAGGCCCTTCGTGGTACTTCGAGGCCTTGCCTGGTCTTTCCTAAGGTGTCCCGGCCCTTTCCGAGTCAAGCCGGTAGCTTAAACCCACGCCGAAACTCTGCCCGAATGACTCCTGCCATCCCAACACACGCAGAAACTCTGCCCGAGTGATCCCTGCGATCCCAACGCACGCCGAACCTCTGCCCGCACGCAACCTACAATCCCGACGCACGCCGAAACTCTGTCCGCAGACAACCGACTCCTCCCAAAGCAATCCCGGTCCGTACCGGAACATTATTTCATCCTCAAACACTATTCCCCAGCGAAAGACAGACACAAACCAACATTGGTAAGGCTTCCTTCCATTACTATTTCAATACATTTCAATACGTAGTGTACAATGTAGACATCCGATATCGCATGCATTTTTAAAAGCACACACACACACACAACAGTTAAAGTATATTAGGGGTATCCGAAAGACTCGTTTTTACGAGGCGACTCGGGTGAGCTCTAAGATTATAATATTCTCTTCCCGAGGAGTCATCTGACCTCCGAACTCAAAATCTCATCACACAAAAAAACAGTTTATTTTTAAACTGATGCCCTTTTTCAATGTTTTGGGCTTAATAAAAATGGCGTGGCGACTCTACAAAGCAAAAACACGGCGAGACACCTCCAACAAGCGCCGCAAGGCCGCTAAATGCCAGATGGCGGGGTGCGATCGCGCTGCCTCTCGGATCTGGGTAATTTCAGTTGGCGACTCTGCTGGGGACATTTTGTTTTAAAATCTTTTTAAACAAAAACAAAAGATTTTTAAAACGATGATGAGGGTTAAACTTTCATTTTTACCTCTTTTCTTTAACTGTTGTGTGTGTGTGCATGTGCTTTACTTTTTATTTTACAAAAAAAATAAAAATACAAAAAAAATGCATCAATATACATCTGTGCATACATTTAAAATTCTTCAAAAACTTCTGTTTTACTCAGAAAAAGAATTTTAGAGACCACACATTACACGCACTGCTGCCTCGGTTACACCGCACACTACTCACACTGCTGCCTCGGTTACACTGCACGCTACGCATCACTTGCGCCTCGGATACAGCTGCACACTACTGACCCTTAACCCGGGGTGGTCTCAGTTGCAGTTCGTTTGGCCTTCCTACGCCTCTCGGACGCGCACGGGATCATTCCAAACATCCCATCCTAGCCAAGCGTCAACCCTGCACGTTTGAGTCTTGAGTCACACTCGTCCGGACTCGGTTGGTTTTTTTACCCGCCCGTGTCATACGGCTGGATACATATACCATGCCGGCCATTTTCTGAGTCAAGGCTCGGAACTCAAGATCCCTTGCGCAATCAAAGCGATGAAAGGTCATGCTAAAATCTTGACCTGATCTTGATATCCGAAGCTACACCCAGACGATGTTCCGTCTCGGATATACATCCATGCTCACATGACACCATGTCATCGAGCCTTTGATACGTCAAGCCATGACGATATGACCCAGCCAACGCCTAACGTCACAGATCCCTTGCGCAAGCAAGGTAAAGAGAGGTCATGCCGAACTCTTGACCTGATCTTGACTCAGTGGCCGGCTCGGTTCACTATTCACATGGATAGCGCATCAAAACGAACATGACAGGATCAATCCTTAGGTTCTATTTTTCTTTTAGGCCGGTGGAAACCGCTTGCCCTATAGGACCCTCGCCCGGGGCTGTCCACCCTGGGATGTCGAAATACAGGTGCAAAACGAGGGGCTTATAGCCGCACTAATGGTCTCCATCGACCCGGGATCTAGCATAGTTGCGAAAAAGAAGAGCAATCTTTTCCAACCTACCTAGGACTTCGAGAAAACATGTTTTAAGTAAATTAAAACAACAAAAAAAAATAAAAAAAAATAAAAGAAGCGGAAACCGCATGCCACGTGAGCTTTCCCCCTTTTATCCCGAACGGCCTTCCCGTGTCTAAACCTTGCCCGTCACCCTCCAAATAACCGAGAGTGGTTAAGAATACCCGGGAGCCGCCTTTTCGCATCGAGGTCACAAGGTCCGGCTGCACCTTCCAGCTTCAACGGTCCGCACCGCCCGCTACTCCCCATGACGGGATCGACAGATAACAGTGAGGGAAACAGAACCCCGCCACTAAGGAACCTTCAAACAATGGAGGAGGTGCTGCGAGCCTTCGAAACCATCAAGAAGCGCCAAGAAGAGCAGCAAGCCTAGATCGTAGACACCTTGCGTCTTCGAGGAACCGTTGCAGTTCCCCAACCTGACGGAACCTTTGTTCTCATAGAAGACGAAGACATATCGGCTCCCCCGGTTTCTCAAAGCTATCAGCAGGTCCCGCCTCCACCAAGCTACGAGATCCCAGCAACGCTAAGTAGCTCTCGCTCAAATCTCCCCTCAGGCATCGGTCCAAGCCCGACATGCCCGCCTCACAGTCGGTTTCCGGCTCGCACATCAAGCTCGGTACCAACGGCACACGTACGTGCCGCTCTACTGCATCCCAATGCATCTCGGTATCCCCCAGGATTTAACCCTTTGCCTCTATACGAGCCTCGCAGCCATAATCAGAAGTCCCTATGCTTACCTGGGACAGGCATCCCGAGCGGATATCCCGACATCTCAAGCTTGCCACCTGCTAGTCTGCCACTTGGGGCTAATGAAGCATTTCCCCAATTCCCAAACACAACCCTTAGCGGACCTGGCAATCACGCCCCTAACTTCAAGACTGTGGTATGGGTTGGTATACACTCAACTACCTCCCCAAGACTCCCGAATGGCGATACCATCAGCCAATCCACCTCCATCTTCGATTTCTATCCCCGAAAATGGTAACCCGCCTTAACCTGCCGATCCCCACATGGCTTGTCTGATCGAGCAAATGAAGGACATGCAAGGCAAGCTAGCCAGTTCCCGGAAGGACTCCCTCCTGCCTACTGATCCAAGCAAAGTGGTCCCGCTCCCTCCGAAATTCAGGATGCCAGAAATGGAAAAGTTTGACGGGACGAAATGCCCAAAAACTCACATCGATACCTCTGTCTTGGGTATGAGAGCTAAAGGAGCAACCCCTCAACAGATGGCGGACCACTTCCAGCATTCTCTCAAATCCACAGCGCTAAGGTGGTTCCTCAACGTAATGGCAGAAAACCGCTCCACATGGGACCAAATCAGCGAGATCTTCCTAGAGAAGTACCGCGCCAACCTTGAGTGGGAGACAAACCGCCACGATCTGCAAGCCACCGAGCAAAAGGATGATGAACCCGTTGGCGAGTTCTACAAAAGATGGAATAATGGAAGAGCAGATGGACATTTTCCATTCTTGCCTCAAGCCATCCCTGAGGACCTTGATTAGCATCACTTCTATCCGGATCTCCGTGCCATGGTCAATGCTGGAACTAAGTTTGAGAAGACTCTGAGCCTTCAGAGGACAACAGCAACCCCTGCTTCCTCCTACCGCTACCGGACAAACCTGGCAACTTCAACTCCTTCCCCAAACAAAGGAAAAGAAGCAGCCGGAATAGTATACTACATCCAGAACGGAGCTCAAGTTAACCGTGATCAAGTAGCCCCAAGGAATAACAATCCCCCACGCTTCCCACAATTCCAGCATTTTGACAACCTCGAAATGCCCCTGGGCCAAGTATTTGAAGCTTTGGTGAAACGAAATCTTCTCAAGCCTCTCGAGAATTTCCAACCAAAGACTCCCAAGCCCAACATGGATATGAGCAAGCACTGCGCCTTTCACAATTACCCCGGCCACACCACCGACAATTGCTTCGTGCTCAAGCAGGTGGTCCAGGGGCTAATCGAGGAGGGAAAATTGGAACGCCCTCGTGGCCCCAATACCATCGGAAATCCATTCCCCCGGAACGACAGGGTAAATACAATAGCTTTTAACGAAACTCCAAGTGAGAGCAGACCCCCTACAATTTCTGAAACCGTCAGCATGCTATCTCGCTATGACTGGGAACGTGAAACCAGAGTCAAAAGGTCTCGTGACCGGGAATCCAGACAAGAACGCCCAAGGGCAACTGTCTCCCTACGATCTTTGCCCCGACCAAGGCACACCAATGGATGGATCGAACGCTCCCCAGAGGAGACTGAGTCAAATGGCAGCACAGGAAGCGGTCTAGCCTTTACGGACGATGACTTGCCGATATGTGAGAATCGACACAACGAAGCCCTCCTCATCCTCATAAAAATAGAGATGTTCTTCCTCCCGAACGTCTTGATTGATAACGGCTCCGCAGTCAACATCATCGCTTTGAGCACACTGAAACGACTCCGTATCGACCGCTCCCTGATAAGGCCTTCACCCCGGGTAATCCGAGCCTACGACTCCACTGCACGACCAATCGTAGGAGTCATCAATCTGAGGATCCAATTCGATGCACAACTGGAGTCGGTAGAGTTCCAAGTCGTGGAAATCAAACCAACCTTCTCCGCCTTGCTGGGACGACCTTGGATACATCAGATGAAAGCGGTATCGTCTACTCTTCACCAATGCGTGAAATTCATCAATGCCAATGGAGTGCTCGAAGTAATCCGCGGAAGCAGTACAATGGCAAGCGCTTGGCCGGCAAGCTACGACCCAGAAGAAGGTCCCGACATGACTGAATACTCGTCTCCAGATGAGTCTCCAATCCTGTCCCGCTACGAAGTGGATCCTTACATCCACGCTCTAAGCCGCGACGAGCTGGAAATCGAAGAGCTCATGGGTCAGGATGACAACTCTGACATATGCGACTGTGAAGAATGCTTAAGAGAAGATCAAGAGATGGACGCCCAGATGGAGATTGACCGAGGAGTAGACCCTTACTTCGCCAAAAACCCTCTTGCAAACTGGCTCATCTCGATCCACTGGTACAGGACAACCCTCTGGCCGACACTCTCGGATCTTACGGGGACAGCCATCACAACATAGTTCAATTCAACATTCTAGTGTCCGACCTAGATGAACAGTGGCGCAACCTCCTCCAAGGCCTAATCAGGGAAGGAGAGATAGCATGCCCCCTCGAATCAGACATTGTAAATGTTGTCCAAGCAAAGATCCCAGATAAAGAGGCGGATTCTATGAAAATGATCAACATCAGCAAGAATCAACTCCGAATCAGCGAATGCTTCGCCCTCTTAGAAGTAGCCCTCAGCGACTTCTATCATCAAAGACCCCCAAGGACTGGTAGCAACACTAATAGAGGGACGTCATCAGGGAAGCAACCAAAAACCTCCGCGATCTGGTTTGAAGTCGAACCACATGCAAGCTATTTTCCTGGAATCGTGCCAACTGAGGATTGGTCACCAAGGCCATTGCCACTCCCTTTAGAGCTACAGCCTGCCCAGAGTAATGAAGCCTGGTCCAATCCCTCGTCGCCCATAGTCTAGCTTCGAGTCATGTTGTCTGTGAATTCATGTCTTTCGAGTCATCTGATGGCTCCACGCCGGAAGATCGTGAGTCCATAATCAACAATGTACAGTCTTTAAGCTTTCAATAAAAGGTCCGACCTTTCTAGAATATCCTTTCATTGCATCTTTAACAAATGACGAGTTAACTAATCAAAACAGTTAATAACGATTCATCTACACAAAGAAGCAAACACATTAATTGAATAAATGCATCAAGCAAACATTTAAGCATGTTGTCAAACGAGAGAAAAACCGGGCCCAAGCTGCCGAGGAGGTTTTAATCACAACGATTTGCGAAATTGCTGAAGAGCCAAAGAGACGCCAGTCCAAAGCCATTTCCAGCACAGAACAGATATTCCAATACCTCAAAGAACGGGGAAACCGCCTTCATGAACGAGAAAGGCCAACACAGGGAAGGGGTCAAGGCCAAGAGCATCATGGCCCTAAAATGCCTCGCCTCCCACTTTGTCATCCTTGGGGACATGCTGTACAAGAAACACTACCAAGGACCACTCCTACGCTGCATCAGCCAGGAAGAAGCGAGCAAGTTCATGAACGAAGTCCACAATGGGGCTTGTTGTCCCCACATGAACGCCAGGGCCCTAATGCAAATCATTCTCAGGATGGGCTACTACTGGATCTCCATGGAGGCAGACTGCATCCACTTTGTTCGAAGCTGCGACAAGTGTCAATGGTTCTCCAACCTCAATCATCTACCTCCCCACGATCTCTACTACATGACTACACCCTGGCCTTTTGCCACTTGGGGAATTGACGTCATCGGGAAAATCGCTCCGCCAGGCAGCAACGGTCATGAGTTCATCTTAGTAGCCATCGACTACTTCACCAAATGGGTCAAAGCCAAGTCCTACAAGGTACTCACCTCCAAGAAAGTCGCGCATTTACTCAAGGAAAACATCATCTGCCGTTACGGCATCCCGAATGAGGTCATATCAGACAATGGCTCACACTTCGAAGGGGAATGCGACAGACTGCTGGCCGAATTCAAGATCACACGCCACAAGTCTTCTCCCTACCGGCCACAAACAAATGGCGTCGTAGAAGCAGCAAACAAGACTCTCGAACGGATCATCCAAAAAATGACCATCCGAGGACGAGATTGGCCCGAGAAGCTGCACCTTGCACTTTGGGGCTACCGAACATCAGTCAGAACAGCCACGGGAGAAAACCCATTCGCCCTAACATACGGGATGGAAGCAGTCCTTCCCATTGAATTGGAAATTCCCTCACTCCGAGTGCTGCTGGAAAATGACATCAACGAAGTCGAATGGCTCCGAAGCCGACATGACGAATTGGCTCTGCTAGACGAGCGACGACTAAAGGCCATGGAACACGTCCGAGCCTACCAAAGCAGGATGGCGAGAGCTTTCGACAAGAAAGTCAAGTCCCGAGACATCAGGGAAGGCGACCTTGTACTCAAAGAAAAGCCTCCCACTCGAACCAACCCACTGGGAAAATGGGAACCAACATGGATCGGCCCTTTCGTGGTTCAAAAGATCTTCTCCGGAGGTGCCATGAAGCTGACAGACCTAGACGGCAATCCCTTCATGAATCCAGTCAACGAAAGCAAACTTCGCAGATACTTCGCCTAAAGAAGAACAACTGTGCATCTCTTGGCACTCCATGTAGTGTCAAACTACGCAGACCTGAGCCCTCTAGTCCGGGGGAACGTAGGCAACCTTAATTGGTCCGGTCTAAAAACACACAAAAAAGTCAAAAGTTTGAATGTCAATCAAGACCTCCATCAAACTACACACTTTCCAAGAGCATGCCCCCACCATCACCTTGACCAAGTCAAACAACGGCGGCAACATCAAAGGACATCCGAGGGTCACTCAGCATCAAACGACTGACCCATGTCTGCTTCCAAGCCAGGGGCTTGTCTTCGCCCTCACGCGCTTCGAAAAAAAAGAGCTCGAGCAAGGGCTCACAAAAAAATAAAATAAAAAGAGAAGCTCAAGCAGAAGCTACAAAAAAAAGAGGTCAAGAGCCCGACGCCAACAAGAGGCAAGGAAGCTACGGAAAAGACCGTCAAAACAACTTGTCAGGGGATCATCCAATCTCTCAAACGCAAGGCCCGAGCAAAGGGGATTGCCGTCAGGGCCCAGGCCACTTCAGTTCGCAAATACAACAGAAAAGTCCGAAGATGGACGCCGCCAAGGTTCACAAAATACACAAAAGCGAACAAGAGATCTTGCGTCTCGACAAAGCTTTAAAAGTAAATCACAAATCACTAACGATTACAACATTTCTTGATGAGTTCAAGCATGGTCTACTCTCAAGTTCACAACATTCTAAAAGACAGCTTAATACATTTAACAAATAATGTGTTTACAAATGCAATGAATGGATACATAGGAGGTCATTCCGCGCCATCTGCGCTTGTCCCCTCGCCATTCTTCCCTTTCTTCCCTCGTCCCCGGCGAGTATTCTTTCGCTCAACGCGAACCAGCTCTGCGTCTCTCAGTCCGAGATCAGGGGTCCTCCCCGTAGAGTCAAATAAGCCAGTAGCTCTCAGGGCTTCATTCGCCCATGTTTCGGCTCGGATCTCCTCCCTGCAAGTCTGCAAAAGGGGACCTCTCCCCGCCAGTCTGTCAACTCTCATCTCGTAGTCAAACAAAGTGTCTCCCGTCACATCCTGAGGGTCAGACCAGGCTTCGGCACTCCTAAGGCAATAGCTACTACGGCAATCGGGCCCCAAAATCGCTCCACGCCTGCTCCCCAAAGCCACTTGGGACTGCCCAACACGCTGCTCATACCAAGCCAGGTACTGGGTCATCAATACGACACTCTCCCGACATCTAAGGAGCACCACCTGAGGGAAAGCAGAGTACTTCCATACCCTCAGAAAATACAAGAGAGCACCTGGAGCTGCCATACAAAAAGGAGCTATCTCCACAGTAGCAAGGTCATCCCAGCCCAACAAAGGCTCCTGCTTCATCCCAAACTATCAGGAAACAAGCGACGGAATATAGAAGGAGGACCAAGACAAACCTGGAACTCTGACAACATAAGACCCTTCCTGAAAGGCCCTCCTAGTCTCAATCCCCCAGTGCGGAACCCACCAATGGATCTGATGCGTACCAAGCCGTGCCATCCATCTTTTCCAGGCAGACTGATCCATATCCAACAAAAGAGGTCGCCGAGCAAATGACCATGGGTTAAACGACGTCGGAGCCTCGGGCATGGCCTGAAGTCTCTCTCGTATCCACAAGGTGAGCAAGGCAGGGCTTCCCCCTCTCATGAACCGATCCCCAGTCGCCAGACGGTCAATACCATGAAGAGTCTACCCCAGCACCAACGGGACAATATCCTCTCCAGCTCTGCAGTGCCCAACCACATCTAGCAAAGCGCCATCGCAAACCCCAAGGGAGCTGACCATAAAGAGCGTCGCTATCACGTACAAGGCAAATGAATCCCAAGAGACATCACTCTCGTCATCAACCATGAACCGCTCCGGCAGCGCAGAAATGTCAAAATGACCCGAATCAAGGATCATGTCTTGCACTTCTTCCAACGAAGTCCGAAGAAAGCCTGCAAGCTTCACGCTCACAGCAGGACTACTAATCAAAGGAAGCGAGATGGCCTCCACCTCCGGTCCTCCAATCAAAGCCCAAAAATCCTCGAAGGTGGGCACTACTTCATTGTAGGAGAAGCAATACACATGCCTCCTAACATCCCAGAACTTCGCGGCAGCCCGCAACAAGTCCCAATCAGGAACCAACTCCTTAAAAGACCAAACCGAGCAAAGTCGAAACCTTACCTCGAAAGCCCGCCTCTGATGCCTCATATGGTGTCGCATCCACGTTTTCAGTTGCTCAAGGAAGTGTGCTTGCCGCTCCTGCAAAAGCCATGGTAAAATTCTTGGAACGTACGAAGAATCCATGGTAAAAATGGAGGTTCCTAAAAAAATGGGGAAGAAAGCTCGAAAATGGCTGCAAATGGGGAGTGGGGAAAGTCCAGACATCCGGAGAACATTTATTTCCTCCCCAAAAGCAAAGCTGGTCCGTACGGACCTCTTTGCAACCCAGGTCTGTCCGTACGGACCTTATTGCATCCTGGCCCCACTTTCCTAGCAAACTGGCCAACAACCACTGTCCCCAGCAGGACCTTGCTCCAAACTGCCCAAACACTGGCCAAAGCCATTTCCGGCAAGCATACACTACCCACAAACGCACTCTCAGCTCACGTGGCATGCACAAATAAAAAAAATAGTAGCAACCATTCCTAGGACAATTCCCGGGAATCACAAAAACGACATTACATCTTAAAATAAAATACTTTTGCCATGCAAATACAAGTGTTTTATTACAGGTACCCATAAATGTCTGTTGCTAAACAAAAAAAAAAGAGAGAAGATATGGAAAGAGGGAAAGCAAATGAATCCTAATCTGACTCCTCAGCATCATCATCACTGACATCCTCAAGCGAGAAGTCGGGCATCCCGGTAAACTCGCCAGTCACACCCTCATCATCGGAGTACTGAATTCCCTCCTGGGTCTGGTACTCAAGATACTCAGAAGGATCGAAACCGACAAAAGGGTCGATGAAGGCATGCTCTGACGAACCCTCAACCTGTGCATCCGGCGGAGGAAAGAACTGATGAAGGGTCTGCGACTTCTGAGCTCCCGAGGACGTCCCGGCGTCCATGCTATGCCGCCCTCACGAAGGTCCCTCCTGCTGTGGCTCCGGCTCGGCTCTCGGTGGAGGAACGTCCACAGAATGCCTCGAAGGCATCGGCTCGTACGTGATAAGTGACTATTATATAGTCATTTATCCTTAGTTTTGTATACTTTTTAAATGCATAAAGCATCATTTTCATTTCATTTTATGTACTTTTTAGTTCCTTTGTTATATTATCTAGATTTTACGCCTTTTGGTATATTTCTTGCATTTAAAGACAGGTTTTAGGGTCTTTTTATCAAAAGGATGCTTGGACACTTCAAGGCAAAAGACATGAAAGAGCACCAACCAAATCAAGCACACAAAGTTAAATTCCAGGTGGAGCGGCCGTGCACCTAGCCATTTTCAGGCCATTTGTGGCCCTAAAATATAGAACGGCCGTGTCTTGAAGAGGGAGTGGCCATGTCCTTATTTAGAGCAGCCGTGCAGCTTGGAAAGGAGCGGCCGTGCAAAGTGTCAAGACTCAAATTCAAATCTGGCACCAAGGGTCGCACGGCCGTGCAACTTCCTTGACGCGGCCGTGCAAATCGTGACTGCAGATGTAAAGGCACCTTTTGATGGCACCCAATTGAAGAGTCTCCTCCCAATTATAAATAGGACCCTTGTAATCAGTCTTAGATACGAAATTTTAGAGAGAAATCACTGATACTTCATAGATAGAAAATACAAACACTTGTGATAACAATTTCCAAAGAGATTTGAAGATCAAGTTCATTGTTTGTTCTTGAAATTACCTTGGAAGAAAAGCAATAAAGTGAAGCACCATTTCCAGCATTTGCCTTCTATATTCATAAGTCTTTCTTACTCAATCTCTTACTTTTATTTCTTATATGTTATAAATGGCTTGTGAGTAATCCCCCTTATTCTTGGGGTTGGAAACTCAAAAGCATACTTGTTCATCATTCAAAAAGAAAAGTCTTGTCTTCTTTCTTCATCTAAACAATTTCTTTATATTATTCTCTAAATGCCTTACATTTTGGAGATGTCCAATTTGTATGATTCAGTCAATTGAGAGAAGTACCTAGCGGAGAATCTCGATTGACGGAACCATATAAAGAAACTAGGTTTCATTGATCACGAAAGTAGTTCAATGGCCTAGGGATGTTCCTTTAATGGAAAATATATCGACTCTCGTTCTTAAAGGGTTCTTACTAATTATGGTCAGCTAGAGATAAGCCGGAACGCCCGTTTGTGATAGGGCGGGAACAACATAAACGGAAATCTCAAACAGTTAGGACATAATTAGTGAAGAATACAACGCTACTTGCTTGACCGTAAGAAGTAGTGCAAGCCGAATGTATCATCCTTGCATTTTATGAAAATCTTTTATCTCTAAGACAATGACGATTTGATGAACAAAATTATGTGTATGATTTCCAATCCCGAGAATGCTTCGTTTTATAAGAATTTAATTAAAGAATTTTCTGTTTATGTTCTCTCTATTTTTCTAAAAACAAATTTTATCTCCCCCCAATCTTTTCTATAATTTCTAAAGACAAAAATATTCCCTAAAGTAAACCTTGTCTCTGTGGGATCGACCCGTACTTGCACCCGCTATATTACAATAGCCCGTGCGCTTGCGGATATAAATAAACCGTTAGGTTTCGACCGAACAAGTTTTTGGCGCCGTTGCCGGGGACAACGGTTTACTTTTATTTTTGTCTTTACTACATAATTTTTAGTTTTTGTTTTATTTTTACTATTTTTCTTTATCTTCCGATAAATTGTTGCGTTTAATTTCTCTTCAAGTGTTTTTCTTAAAGTTTATGAAACGGACTCGGACATACGTTGACAACTTTGATCCGGAACCCGAAAGAAGCTTTCACGAGAGATTAAGATGATTTAGAGAAACTTTAAAGAAACATATGGAAGGAGAACATCAAACACCCGCTAGGACCCTACGGGACTTTGTTAACCCAAGTACCCCGGGAACTAGATCCCCTATTGTTGTGCCGAACGCCGGAGCGGCACACTTCGAGATAAAGCCGCAGTTATTGCATATGGTTATGAATAACCAATACAGCGGCACCGCTTTCGAAGATCCCCATCTACACATCCAAACATTCCTTGAATACTGTGATACCACACGTATTCAAAATGTTACTGTGGAAGCAATCCGGATGCACCTTTTTCCTTTCTCTCTTAAGGATAAGGCGAAACAATGGTTGAATTCGGTCCCCCAGAATTCATTAACAACATGGGACCAAATTCAAGAAGCATTCCTTGGTCGATTTTTCCCACCAATCAAAACTGCCCAGATATGAACAAAAATCACTAACTTTTGTCAAACAGATAGTGAGACTTTGTATGATGCATGGGAGCGGTTCAAGGAACTTCTCAGAATGTGCCCCCACCACGAGCTTGAAAAGTGGTTGATTGTTCATACCTTCTACAACGGTCTCATATTCAAGACAAGAGAGACCATTGATGCCGCTGTGGGAGGAGCATTGATGAACAAGGGAGTCAATGAGGCATACGACCTTATCGAGAACATTGCATTGAACCATTACCAATGGTCAAATGAGAGGGAGCAGCAACAAGGTACGCCCGGTAAATATAATGTTGATGCAGTTACTCTTCTCTCTTCTAAAGTTGACATGCTTTTGAAAAAGTTTGAAAATCTTAATGTCAATCCCATTGCTAGTGTAAATGTGTTATGTGAACTATGTGGGTCTAACTCACATAGTACGGATAACTGCGAGTTACTTGACGTTACTTCTAACGATCAAGTGAACTTTGTTAATTCTTTTGGACAAAAGGGGGGGTGTATTCTAATACATACAATCCCGAATGGAGGAATCACCCCAATTTTTCCTATAAGAATAACAATGTTATTAACCATAACCATCTACACAACCCCCGGGATTTGCACCTAAGAATTTCAACAACAATGCAAGTACCTTCCCCCCTAAATCTAAATTGGATCTTATAATGGACTTTGTAGTGGAAAATAAAAATTCCCAAGAAAAGATCAATAATGAATTTAGGGAATGTTTTAAACTGCTTAATGCTAGGTTTGATAACTTGGCAACGCATAATAAGATGCTAGAAACTCAACAAGCTCAACAGGCTACCCCAATGAATAGGCCACAAGGGAGTCTTCCCGGTCAACCTCAAAGGCCAAATGAGCAAGTTAATATGGTAAAAACTAGGGATGAGCAAGAAAAGATAAATGAATGCCCTAGAAATAATCATAGTCAAATCCCTCCGATGATTGAGACTAGTTTGGGGATGGAATCCCCTAAAAAAGAAGACAAGGATTATGATGAATTCCTTGATAACCTAGATGCCATTAATGTTAACATTCCATATTTTAGAAAAGATAAAGATATGCCTTTAGCCGTTAAACCTTTGAAAAAATTAATTTTTGAAAAAGAAAGGCTAGAAGAAAATGAGAATGTTATGTTAGCGGAGGAAGTAAGCGCTGTTTTGCAAAATAAAGACCCTCCAAAATTAAAGGATCCGGGTACATTCACCATTCCTTGTTGTGTTGACAGAATAAACATAGATAACGCTGTCCTTGACTTAGGAGCTAGCGTTAGTATAATGCCATTATCGGTTAGCGAGAAGCTTGGTATAGGGGAACTTAAACCCACAACCATAACTCTCCAATTGGCAGACCGATCCGTTCAATACCCCGTTGGTATTATGGAAAACTTGTCTTGTTGAGTAGGGAACTTGATCATCCTTGTCGACTTTGTTATCTTGGATATGGCGGAAGACCATTATATTCCCGTCATTCTAGGAAGGCCATTTCTTGCCACTGCGGGGGCAATCATAGATGTTAAAAATGGCACATTTTCCCTAAATATAGGGAAATAAAGGGTAGAATTTAGTATGCATAGGTCAGTTCTCGAAGATCCCTATCTCGAGGCCTACACACCTAGTGAAGAGAATTGGACCCCAAATGAAGAGACCTACACCCCTAGTGAAGAAAATTGGATTCCTAGTGAAGAAGATTTAATGGGTGAGGAACCAAAATCAAAGGAAGGAATGGAAATAGATATTGAACCTTTGATTTGCAATAAAAATAATGATTTAGATATTTCTGCATATCCCAAAACTAACAATGCAGTGAAAAAGTCAAAGAAGGAGGTCACTTCAAATTTTCGAAAGTGCAAAGACTATAGGTCACTTGTTCTAACCAAGAAATCGGGATGGAAGAAATGTCTACCACAGAAGATACTCATTACCCCGGAAGGATTGCAATGGCAAGTTGTTAATGACAAAAGGCCAACCAAATATCATGCATCTCCTACTACCGGGAATGGGTCGAGCTAAGGACCTAAAACAAGCATCATCGGGATGGTAACCAATGGATTATTTTTTGCTTTATCTTATTTTTTTTATTTTAGTTTTTATTATTATTGTGCTAACCTTGTTTTGTAGATATAAAAGAGAAAAAGAAAAAAGAATTAAAATGGTGAAATTCTGGTTAGCACGGCCGTGCAGTATACCTTGGAGCGGCCGTGCAGTTCATATCGAGTCAGAACGGGTTGACTCAGAAAAAGGGAGCGGCCGTGCAAGTTCCTTGACACGGCCGTGCAAAACGCCTGGGGAGTTGCGTCGTTTCAGTCAAAAGACGTACCCTTCTCCCTCCTCCCTCATTTACTTCATCTTCTTCACTCCTCCCTCTATACCTCCGCCCTACCCACCTTAAATACCCATTTCTCTACCATTTTAACCCACAATACAACCCTCAATCCTCCTCAAATCCACCACTCAAACATCTCTCCCTCACCAAAATCATCCCAAAACCCTCCTAAAACCCCAAATTCCGAAAATTCAAAACCCTTCACCCATTTCATAAATTCAAAGGGGTTACTCCGAATCAAGGTGCAAGGAGGGAGCTTTTGGACGTTTTAGTGGTCGGGTAACAAGGATTTCGTGATTCCTTCAGCAAATTCTTCGGGTAAAAACTCTTTCACTTCTCTTGTCTTTCAATTTTTTGGGTCTTAAGATAATGTCTACCAAAGAGAAAGGAAAGGCTACAGAGAGAGTAACAAAGAAGTCTCGAAAAGAGCAAGGCCCTTCCTCTAACTTTAATCCTACTCTCAATACTTTGGGGATTGATTTTAGAAGCCCAAGGGAGACGGCACGTTTTATTGCCTTGAGTTCTAAAAGGATTAGGCCAACCCAATTTCCTGATAGGCTTGCCCTAAGAGCATTATGAATTTATGGAGATGTTCTTACTCTTCATATGGGATTAAGATCCGATGGCTTCCTTCAGAAGAATGAAAAGACTTATGAGGTCCTTACCCTAGAATTTCTAAGCACGGTGAAGAGTAAGATTGTGGAGGAAACTTGTAGATTAACGGGAAGGGTTTTTAATCAGTTCCATTTGGACTTTCGCCTTGGAGGAAGAGAGCTTCATTTAACCGGGGCTGAAATTAGTAGAATTTTGGGTTTATCATTCCAAACTGAGTCTTTTCCCGACATGCCCATTGAATATAATGAAACTGCTTTTTGGAACCAAATTACCGGCCTTCCATCCTACACATCTCGAAGTGCCAAAGCTTCTTCTATCATTCACCCATCCCTCCGCCTCATGCATAGGATGTACGCTTGCACCATCTTTGCTAGGGAGGATAAGGGAACGGTAAATAGGAAGGAGTTGCATGTATTATGGTGTTTTCTTTGGGAGAGAAGGAGGATGAATTTGTGCAATTTTCTTTTTGAGTTGATTGGTGACATCATTTCTCCAACCTACAACGGGGAAATTCACATTGGAGGTATAGTTACTTTGTTTGCCAAGCACTTCAATTTTGAGATTCCAAATGAATGGGTTGAGGTGAGAGGGTCAACAAAATTGGATATTCCAACCCTTCGGACTATGCAGCTCATTACGGAGAGGGGGAATAACGAGTACAATTGGTTAGTAGGAGCGGGAAAAACGCCCTATATTGTACTCCCAAGCAACAATCTCCCCACCATTCGGATAAGAGAGCCCGAAACTTGGATATTTCCAAATGCCATTGAAGGAGAAGAAGAAGAAGAAGAAGAGATTCAAGCCCCATTACAACCCGACTTCTACCAGAGGTTTGATCAAATCTTTATCCAACAAGGCCAATTGCTTGAGCAAAACGCTCAAATTTTTCAGCGACTCGGCCAAATTGATAACCGAATTCAGAATGCCCAAGGAAGGATTGACAACATTTACAACTATGGGGCAAATTATTGGGACAACTTTCCACCACCACCACCACCATTTTAGTAAGTTTTTCTCTTTACCCTCCCAAAATTTGGCATTGTTCCTTGAAACATTGAGGACAATGTTCATTTCAAGTGTGGGGGGGGGGGGTATATCTATCCTTTTATTTTTCGCTTTCTAGTTTTAAATTTTTACTTGCTTTCTAGATTAGATTTAATTGCTTTCTAGTATAATTTTTTCTTTTTTTAACTTAGTTGCATTTTTCATTTATGCATGTATAATAGTATATAAAAAAATAAAAAGAAATAAATCCCTATGATGATCCATATCATATTTCTTATGCTTGCCATTTGCCCTAGTATAATGCCTATTTATCTTTCCTCTCATATTTTTTTTATAAACTTAGAAATTTATAAAAAGAAACATATAGGGATATTTCTAGGAAATAATTTTAAAGCCTCATAAGTTAGTATAGCAAAATATAGGGTTTTATCAAGAAAAAGGCATTTGATTAGAAGGAATCTTTAAATCTACACTTGGTCATTTTTATGAAAAAATATTGAGAATATTTCTTCAAAGTGTACATCTTTTATCTTTATTGAATGTTTATTCCCTTATTAGAAGCACCCTTTTTGTTTTGCATCCCTTGAATCACACCCTTTCATCAAAAATTCCATCTTTCCATTTCTCAAATCAAATCAAAGTAGACATCTTTATCTTATTGCTAAAAAGAGTGACTTAGTCACCAATCCTTAAAAGCAAAAAGAAGCCTATTACTTCCTAATTAACTCGGGGTACGGCGTTCGCTGCGACGATGCTTTCTTGCCAAACGGGAGTAATATCCAAAAGTATTCTTGATCTAAGTATTAGGAACATGGGGTTCGCCACCACAATGTCTCCTACTTGAAAGGATCAAAAATAACTTAGGTCTTTTGCAAAAATATAACACGTGCAAAAATGAGATAAATTTGTTTAACTTTGATGAGATTTTTCCACTATCATCATCCATTTTTCGCCCTTGTGATTCAAGAATGCAATACAATTCTTCGGGAACTTCTAACTTGTGAATAAATGTTTATACTTTCTCTTGTACATTTTAAAGAAATAAATTCATTTTTTCTCAAAAATCACTCTAAAATAGTGAAAAGCTTCTCTTCTACCAAGAAATAAATCTAAGATTTATCCTTCTAGCATGTTTTACTTGATCAAAATTCTATATATGCTATATTAGGTTATTGTCTTGCATTTTATCTCTTTAAAAATATCCCCAAAATACTTCTTCCTAATAAATTTTTAAAGGTATACAAAATATGATTAGAAAGACAAAGGCATTATCTAAAAAGGCATTTAAGGCTTGCTACTTTATTTCTGAGGGATCAATCTTGCTTTTTCTCCCTATCCGTATTTTCATTCTAAGTTTGCTTGGGGACAAGCAAAAGCTTAAGTGTGGGGGAGTTTGATAAGTGACTATTATATAGTCATTTATCCTTAATTTTGTATACTTTTTAAATGCATAAAGCATCATTTTCATTTCATTTTATGTACTTTTTAGTTCCTTTTTTATATTATCTAGATTTTACGCCTTTTGGTATATTTCTTGCATTTAAAGACAGGTTTTAGGGTCTTTTTATCAAAAGGATGCTTGGACACTTCAAGGCAAAAGACATGGAAGAGCACCAACCAAATCAAGCACACAAAGTTAAATTCCAGGTGGAGCGGCCGTGCACCTAGCCATTTTCAGGCCATTTGTGGCCCTAAAATATAGAGCGGCCGTGTCTTGAAGAGGGAGTGGCCGTGTCATTATTTAGAGCGGCCGTACAGCTTGGAAAGGAGCGGCCATGCGAAGTGTCAAGACTCAAATTCAAATCTGGCGCCAAGGGTCGCACGGCCGTGCAACTTCCTTGACGCGGCCGTGCAAATCGTGACTGCAGATGTAAAGGCACCTTTTGATGGCACCCAATTGAAGAGTCTCCTCCCAATTATAAATAGGACCCTTGTAATCAGTCTTAGATACGAAATTTTAGAGAGAAATCACTGATACTTCATAGATAGAAAATACAAACACTTGTGATAACAATTTCCAAAGAGATTTGAAGATCAAGTTCATTGTTTGTTCTTGAAATTACCTTGGAAGAAAAGCAATAAAGTGAAGCACCATTTCCAGCATTTGCCTTCTATATTCATAAGTCTTTCTTACTCAATCTCTTACTTTTATTTCTTATATGTTATAAATGGCTTGTGAGTAATCCCCCATATTCTTGGGGTTGGAAACTCAAAAGCATACTTGTTCATCATTCAAAAAGAAAAGTCTTGTCTTCTTTCTTCATCTAAACAATTTCTTTATATTATTCTCTAAATGCCTTACATTTTGGAGATGTCCAATTTGTATGATTCAGTCAATTGAGAGAAGTACCTAGCGGAGAATCTCGATTGACAGAACCATATAAAGAAACTAGGTTTCATTGATCACGAAAGTAGTTCAATGGCCTAGGGATGTTCCTTTAATGGAAAATATATCGACTCTCGTTCTTAAAGGGTTCTTACTAATTATGGTCAGCTAGAGATAAGCCAGAACGCCCGTTTGTGACAGAGCGGGAACAACGTAAACGGAAATCTCAAACAGTTAGGACATAATTAGTGAAGAATACAACGCTACTTGCTTGACCGTGAGAAGTAGTGCAAGCCGAATGTATCATCCTTGCTTTTTATGAAAATCTTTTATCTCTAAGACAATGACGATTTGATGAACAAAATTATGTGTATGATTTCCAATCCCGAGAATACTTCGTTTTATAAGAATTTAATTAAAGAATTTTCTGTTTATGTTCTCTCTATTTTTCTAAAAACAAATTTTATCTCCCCCCAATCTTTTCTATAATTTCTAAAGACAAAAATATTCCCTAAAGTAAACCTTGTCTCTGTGGGATCGACCCGTACTTGCACTCGCTATATTACAATAGCCCGTGCGCTTGCGGATACAAATAAACCGTTAGGTTTCGACCGAACAGTACTCCGGCACACGTCGCGAAGACCGGCAAGACAGCCTCGACGCCATCTTCTTCGCGAAGGACCTCATCGCCACATAACGGCGGGTCAGCATGTCATAGGCTCTCCCCGGGACCTGCACAAGCAAGCAGCCAAAGAAACACTCATTAATACAGTCATACTCAACAAAAAGAGAAAAATACAGAAAAGATGCCAAGATGAAAAAGAGTAAGCATACTCACCGACATGTCAGGAACCACTCGGTAGACAGCAGGAGCCTACTCAGGGACGGGTACAGACACCCTCCTCCTCGATGAATCCCCACGGATATATGTGAAATCCAGCCCGGGCACCGGAACCTCTGGGGGACCCTGCGGACCAGCCTCCCTCTCCCTCGCCAACACCTATGGCGTCCTCAACTTCCTCCTCACGAAGGCCCCATACTCCTCTCGATACAAAACAAACTCATGGGCACTCACGCCGCCCAAATACCTCTCAAAATCCAGTACATCCATATCCCGGGAATCCAACAGCCCGAAAGGCGGGTCCCTCGGAGCCAAGGGAAGCATACCCGGGCCATGCTGCCAAAAGACCCTCTCACCCAAGTACATGACGTCGCAGGTCAGGCCCCGCAGCATCTTCCACTGCGCCGTCACCACAGGAGCCCCCTCGAACTCATCAGCCTCGTATCGAGCCCAGGGGTACAGAACGAACTCCTCCGGGCTATCTCTCCCCAAATGTGCCTGCACCTCCTCATAGGTAATGGTGAGCTTCCCCCTGCTGGTCCTCCTCCTCCTCGCCGGGCGGGCCCAGCCTAACATAGCAGGATAGGCCGCTATAGCCCCAGGATCTCTATCCCACGGGAAACACTGAAAGATCTCATAGAACCACACCTGCGACAAAAGCAGAAAAGGCTCAGTGCAAAAGAAAACGGAGAAATGACAGGTTGCTAATCAAAAACAGCAATAAACTCATACCTCCAAAGCAAAATCAAAACAAGCCAAGGAATTGGCCACGCCTCTGCTGAACCGGTCCAAGGAGAAGTAAAGCTCGGCCAGGCCCGCCTCGCCCCAAGCTATGTCACAGACTCTCTCCAAGTCAATCAAGCTCTCTTGCAGAGCGAAAGGAGCCATCATCGCATGGTTCGAGAACAGAGTCTCAGAAAGGGCAAACCACAGAAAGGAGCGCGCCAGCTGCTCCGCCCTGGCCGGTGCCCCGACAATAGGCCCCAATACTGGCCGTAATCCTCGTCTCCACATCGTTGTACAGCATCCCCAGTCCCCTACGAGGAAGAGGCACAAATCCCAGCAGCTCAGCCAACACGTCCTTGGCTATCCTATCCCTCCACCGCACTGGCCTTCCTTTGAAGGAAAGCCCGGTGATAGCAAAGAAAATCTCGCTGGGCGCCACCGCCACCTCGCCCCTCGAGATGGAAGGTGTGGGTGGTATCCCACCAATACTCAGATAGGCCCAGGAAGATACTCTTGTTCTTCCTCGTTTTAGAGATCCCGGCCAAGTTCTCCACGAACACGCCCAGGCCAGAAGCATAGACCAGCCTCCTAGGGCTCGGCCCGCCATCCACAGAGATATTCGGCATCTGCTGCCATAACTCGACCACAGCCTCGAGCGATCCCCGAGTCTTCATCTTCTTGGCTTTCCCAGCCAAAAGCCCCTCATCCTGCAGGTAAACACAGCAAAGGTACGTCAGTCACAGTACTTAATACCAAAGCATAAAAAAAAAAGTCCGTCACCAAACACGGCACACATTGCACATAATTTTCACATGTAGTCCGTCACAAAACACGGCATGCATTACACATAATTTTCCCCATGCAGTCCGTCACAAAACACTGCACACACTGTACAAATTTTCTCAACAAAGGGATCAAGCACTACACGACACATTTTCAAAAGACCCGTCACAAAACACGGCACACATTGCACATATTTTCCCCACAAAGTCCGTCACCAAAAACACGGCACACACTGCATGACACATTTTCAAAAGAAAAGTCCGTCCCTACACGACACATACTTTCAGACAAGACCCGTCACAAAACACGGCACATGTCACATTTTTTACAAAATTTGTCACTACATGACAATTTTTCTCACAATGTACATACATAAATAGCATAAGGTACAAAACACCAAAGCATGAATTTCATTAGAGAGGCACTTTATTTTCACAAATAAGAGCTAATCTACACATTTCTGCACAAAATTCACATACCCACAATATTTACATGCTCAAAAAAGCATGGCAAATAACAAAAGCCCCAAAATGCGAAAAACTAAAACCTAGTTCTAGCATTCAAAAATTCAAGCAAGGAATCAAGACGAAATTGATTTCTTACCTCCCCGACGTTCCTGACTCGCCGATTATGCACCTCCGAATTCGGATACAACACATCCAGATTCTTCGAAGAAGGCACAAAGGAGATCCAATTTCTTTGAAGCTCCATCCTTTGCTCGATCACATCTCGACTCCGTTGGCGATATCCCCTCCTTGATCCTTCCGCCATCGCAAGCAATTCAAGCTAAGAAATGGAGGATTTTGGTGTAAAAATGGAGTTCTCTCTCTCTCTCTCTCGGCTGGTTCGTGAACTGGAAGAAGGAAATGAAGGGGGTGCCTCGGTTTTAAACCCAGTCAAAATCTGGGAACTGTAAAATTCAAACTTGGTCCGTACGGACCTCTTTACATCCCAGGTTGGTCCGTACGGACCTCTTTGCAACGAAGGGCCAAATTACTTTTCTGCCCTTATAATCTTTGCCCCTGGCTGTCCAAAGGCCTATTTCAGCAGATTCAATGCAGTATGGTCCTTAACCCATCAACGCAAGAACCGGCCGTCAGTGTAAGTCCGGATTTCGCCCACTCAAACGGCAATTCAACCACCGGCCGTCAGTGTAAGCCCGGACTTCGCCCACTCAACGGCAATTCAACCACCGGCCGTCAGTGTAAGCCCGGACTTCGCCCACTCAACGGCAATTCAACCACCGGCCGTCAGTGTAAGCCCGGACTTCGCCCACTCAACGGCAATTCAAGCACCGACCCTCAAAGTAAGCCTGAGCTCCTTCCCCAGCAAGTCAAAAGGGACTTCTTGCAAACCCGCATATCCCCATACACCTGCCGTCATCGTAAGCCCGAACTTCGCCCACCAAACGGCAACTCAAGCACCGGCCATCAAAGTAAGCCCAAATTCACCTTCTCAGCAGGAAAAGCCCCTACAAAGCCACAATGATCCCCAACGGATGAACATCGACAGTCATCATAAGTCCACCTTCTTCCCCAACAGACAAAACGCGAGCCAGTCGCACCTCTCACAGTCAAGGCTCAAGGCAGCCATGCCTCTACAAACGCAGCCAGAAGACGATTCAAGTCCTCACGCATGGCACAAACGCAGCCAGAAGACGATTCAAGTCCTCACGCATGGCACAACCGCAGCCAGAAGACGATTCAAGTCCTCACGCATGGCACAAACGCAGCCAGAAGATGATTCAAGTCCTCACGCATGGCACAACCGTATCCAGAAGACGATTCAAGTCCTCATGCATGGCACAAACGCAGCCAGAAGACGATTCAAGTCCTCACGCATGGCACAACCGCAGCCAGAAGACAATTCAAGTCCTCACGCATGGCACAAACACAGCCAGAAGACGATTCAAGTCCTCATGCATCACTATCTCCAAGCCTGGAAGGCTTTAAACCACTCAGTCCGGAAGACCGTATAAACCTCTCACATCACTATCTCCGGCCCGGAAGGCCTTAAATCACCCGATTAGGAAAATCGTAAAATTTCCATCCTAGGACGCCACCACGTCCTCACGATTGACCTCCGAGGTCACCACATCTTAGGATGCCACCATGTCCTCACAACTGACCTCGGCGGTCACAAACCATCTTCTCGTAAGATTACCCATCTTCTAGTAAGATTGCACACCCAGGACGCCACCACGTCCTCACAATTGACCTCGTCGGTCACCACATCTTAGGACGCCACCACGTCCTCACAATCGACCTATGTGGTCACCCTAGACGCCACCACGTCCTTACAATCGACCTATACGATCACCCAGGATGCCACCACGTCCTCACAGTCGACCTCGGCGGTCACAAACCATCTTTTAGTAAGATTGCACACCCTGGATGCCACCACGTCCTTACCACTGACCTCGGCGGTCACACGACACTTCAGGGCACCACCACGCCCGCATACACTCACAATTTCACGACCTCTGAACTACGATCAGGCTTGATTCCCGCCAGGGATACGTAGGAATCCTATCAGAGGGTCCAGCCAACTGACCTAAATGGTCACTCAGGACACCCCCACGTCCTCACCATCGACCTATGCGGTCACCCAGGATGCCACCATGTCCTCACCATTGACCTATGCGGTCACACCCAGGACACCACCACGTCCTTACCATCGACCTATGCGGTCACCCTCAGGACACCGCCACGTCCTCACGATCACTTCCTCTCCCAATACGAGATCCAGATTAGGACCCTTATCTTATCGACGAACCCACTTCCTCCATAAGCGACGTCATTGAGGGGCTTCTGTAAGTACCCCAATCTGGATCACCCTCTTCCGAGCACATGGGAAACACCGCAGACTCACAAACGCAGTCTCGAAGACCTCTGGCACTCAAAACCCTCAAAAAACCCTCAGCCAAACCAAGGGAGGAACTTTTATGGGATAAAAAGGGAATAAAGGACCTCTTGAGAATTTTCAGAAAATTGGAAAAGCAACTAAGGTCCGTACGGACCTCTTTATTTTAATAATTACTGAATCCCCTTAAAGTCCACAATATTCCCTCAAATCCCGGAGAACATCATTACCCCCCTACATGGTTGGTCCGTACGGACCTCTTTGCATGCTGAGATGGTCCGTACGGACCTTATTGCAAAGGGGACATCATCATGGCTGAATCTTCTTCATCATCACAGATTCCCTCAAATCGAGGAAAACCAAAAATTTAGATTACCTAGAAGGTCCGTACGGACCTTCTTGCAGTTTTCTGACATTATAAATAGAGGGCTCCCCCTCCCTCATTTGGACACACCTCCCTCTTCTCTCCTCTCCCCCCAGCCTTCAGGCTCCCCTCTAAGACCCTTCGGGGCAATCCCGGCCCCTTTCGGATCCTTCCGAGGCCTTCCGAGCTCCCTTGTGGTGCTCCGAAGCCTCTCCGAGCGCTCCCGCGACGCTCCCGCGCTGCCCCGAGGCACTCTCGAGGTACTCTGAGGCCCCTCGTGGTACTCCGAGGCCTTGCCTGGTCTTTCCCAAGGTGTCCCGGCCCTTTCCGAGTCAAACCGGTAGCTTAAACGCACGCCGAAACTCTGCCCGAATGACTCCTGCCATCCCAACACACGCCGAAACTCTGCCCGAGTGATCCCTGCGATCCCAACGCACGCCGAACCTCTGCCCGCACGCAACCTACAATCCCGACGCACGCCGAAACTCTGTCCGCAGACAACCGGCTCCTCCCAAAGCAATCCCGGTCCGTACCGGAACACTATTTCATCCTCAAACACTATTCCCCAGCGGAAGACAGACACGAACCAACATTGGTAAGGCTTCCTTCCATTACTATTTCAATACATTTCAATACGTAGTGTACAATGTAGACATCCGATATCGCATGCATTTTTAAAAGCACACACACACACACAACAGTTAAAGAATATTAGGGGTATTCGAAAGACTCGTTTTTACGAGGCGACTCGGGTGAGCTCTAAGATTCTAATATTCTCTTCCCGAGGAGTCATCTGACCTTCGAACTCAAAATCTCATCACACAAAAAAACAGTTTATTTTTAAACTGATGCCCTTATTCAATGTTTTGGGCTTAATAAAAACGGCGTGGCGACTCTACAAAGCAAAAACCCGGCGAGACACCTCCAACAAGCGCCGCAAGGCCGCGAAATGCCAGATGCTGGGGCGCGATCGCGCTGCCTCTCGGATCCGGGTAATTTCACCAATGCAGCTAAGGAGGCAGTTTGGATCAAAAAGTTCATTAGTGACTTGGAAGTTGTTCCAAGTATCACTAATCCGATGGAAATTTATTGTGACAACAATGGTGCCATTGCGCAAGCAAAGGAACCAAGGTCACATCAGAGATCCAAACATATACTTAGACGTTTCCATCTCATTCGAGAGTTCATTGATCGGGGAGACGTTAAGATATGCAAAGTATCAACCGATGATAACATTGGGGATCCGCTTACAAAGCCCCTCGCACAAGCTAAGCATGATGGTCATGTGAGGTCCATGGGTATTAGATACATAGATGGAGCCTAGTGCAAGTGGGAGATTGTTGGTGTAGTGCCCTAGGTGTTTAGTTAAGTTTGACTTATTATCTAAACCACTATTTAATCATCTTTATCATTTATTATAGAGAAAGTATTATTTGGTTCATTATATGTTTTGCATGTTATTACATTGAACTGCATCCCTATTTATTGAGAACAACTAGTATAAGTTGGTAGTGGATAATCATGGAGATGATTATATGCATGTGATGCACATTAAGCTTATGGATACTTGCTAGAGAACAAGTATTGGACATGACCTACCAATGAGATTTATGACATGGTCAATAGTCATATGTGTCATGAATAAATCTCATGATAGTCGTGTCATTGAATCCTTGTACCTGAGATTATCATCGTCTTCCACATGACGAAGATCGTGTTTAATATAGTCTAACACTGTCTTTAATTGGATAGCAATAAGGGCTATGTTAGCACGATTGGAATCATGTAGGGAAGAATGATAAGTCAAGATGGGATTTGTCCCTCTTATGAAGAGAGATGTTTGCTTGGGCCCCTCGATGAATGATGTTGATGAAATGTGTGGCCACACTCAAGTGATTTGATAGAGATCAAATGCATTTGGATTATCAATATATTAGGAATCGAGAAAGCATTGAACGAAATGAGTTGACATAAACCATGACTAATGTTCAATTGGACATCGTGGACAAAGGGATTGTGACATTGGATCTACTGAGGAATCAAGTCTTGATGTTATATTAATTGGGTGGACATAATGATTTGCTAGAAGTCACTTATGTCTTGTGAGGTCGATGTTTTGACTCACTACCAACATAATATAATTCCTTTTGGGTCACACACAAAGAACGAATTTGATTCGGGCTGAAATTATGGATTCTGGAGTCGTGGGCGACCGCTCAGATTCTGCATGGGCGAGCGCCCATAAGTCAACTGTTGACTTGGGCGACCGCTCAAAGGGATGTGGGCGACCGCTTATGAGTATTTCGAAAATTGGCATGAAAAACTGTACTGGTGGGCGACCGCCCAGCCCCAGGTGGGCGACCGCCCATGTGGGATTTTCGAAGAAGGATAAAAGCGCTGTACAACTGGGCGACCGCCCAACCCTTGGTGGGCGACCGCCCAGGTCCCGTTTTAGCAATCCGTTTTTGCTTCGGAAAAGGACTTTTCTCCCTAATTGTTAGGGCTATTTATAAAGTATAAATAGGTCCTTTTTCCCTAGCTATCAGATTCGAATTTAGGGCCTTTGGAAACACAAATTCCTTAATTTTGATTGAGAATCAAAGATCAAAACACCCTAGATTCAATTCCATAATTAGCCATAGATTATTGAAAAGTGTTTCAATAATCAAGAGGATCATCTAGCAATCCAACAAGAAGGTGTTCTTGGTTCATTCGCGTGTGGATTACCATTAGAGGGTGGCTACGTTATCACCTAAGGCTTGGATCAATTCATCACATTGAAAAACAAGGAGAAGATCAAAACCTTTATCAACGGTTTTGATATTCGTTTTGAGATTCGATTTTCAGATTTGAATTCAAGTTATACTTTATAAATAGCCCTAACAATTAGGGTGAAAATTCCTTTTCCAAAGCAAAAACGGATAGCTGAAATGGGACCTGGGCGATCGCCCACCAAGGGTTGGGCGGTCACCCATTGTACAATGCTTTTATCCTTCTTCGAAAATCCCACATGGGCGGTCGCCCACCTGGGGATGGGCGGTCGACCACCTGGGGCTGGGCGGTCGCCCACCTGTACAGTTTTTTCATGCCAATTTCAAAATACTCATAAGCGGTCGCCCACATCCCTTTGAGCGGTCGCCCAAGTCAACAATTGACTTATGGGCGGTCGCCCATGTCTGCACTCAGCCGGTCACCCATGACTCCGTAATCCATAATTTCAGCCCGACTAAATTGCTCTTTGTGTGTGACCCAAAAGGAATTATATTATGTTGGTAGTGAGTCGAAACATCGACCTCACAAGACATAAGTGACTTCTAGCAAATCATTATGTCCACCCAATTAATATAACATCAAGACTTGATTCCTCAATAGATCCAATTTCACAATCCCTTTGTCCACGATGTCCAATTTAACATGAATCATGGTTTATGTCAACTCATTCCGTTCAATGCTTTCTTGATTCCTAATATGCTGATAAACCAAATGCATTTGATCCTCTCTCCATCCTTTGTCCCTCCCATATCTCAATCCACTACCACCTTTGATGCTTGGAAAACACTTGCTAAAACCTATGCTAACACTTCAAAGGGTCATCTCAATGATCCCGCTTCGACAATATTGTCCACGCGGTCCAAAGTCACAAAACCCCTATTTCCTTTGATGAGCTTCACGAAAAAATAATCACTCGTGAATTAACCATTAAACACCGCACCAAATCTCTCCCTACATTCCCCGCCACGCCAATATTGCTTTGCTGTAAGCTACCACCATGATTTCCACGCCAACCATGCACACCCAATCCTCAACAAGGCCTCCTTCCTACTCGACCTTCACACTTAAATAATTCCATTCCTCGTCCTCAAGTTCCATTCAAGGGAAGGTGCCAATGGTGTCATGCAAAATGTCACTTTGTATCCCGATGCCCATTATTCTGCCAACAATATCCCATGGCTCATCCACCCTCCCCTAATCCCAACCCCGGTCGCCTAATCGATCCTACACCCCTGCAGCCTATAATACCTCTTGTGCACCTCCAAATCCTCCCGCTAAGCTCCTTGACAATGGTGCTACACACCATGCAACAAATGATCTTGATATTCTTGCCATGCAATCTCCTTACAATGGCCCCGTCCGCATGCAAACGCGTGGGAAGTTTGAAAATGATTTAGAAAACAAGAGAGTCGTCACTCCATTTTTAAGAAGGAAAACTTCGAAAAACCTTTTGTAAAAAGACAACGGGTTTCGGGGTCAGGTTACATTTTGGGAAGAATAAAGAGTTCACCCAAATACCTCATAAAGAGTCTTTCTAACCTAACATCCATTAAATTCAACAAGTGTGTGCCATGTGCGAGATAAGAGAGATAAAATGCTTTTCTATTAATTAAGATGAGATAATTTCAACTTGTGAATCACTTTGAGCGGGGGGCCACATCCCGAGTACAAGATTTAGGAACATATTACAATTGAAAGGTAACCTCTACAAGTGGCTAGGTGTGTTGCATGACACAGAACCTAATCTGGCTAGGTGTGTCGCATGACAATGACATAGAGAGCCATCTGCAGAGATTTTTACAAACTTTGCTTGTAGAAGAAACAAGGCAACATTAAGATCAAATAATACCATACATGTATCCCAGAGACCACAGAGATCAATAATCAACACTCAAGAGGGTATGGATATGAGTGATCCACACTCATTTTGGTAAACAAGCAAAACACATCAAAATAACTCAATAGCATGCAATAAACATGAAAACGACGAATGATTCACAGAACCTGGGACTAGAACAGAGATTTTATAATCAAAACTCCACACTAATCATCAAATTAAGCATGTAGATGCATGAATAAGAAAGGAAAAGAGAGAGAAGGAGAGAGAGAGTGTCACCTTTGTAGACCACAATTCCTATACCAAGTTTGGTATTTCTTAATAAACTACTGTGTGTGATGTAGAGAATTGTGTGTGAGAGAGAGAATTGTGTGTGTGAGAGAGAATTATGTGTGAGAGGGAGAGGAATTTCTTAATAAACTACTGTGTGTGCGCTCATTTTGGCAGAGTAACTCTAAGATGTTGAAAAGATCCAGAAATGGGAGGAGGAGGCTCTATTTTATAGGCTTCTGGGAATGGCATACACTATAGCACGACATTGGATGTTTATTTTCCAATGGCATGCTCTGTCACACTACATAAGTAGCCATAACTGCTTTTTGGTGCCAAATAACTGCCCATGGACTTTCTTAAGTAATTCCCTATAGGTCCAAATTCCTGGATTAATGTCCTATAGGTACTATCTTAGTATGGAACTTACGAAAAGTCCTCGAAAGTCTCAGAATAGAATATAAATGTACTGATACGGCCCTAGTGCACTTTTATTGTATAAAAGGCACTGTACGGGTCGCGAGTTGGATTGGGGTTTTCACAGTAGCCCCTCGGCAACGTCACTTATGGAAGAAGTGGGGTTGTCGACATGAAAGGATCCCAAGCCTAACGAGCGGCTGGTGGGAAAAAAGAAAGACTAAAGTGGTCGAATGGCTGGACCTTTTGAGAAAGGATTCCTACGTATCCCTAAGAGGAAATCAAGCCGGATCGTAGTTCAAGCAAGTGAGGAAGTGCGGTGTCTCAAACCAAAGAGGTATGGATGACTATTATGGGGAAGTCGCCCAAAAATTTGACTATTATGGGGAAGTCACCCGGAAATTTGACTATTATGGGGAAGTCGCCCGGAAATTTGACTATTATGGGGAAGTCGTCCGGAAATTTGACTATTATAGGGAAGTCGCTCGAAAATTTGACTATTGAGAAATAGACAGGAAAATGCCAGGGGCAAAATGGTAAAACAGGCCACAGGGGCAAAAGAGGAAAAACCAATCAACATGGCACAATGTGTTGCACGACTACATAAGCCAGGTGGACATATTTAAATAGGCCGAACAATTCGACATCTAAAACATAAAATCAGAGGGAATTTTCGAGAGAAAGAGAAGCGAAAACAAGAGAAAACAAGAGTTTTCACTAAAATCTCTATCAAACATTGTGAAATCATGCCTCCTAGCCTACGTCCAACAAAGAAAGCACAACAACGCGCGGAATAAGCCGACAAAAGGAAGAAAGTAAAGAGGAATCATCGACCATTCTTTCCTCAAACTCCGCGAGGGCAATTCTATCCACAATTGGACAAGCACACTTCCGTTGGTAGAAAATCCGCGGTATGAATCCTGCAATACTTGTTAATTATTGATTTGAATTTTGAATTTTGAAATTTTTTTTGTAAAAAAAGCAATCTTGCATGCTAGGATAATCGACATAAATATGAAATTGCCTGTATATGATGATAAAATTTCATGAATTGAACTGAGAATTATGATGAATGCAAATTTACACTATTCTAATTAAACTAATTTTGTTAAAAAGTGAGATGGACTCAAAAGAACAATGAACAATTTTGCAAAGAAAATGGGATGGACCCGAAACGAGTATCATTGATTTTGCAAAGAAAATAAGTGGGATAGACCCAAAGAAAAAAAATGATGATTTTGTGAAATAAGTGGGACAGACCCAAAGAAAATAACAATGAATTTTGTGGCAAAGTGGGACATGCCAAAGAAAATAACAATGATTTTTGTGAAAAAGTGGGACAGACCCAAGGAAAATAACAATGAGTTTTCTTTTGTAATCATAGCATGCTTTCAAGGACATAATGATTTGTAATTGACTAAGATATGTTTTAATAACTGTGCTGTGTTTACCTGCATGGATTGCGTGCGAGAGGATCACCTGAGGTGATTGGCCATCTTTGGAAGAGCTTGCCGGGTAGTGCAGATGTGTCACATTCACCCAAGGGCATGGTGTAGACACCCCATTCTGAACTCATAATTACATGATTACACTACTCTTCATCTCTCCTTTATGTTTTGATGAAAGCATATCAGTTTCGTCATGTTTCGTTAAGTTTCTAACTAACCTCGTTAGTTTTGGACCTAACTGACTAACGGAACAACTGAAGAGGACAAAATAGTCATCAGACTAGTTATCTTGCACGAGATATCATATCTCGCGCGAGATATCCCCTCGACAGGATGTACAGAAATCACTCTCCTTCTCCGTTTCAAACTCTCATTTTGGATAAAACCTTATCAATTCGGGTATCCAATCAGAACTGAGTTCTGGAACCTTCCTAGGAGATTTTACCTCTCCACCTTCACCTCTCCAACCTCCTATAAATACTGGATGACTTCCAGTGTTTCAGAGGTCGACAATTCTGATCCTTGATCAAGAAAACACACAACACACACAATTTGTTGGTTTCTTTCCACGAAAGACTCCTTCAAATCACTCACAAACAACTCCCAAAGTTTGTTTATCAACCTTGTTGATTAACAAACATCGAAGCCCGAATCAAAGGAACAAGGCGAAGCTCCGTCCGCATCAAGATCCAAATCAAGGATCGAGGCGAAGCTCTGTCCGTATCAAGTTTCAACTCTAAACTTGAGTCGAAACTCTGTCTGAATCTCTCCTCAAAAGGTAATCATCCTTTAAATTTCGTTTCTCTTCTCAACCCCTCTATTGATTTTAGAGTAGTGTAATCCCATCAAAAGGATTAGCCTAGAGTCCCTTCAGTCAATGGAGGCGATCTCGAAGCATACAATCCGACATTCCTAATCGAGAAATTGATTAGGGTTTATTTGTTCTTCTTTAATTATTTTATTAAAAAGATTGAAAACCTCTCTTTTCTTTAGCAAGACCGATCTCCGGATCGGGTGGAATGGATGCTCCTTGACCTACCCATTTCATAACCTAAGCCCCGAACCCAAATCTCTTTCAAAATGGTTTTCCTATGTTTCCAAACGAATAATATAGGTGGCGACTCAAAAAGATGAAAAGATGAAAATTTTCCTCACAACGCTACAGTGGCGACTCTGCTGGGGACTTAAAATTAAGAGGCTTAAACTTGCGTCAAAATTAAAAGAGAGGTTTTCAAAAAAAAAAAAAATTGTAAATTCGAATTTTTTGCTCTCAGATGAGGCATGTCTCGCGGCGAGGTATCATATCTCGCGCGAGATATTGCTTCGGCAATCTGGTTGTTTTCTGGTTTCTCCCGTTTATCTCATAGTCCAAGACGAGAGCCGAACATGCAAGGGGGATCCCAGAATTCATTATCTGCAGAGTTCCCGCATCTTAAGGCCTCCCTTAAGGTGTAGAACTCGAACCTTCGTTTCCTTTAAATAATTGATTATTATTTATAAACTGCGTGCGATTGGGTTTTATTTAATTAAAGTCCGGTCCATTGGGGATTCGGGAGTTGTAAATTGAATTATTTATCTCTCTTTCTCTCTCTTTATGTGGAACTACGACGGCCTGAGTCTTCCTAAATTGAGAGAAACGTAGGCAACCACTTGGTGCGGCCATTATCTGTTTTCCTTTTGATTTTCAAAAAAAAAAATCTCTATTTTATCTATCACCTAGATTGACTATCACACACGCGCACTCATTTATATCTGTCATTGCACTACATGCCCCGATTAACCCGGGACCCACACTAAGGACGAATGACGGTAACCACCTAGTCGCCGGTCTCTCCGAAGTTGGATCATCCCACTCCGCGTATTCAATCCACCTAGATTGTCATATCGCGGGGAGCCTAGCCTTCCAGCCCTGCATCGCCACATTTTCATGTAGATTGTCTTTCTAGGAACACTCCGTGACCGGTCGGTTTTGACTCGGTAATTTTTCTTTTCTTTGACCAAAATAAAGTTAATGTAAAATTGACTTTCGAGAAAGGATTCGGAAAAGTCCCTTCGGAAAAAGAAAAAGTCCCTTCGGAAATGTCCCTTCGGAATGACCCTTTCGGAAGTCCCTTTAAAGAAAAAAAATCCTTCCGATCAGTTTTACATGGCTTTATTTTACAAAGAATTGTCGATTAAGGAGTCCCTAGGTGGTTCGAATTACGTATACCTGCAAGATTTACCTAGGATGCTAGATAGAAAACGGAACTTTGTCCGTCCGACCATGAATTTAGAAAATAAAAAGGAATAAAATCCATCTCTCCGAATGGTTATCTCGTGCGAGATCACCTAGTCTCGCACGAGATATTATTTGCAGAATCTGTGTTTGTGATTGATAATCGATGTGCGCTCCCTCCTTGAGTCAAAACTCCGTCTCTAATAAGAATAAAACTTCAAAAAAATCGCTCGTGAGGTAATTTTAACTATCACCCTTTTCTCCATCTAGGATCATTTGGGGCTAATATTCTAAAAGGCGTTTCGTTAGGATATCTCGAGTTCATCTCTAAGGTCGTCAAGCTCCCTTACCTCTCTTCAACGGTAGCATTTCAATTTCCTTCCGACACGATGAATTCCGAAGCACTCAAGAAGGAAATTGAGGATCAAAGGATTCGATATGAAGAAATGCTACAAGCCCAAGCCGATGAAATGGAGGCCCGATTAGAACTTGAAAGGAGAATCCAAGCCGGGGAAATGAAAGCCATGGTTGACGAACTCCAAGCCATGAAACTACAATTGGCCGAATTAAGCTCCAAGAAGAAAGAAAGTAGGACCTCTTCCGATGATGAAGTATCATACCCTAAGAAAGCTAAAAGGCACCGCAAGCACAAGAAAAAGGTGTATGAGTCTAGCTCATCATCTTCCTCCTCCGACAATGAGAGTTATGCTTCCAAGAAAGAAAGAAAGAGGGAAAGCAAGGACGAACCCCTTACCATGGCAATGCTAGAAAAGAAACTTGCATCCCTCGATGTGAGTAAGGGAGCCTCGCTCTCTATCGACTATGACACCCTTCGTCAATCCATGTCAAAGCTTCCTAGAAAGTACAAGACACCCGACATTGCAAAATTCAATGGTTCTACTTGCCCTAAAGCTCATTTGGAAACCTACTCTTGGGCCATGCTACCTATGGGTGTCGATGACAACTTGCTAGTTCAATGCTTCCCTCAAACCCTTGATGGTGCCGCTAGAGATTGGTACATAAATCTTCCACTCTCCACAAGACTTGATTGGCCACTTGCTAGTCGTACCTTCCTAAAGCAATTTGAGGACAACTCTACTTACCACACTACTAGAAGAGACCTTGAGCAAACTAAGCAGCAACAAAATGAGTCATTCGCAGACTTCGTCAAAAGATGGAGGACCAAACTGATTGAAATCGTTGATAGGCCAAGCCTAGACGAACAAATTCATATCCTACTTCAATGCCTCCGCGAAGAGTACCAAGAGAAGCTTGCCGGCAATTACTTCCCTAGTTTCCTCGAACTCCATAAATCGGGCCTTAGAGTTGATGAATTGATCCTTCTTAGAAAGAATTCAGAAAAAGAGAATTGTCCAACAAAGGGGAGCACCGGTCGTACCTATCATGATTTTGGAGGGACTACTCTTAAGGAAATGTTCGATGATCTAGTAGGCCAAGGAAAATTGAAGCCAATGGAAGACTATCATCCTAAGAAAATGAGAGAAGATTGGGACCACGACAAATTTTGCGATTACCATCAGTTTAGTGGTCATGACACCAACAATTGCTACAATTTGAGGGATGCCATCCAAGACTTGTATGAAGCCGGCAAGATCAACTGAAGCATCACCGCCTTGGGGCTCCGATTGTCCTCTCCCTTTTCCCTTTGAAAAAAAAAGAAAAGAAGAGAAAAGAAAATATATAGATTAGGTAAACTTCCTAGTATGTTCTCGAAGAGTCATTCTGTCATTCTAGTCCATCTCTATCCTCTCTAGTTTGTGTCAAGTGAACTATCGAGTCTGTTTCAAATTTCCTTATCAATAAAAGTTATCTCTTTATTCTAAACACTTTCCCAAAAGTTATTTTTCTTTATGAGTATCATTTGATCCATGCTGAATAGTGGACCTTCATTCCTTAAATCGTCACGAAAAATAGAAACTTCTAAACAAGTTTGAAATGAAAACTATCCTTAGAAGGCTTAAGGCTAAACATTACTCATGTTGAAAGTCGAAGATCAACAAACGAAGGAAGCCAAAGGCACTGCTATCAACATTCATCCCAAGAAAAGTGGGGCTACTCAATTCAAGGCTTTGAGAGTACAAAAATAAAAAGCTCGCTAGGTCGAAACTCCTCAAATCGTCCTAGGCAAAAATAGAGCATCAAAAAAAAAAAAGAGAGAAAAACTCTCAAGCCTTCATCGCCCCACAACAAGGATGAAATTTCAACAAAGGCAAGAAGGACTCTCCCGCAAAGAAGAAGAGTCAAGTGATATCAATGAAGAAAAGAGGATCCCTCAACATCCTCTTACAATGAAGCCCGAATGGCAACACAAATGAAGAAGACTTTCAACATCAATCCATAAAGAGAAATGTTTAGCCTTAATTCATACTAATGATTGGCTTTCTTTTCAAATTCGTTAAGAAATTTCTAGATGATACAAGGTCCATTAAAAGTAGAGCAACTTTTCTAGACCTTTGAGCCATATAGCGTTCTTTGTTGAGTCTAGGGGCTTCCTCTTAGCCATTCTCATACACACTCTTGAAATCCAAGCATCAAAACTGGGGCTTCCTAACCTTTCCTCCCCCAGTCAATCTCTACTCAAACTCTAAAGAGTAATCAAATCTGCATTAGGGGCTCTCCTCTACGCTTCTCACTCTCATCATTAGAGAATACACTCCCCCAAAAGAGTCAATGCTTGGATAACCTTCCAAAAAAAAAAAAATAGAGTCCGTCTCTTTTCAACTAAACTTGAGATCTCATCTTTCTCCTTAATGAGATTCTTCCAACTGAGTCCTCTTCGAGTAAATATACTTTTCAAAAAAAAGTGGCTCGCTAGGTTGAAAACTCGTAAAGAGCGGCCTAGGCAAAAGTTAGAGCACAAAAACAAAAGACGCAAAAGAGATGCCCGCTAGATTGAAAACCCGAAAGGGCGGTCTAGGCAAAAACCAGGGTGCGTCACTAAAGAAAAAAAAATCATCAAAGGGAAAAAGGAGGGGATCCTTCTTCAATTCATGCAGCCTCACAAACCTGTTCACGAAGTCATCTGCAGCATACAAGAAGTCTTGGGGTTTGGTGTCAAGAGAAGCCTTTGGAAAATACGTGCTTTGGATTGGGCAGCATCAGTTCTACGTAGCGAAAGCCATTGGAGTGGTTTGGACCTTGTTCAGTCAATGATCATCACATGAGAAACTTGGGGCTTAACGATGAAAAAAGTCCTACGACAACGGAAAAATCCTCGAAGCATCTCGAACCTTAGTGTTGAACTTCGGTTATCTCAACGGAATCCTATTAGACGATTGTCTCATTCGATCTTTAGATGGACCTCACGAGTTGGTCTTCTAAACCAAAATCTAAATCACAAACGATTTTCAATTCTCACATAATATAACTCATTCTCCCCGCTGATTCTTGGAGTCGAGTGCACATTGATCATCTTGAACAAACAAATGCTTAAGTGAATGTATGTTGTTATGCAAATGCTTTCACTAACCCTCTTGCAGGAATTAAAATCTTAAGGCACGTCAAGTGCCTACTTTCAAGAATTAGATCAAACATGTTGAGTGTTTGGATTTCGCCTACCTTTCCATGTATCAATGCATCAAATTAAAGCGTCAAGCATCCATTGCATCAAGCAACCATTGCGTCAAGCAATCATCGCGTCAAGCAACCATTGCGTCAAGCATCCATAGCGTCAAGCAACCAATGCATCAAGCATCCATTGCGTCAAGCAACCATCGCGTCAAGCAACCATCGCGTCAAGCAACCATTGCGTCAAGTAACCATGGCGTCAAGCAACCTTTGCGTCAAGCAACCATTGCGTCAAGCAACCATCGCGTCAAGCAACCATGGCGTCAAGCAACCATCGCGTCAAGCATCCATCACGTCAAGTGCCATGCGTCAAGCATATTCCAACAAAAAGCCCGATTCAACGCCCAGACAGGTGGATCGTCAACAATTAGGTGTGTCAAACATCTAAGATGCGTCAAGCACCTAGGGTTAGTATGTCAAATACTTACCTTATCAAAAGCCCGATTCAACGCCCAGACAGGTGGATCGTCAACAATTAGGTGTGTCAAACATCTAAGATGCGTCAAGCATCTAGGGATAGTATGTCAAATACTCACCCCAACAAAAGCTTGATCCCGAATCACCAGGATCGTCACCTCAACAAAAGCTCAGTCCCGAATCGCAAGGATCGTCACCTCACTCCAATCTCAAAAGACAAACCAATAGGATGCAAAGGACCGGGCAGGTAAACCTTTGTTTTCTAACGTCTTTTCCCGCAGGTTCGGAGCCCAAACAGGCGAATCTTCAGACAGACAGGTATATTCAGAATTGGATCATGATTTGATTCCTCAGTATGGATTTGCCTTTTCAAAAATAAAATCTCCTCGATTTTCAAAAAAAATGATGATTTTCAAAATACCTAAAGCAACCTTTTCGTGTTTTGGAGTCGAACTACGTTTTGGTCTGATTCTCCGATAGAGATACGTAGGCAGCCGTGCGGCACGACCATCTCAGTGTTCAGAATGATGTCTTTTCTATCGACGACACTTCTTCTTTCATAAGACCTGTCACCGAGGGGCTCTGTAGACACCCCATTCTGAACTCATAATTACATGATTACACTACTCTTCATCTCTCCTTTATGTTTTGATGAAAGCATATCAGTTTCGTCATGTTTCGTTAAGTTTCTAACTAACCTCGTTAGTTTTGGACCTAACTGACTAACGGAACAACTGAAGAGGTCAAAATAGTCATCAGATTAGTTATCTCGCACGAGATATCATATCTCGCGCGAGATATACCCTCGACAGGATGTACAGAAATCACTCTCCTTCTCCGTTTCAAACTCTCTTTTTGGATAAAACCTTATCAATTCGGGTATCCAATCAGAACTGAGTTCTGGAACCTTCCTAGGAGATTTTACCTCTCCACCTTCACCTCTCCAACCTCCTATAAATACTGGATGACTTCCAGTGTTTCAGAGGTCGACAATTCTGATCCTTGATCAAGAAAACACACAACACACACAATTTGTTGATTTCTTTCCACGAAAGACTCCTTCAAATCACTCACAAACAACTCCCAAAGTTTGTTCATCAACCTTGTTGATTAACAAACATCGAAGCCCGAATCAAAGGACCAAGGCGAAGCTCCGTCCGCATCAAGATCCAAATCAAGGATCGAGGCGAAGCTCTGTCCGTATCAAGTTTCAACTCTAAACTTGAGTCGAAACTCTGTCCGAATCTCTCCTCAAAAGGTAATCATCCTTTAACTTTCGTTTCTCTTCTCAACCCCTCTATTGATTTTAGAGTAGTGTAATCCCATCAAAAGGATTAGCCTAGAGTCCCTTCAGTCAATGGAGGCGATCTCGAAGCATACAATCCGACATTCCTAATCGAGAAATTGATTAGGGTTTATTTGTTCTTCTTTAATTATTTTATTAAAAAGATTAAAAACCTCTCTTTTCTTTAGCAAGACCGATCTCCGGATCGGGTGGAATGGATGCTCCTTGACCTACCCATTTCATAACCTAAGCCCCGAACCCAAATCTCTTTCAAAATGGTTTTCCTATGTTTCCAAATGAATAATATAGGTGGTGACTCAAAAAGATGAAAAGATGAAAATTTTCCTCACAACGCTACACATGGTTTGTGCGGCTGGTTTTGGCCAGTTCTTTGAGATGGCAGAAGCTGATGAGTATTATTGCGTGGAGACTGAGGCATATCAGGCTCCTTCAGATGATCCGGATGAGTCCGAGGAGGATGAGGATGATGAGGATGTGAAGGGTGATGATGGTGATGAGGAGGAGGAGGAGGAGTCAGAGTAGTCCTCATGATCATATTGTGACCATTTGATTATTGTACCTTGTCGCTTGACTATCGCACTTTAGACACTTTATTTTTATTATGCACATATTTGTAAGGATTTGAACTTTTATTTATGTATTGTTAGTTTTTATTGCACGAGTCCATCCATTTGAAAATGAAAATGGGGTGATGATTTTATGTGTTTATGGTTTATGTGGTGATTGTGTATATGGGTTTATGTGTATGTGTGGCCAAGTAAACCCTCTCCCATGCGTTTGCGAAATGGATGGGTGATATATTACAGCATAAACAAGTCGGGGACGTGCCCTGGTGAGTGCAGATTGCAGCAATTTTGTTGCTGTCTGATGGTGGCAATGTGTGTCGCGCGACACAGGACAACAGGTGGCAAGGTGTGTCGCATGACTAAGACAGCCTAAATGACAGGCTTCTTCCCAACCAAGCTTCATATTCATTTCAAGACAACACCTTTTCCCAGGATAAGAATTTCAGCAGCCCCAAGTTGAGTAGACATTAACTTCAAAAGCTAGCATCAAATATCGAGACTGTAAAGCAAACCCCAGAATCTACATAGAAGATCCTATGTATAAACAATCCCTTTCTGCCTGATAGAGCCCCGATACGGAGAAATTTTTGCAAACCCAAAATGCTAGCTAGAATCCTGATCGGATTCGGTCACCCAAAGAGATCCCGAACTAAATCTGGTGTAACCCCCATTTTGATGAAATCCCTGGGGAGTATTTGTGAACCCAGGAAGCAGACTCCCGTTATAAGTAACCACCCAAATAAGCCGTGAACTAAGTCTGGTGCAGCCCCACTTTGATAGAGTGTCATGTTACAGAACAAGGTTACCCATCCTTCTATTTATACCAATGAATCCCAATTTTGTGTAAAAACTCGCTTTGGGTTTGACTCTTTTGAGAGAGTGTAATCATAGCAAGGTTTGTAAACAGTGTATGGAATCCCCTGCTGACAGAAAATTAGTGTTTAGCTCTACACTCCTATTTTGTAGAATAAAGAAGACTTAACGAGACATATGAAAACTTGTTTTATTCACAATGATCACAAGACTGCTTAAAACCCTTTGTTAATGTTCTGGTTATTCAACCACTAATCCTGATATGAACAAATATTATTTATTAATTAAGAGGAGAAAACCAGGTGATATCAAGGATCAAATTTGAAAAGACGGAAAGAATAGACAAGATTGAAGAAAACAGGACTTCCATGATGATAGCCACTAGAACATGTCTTCTTGCTTTTACTGGAGTGTCGCTGAGAGACATGGATGTGAAGCCCCAGTGAAGCATACACGGAAAGTATTTTTGGAGAACCGGAAGGACATGAATTTTCACAAGAGTAGGACAGGTTCCTAATCTTGGAGAGGAAATGAAATATGCTCACATGAAACGACAAATGAAAGAATTGAATTTGCGTAATCTCTGATTGATGGTCCTGAATCATGGTGTATTAGGTTCCAATTTAAGCAAGTAATGAAGTTTTAATTTGATTTAGACCTTGATTAAATTGGGACTAGCCTATATCCTAAGTAGGGACTGTAGCTGGGTCTCAGGGTTTCGATCGGCCATCGGGTGATTTGGATCTTTATTTGCATCATGACCTCTTGAGGTGAGAGGCCGGCTGGGCTTTTTTCTGACTAAACCTCTGAAGATGAGAGGTTGGCTTTCAAGGATGTGTTTGGAATTTCTATAGTGAGAAATTTGTTGTTGCACCTTCACTGCTTCTAAGAATGAGAGGTCAAATTTGGCTTCAGCGAGGTCAAGGGTAATGGGAGTATCCTCTAAAAGTGAGAGGATGGTTTGGAATTGGTCAAGGGTAATGGGAGAACCACTAGAGATGAGATATACATAGGGTATCTTTCGTTCTCCTTTATTTTGCTATTTTTGAGAACTTCTGCTAACCCCTAGTGTAGATCGTTGCATTCTGCCATTTTTGAATTTGGAGGTAGTCAAACTTCCTGTGAGTCATGGGATCCTCTAGGATAGGCCTTTTTTTTGCATTCCACCGTTCACGAGTTTGGAGGTGATCAATTGTCCTGGGAATCATGGTGATGGCGAAACGGGGTTTCAAAGCATGCCGATCTTGAAATGAAAGGATATTGTTTGGTGAGGGTATTTGGTGAGGGTAAGGTAATGGCTTTCCTATGGTGAAAGGTTTCAGTTGCAATCCCTATCGGATGACCTAAATGAAATTAAGGCTTCATTGTTTTCTTAAATATTAATTGTTAGAGAATAATGCAAATTCATTGACCAAAGAAATGATGTGTATGATGAAAGATATGTAAGCATAAGAGCCAAAGAAAAAACACAGGAGATGCAAGATAGGGGATTGGTAAGCCCCAACTCGACAAGGATATCAGTTGATTTTCTCACGCCAATTAATCTAAATATTAATTATTTCAAGAGATTATTTGTTGAGCAGCACAATTGATCATATAGAATAAAACCATTTCATTTAAATGTAATGTAGGTGTGCAAATGACGTCTCGTGTCTAGGAAGAAAAGAAATAAAGACTCTTATTACTGAAAGAACAATAACTAGTCCAAAGTGGACTCAACAGACTCATGTCCCAAAGGGACATTTACTAATAAAAGTAAGCATTAACGCCTAAGGTGGATGCTTGAAAATAAAAAACATTCTAGAACATACAAAATTGAATGACTTCTTCAACTTTGGATGGGAGGGTACCCTGGGATTCTCACTCTCCTTAACTCTATGGCATTCACAAAGCTTTCATTGACAAACTCTATCATGTTGACCCCATTGTTTGGAAGGGGATTGTTGACAGTCTTGGGGCGAGGAGCTTTCTCAATATTCTTGTCATCTACGAGCCCTTGAATGACCCTCTTCAAAGTGATGCAATTATTGGTAGTGTGGCTGGGATACTGGTGAAAGCGATCTAGATCTGGGTTGGGGTTGGCAGGGCTATAGTCAAGTGGTTTAATCATCCCAGTTTGAATTAAACCATTAAATGCTTCTTCGGTAGTCATTCTGAGATCATCAAATTTCTGTTGCTGATGGGGCTGAAACTTCCCACTATTCTGACCATTACCTCCTCCTTGAAGATTATTTACACTGTTATCCTTAACTGTTTCTTTTGCTTTCGGGGCCATTGAAATTGGATTTGCTGCTCTATAATGGTAGCCACCACCACTACTGGCATTAGTGCTCGAAGTGAGATTAAAGATCCTGTTCTCACTACGAGCTCCCATTCCAACCATCTCTCTCAAGTCAGGATACCATCCGCTTCCAATAGCCTCTCTGAGAACTGGCTTCACACATGAAAGAAAAATGTCTTTCTGATCTTACAGCGGAATTGGCTCGGACAACTCATTCAACTTTGCATTCCATTGCTTATAGAAATCAGAATTGACTCATCATTCTTCTGGATTGTACCAACCAAATCATCCCTGGTTGTACGCCATTCCATATTTCCACGGTACTTCTCAAGGAAAACCTCAGTAATCTGACTCCAAGTGGATCGATTTTCTTGCTTAAGAGCGAAAAACCACGTCAAAGTAGGACCCTTGAGGGTGAGATGGAAGTGCAGAGCCATAAACTCAGGTGTGCAACCCATTGCTCCCATTATCATCACATAAGTATCAACATGAGTCTTTGGGCAGTCCCGTCAAACTCCATCTTTGACATCTTAAACTTGTGAGGGAGAGCTTTCACTTGTCCTGGATCCACTACCTTGAGTCCACTCGTTCCCACGGTCAACTTATCAATCCGCTGTTGGATGACCTTCATTTGCTCCAATAGAGCGGCGACTTCGGGAGTTACATTAGAAGGCTGAGGAATAGTGGGAGACACGATTGAGGAAGGCACGAACTTGGTTGACTGGAAGAAAGAATTCTCAAAAGGATGCACTGTAGGCAAGGAAGCTGGTGGAAGACCAAAAGTACTCGGGATGTTCAAATTGCTATCAAACAAACCAACTGATTTTGGAACATTATTCCCGTACTGATCATAACCATTGAACTGCACCACATTCTGATTACCCAACTGTTGAGAACCTCCTTGAGCTGACAGATGTCCAAACTGACTTGCACCGGGTAACGGAGAAAAATGTGCATTCTGGAATGAAGAATTCTGGTTCTGAAGCGGAGCACTAGCAGTCAAATAAGGAGCTGATCCTGGATACTGAGTTGATCCAAATTGACGATGCATAGGCGATGAACCTAAAACATGAGTTGATCCCATCAATGGCTGAGAAAACCCTCCCTGAGGATGAGACTGATTAAAAGGAACCTGCAGAAATCCTTCCTGATTGAACTGGTTACCAGAGAAATGATAGTGACTTTGGTATTGGGATCCATCTTGTAACTGAGGACCACGAAACTGACCACCGGGGAAACCTTCCTGATGCTGGGAATTCGAAAGCCAAAAACCCTAAAGACTTTGCTGAGGCTGAGACTGATGACCGTTCTGAAACTGCAATCCAAACTAACTAGGAGGCATGGAAGCATTAGGATTCGGTGTCGACGTCAAATCATAGAAGTTTGGTTGTAGCCTTCCAACATTGCCAACACCACCTTGAGGATTCAACTGCATACCCCGATTCTGAGCTTGGTTTGGTTGAGGTGCTGGAGAAGGGGTCTTACCTTGTACATTCATTCCTATCCATGCGTTTGCATGGGGACGGGGCGAGAAACATAAGTAAGGGGAGGAGGTGTAGCATTATAGGAAGGTTGAAGAAGAAGAGAAGCATTTCTGGCCCCAAGGTCAGTGTTATTGGCATCAATGATCTCCTCGTATGACCCATCCTCATGCCTTATCACGGCAACTCCTCGAATGCGCATCGCTTCCGCAAAGCGTTCATGCATTTCGTCTTCCCTAGCCTTAGCTGTCTGAGCAAGCAACTGGGCCTCATACTCGCGAGTAAGAGCGGCTTCAAGGGTAGCCCGCAACTCTGCAATAGATAAATCATCCGAACCCTACTGACCCATGGCATGCGAACCTCCAGACTGGTTAGCCATAACATTCTCTGCACTTGACATTTCGGTCTCCGTCAGATGAGAAATACCACTCGAATACTATGACTGCTTTCGTTTCTTCAGGAATACGGACTAAACGAGCACCAGAAACCGGAGCACGGAACCAACTTGCTGTAGCTGCTGAGGGAAAGAGCTTTGATAAGGTGTGGGAGAGGGAAGAAAGGGAAAGGAGATGGACTCGTGCAAGTTTGTTATTAATGTTCAAGTAGAAAACGATATCTTTTAGAAGTCCTAGGGACGGTTAGAAAAGGAGAAGCCTTCTTTTTTCGCAATCTAAACCTCAAATGGGAACCTAGGGATATACCATTCGAAATATACCAAATGCGTTGTATAAAAAATTAATAATAGTCAATAATACCAATACAAGACCAAAGCTTTTTGGAGCAGATGAGTAGACCAAATTTATGGAAAAAAATTCGGCAGCATAACGGGTAGCTCCTGAAGAATTTCAAGAAAAAAATCTGGCATGACCTCTCGTCGGTACATGTTGGCACTGCAGCATGATCTCTTGTCGAAATCATGTTGCAATGGAAACATACCCATACGTGCTAGGTCGTGTAGGTATTCTAGCCGATGATTAAAATTCATACAATTTATTTTAGTATATTTTGAAAATAGTGTATCAAAAACCAACCGTATAAGGTAGGCTGCAAAAAAGTGATCCAACCAAGGGATGCATCTAGGGTGCCAGGATTGATATCAGGCACTCAAACGTAGGCAACATACATCACCGTCCGCGATGCCATCAATCGCCCAAAAATGGGATCTAGAACTAGTGAGATAGTGTGCGGTTGACTATATTACAATATGAGAAAAAAGATTTTTTTAGTCCTTTTTTATTAAGTTTTGAAAGAGATGACAAAGGAAAACACCACTCCCACTAGAAGCCATAGGGTACAATAATCAACAGATCACAATCTGATCAAGGGGACTGCCCCTCAATCAAAACCTGAACAAATAATTCCAACCCTTTAAATTGGCAAACTATGTTGCATGACCAAGCAAGCCAGAATTCCAGAACACAAAGCATGAAGAAGAACCAACTCCAATCATGGCAAGAACTCGTCTCATAGCCTCAGTACAATAGAATAGGAACACACATAAGCATGGCAAACATGAAAGCATAGAGTATGCACACATAAGGTCACAAACAAGTAACACACCAGTGAATATAAAGGATGTTAGAAAGAACGAAAGCTTGACCCACTATTTGAAAACAAGTTTCAGTCCCCAGTAGAGTCGCCACTGAACATATGCCCCATCCGCATGCAAACTCATGGGAAGTTTGAAAATTGTTTTATAAAATGAGACGGAACATACGAGCGCGATTTAGAAAACAAGAGAGTCGCCACTCCATTTTTAAGAAGGAAAACTTCGAAAAACCTTTCGTAAATAGACAACGGGTTCGGGGGTCAGGTTACGTTTTGGAAAGAACAAAGATTTCACCCAAAATGCCTCATAAAGAGTCTTTCTAATCTAACATCCATTAAATTCAACAAGTGTGTGCCATGTGTGAGACAAGAGAGATAAAATGATTTTCTATTAATTAAGATGAGATAATTACAACTTGTGAACTACTTTGAGCGGGGGGCCACATCCCGAGTAAAAGATTTAGGAACATAATACAATTGAAAGGTAACCTCTGCAAGTGGCTAGGTGTGTTGCATGACACATGACCTAGTCTGGCTAGGTGTGTCGCATGACAATGACATAAAGAGCCATCTGCAGAGATTTTTGCAAACTTTGCTTGTAGAAGAAACAAGGCAACATTAAGATCAAATAATACCATACATGTATCCCAGAGACCACAGAGATCAATAATCAACACTTAAGAGGTATGGATATGAGTGATCCACACTCATCTTGGTGAACAAGCAAAACACATCAAAATGACTCAATAGCATGCAATAAACATGAAATCGACGAATGATTCACAGAACCTGGGACTAGAACAGATATTTTATAATCAAAACTCTACACTAATCATGAAATTAAGCATGTAGATGCATGAATAAGAAAGGAAAATAGAGAGAAGAAGAGAGAGAGTGTCACCTTTGTAGACCACAATTCTTATACCAAGTTAGGTATAGAATTCTTCAAATATCAGCTCCAGAACCAATATCAAACTCAGATCGGATTAGATGTAGATGGCTCCATGTGTGTGATGTAGAGAATTGTGTGAAAGAGAGATAATTATGTGTGTGAGAGAGAATTGTGTGTGAGAGGGAGAGGAATTACTTAATAAACTACTGTGGGTGCGTGCTCATTTTGGTAGAGTAACTCTAAGATGTCGAAAAGATCCAGAAATGGGAGGAGGAGGCTCTATTTTATAGGCTTCTGGGAATGGCATACACTGTCGCACGACATTGGATGTTCATTTTCCAATGGCACGCTCTGTCGCACTACATAAGGAGCCATAACTGCTTTTTGGCGCCAAATAACTGCCCATGGACTTTCTTAAGTAATTCCCTATAGGTCCAAATGCCTGGATTAATGTCCTATAGGTGCTATCTTAGTATAGAACTTACGAAAAGTCCTCAAAAGTCTTGGAATAGAATATAAATGTACCAAAATGCCCCTTGTGCACTTTTATTGTATAAAAGGCACTGTACGGGTCGCGAGTTGGATTGGGGTACTCATAAATGGCACGAAATAATTACTAATTGGGGATGGTTCCGGGCATAACATCACGAACAGTGGTTCCACTTCTCTCTCTACTCCTTCTACTACCTTTTCTCTTAATAATGTCCTCCATATTCCTTCTTTATCTCGTAATATAATCTCTATTTCTCAATTTTTCGTGATAATAATCCCTCCATCACTTTCTTACATTCTTCTTTTGATGTGAAGGATCTTCGCACGAGGGCAATCCTTCTTCAAGGTCTGTCTAAATCTGGTGTGTGTGAGTGACTTCCTTTGTCACCAACTATCAACTCTTCTTCATTTTCTGCGTCAAATTGGCATCATAGATTAGGGCATTCGTCTTTTAATATTTTGTGTCATATTAGCAAGTCCTTTGATTTAAACATTATGTCTTCCGTTTCTTTCAATTGTAATTCTTGTGACTGTAATAAAATCCACAAACTTCCATTTTATGAAAATACTATTACTTCCAATGGTCCTCTTGATATGTTATATAGTGATATTTGGACCTCTCCTCTCTTTTCGTTTGATGACTATAAGTACTATACTATATTTGTTGACCACTTCTCAAAATATGTATGGTTATACCCTAAAAAAATGATGTTATTCCCATTTTCAAACACTTTAAACTACTTGTTAAATAACACTTCAATCGCCCCATTCTTACAATCTATAGTGATAATAGAGGTGAATATTTGGGCTTTGTCCCTTTCTAGCATCCCAATGCATCTCTCATCTCACTTCCCCTCCTCATATCCCAGAACACAATTGATATTCTAAAAGGTGTCACCGACATATTGTTGAGACATACCTGTCCATTCTTAGTCACTCCTCCATGCCTCGAAAATTTTGGTCCCTCGCCTTTGATTCCGCTTGTTATCTCATAAATAGAATGCCCACCCCGACCCTTAACCTTCTCTCCCCTTACTCCAAACATCACAACACCAATCCCAATTATCTAAAATTATGAAGATTTGGCTGTTTATGTTATCTATGTCTTCGTCCCTACTCCACCCACAAACTAGACACTCGCTCCATTCCTTGTGTATTTGTTTGGTACTTTTCCACTCAAAGTGCATTCTGTCTTGATTCCATCACTCACAAAATATGTCTCTCTTCATGTCAAATTTGTTGAAAATACCTTTCCCTATACCTCTTTATCTGCATCAGAACCTCCTTCCCCAAACCCGAATGAGTGGTGTGCTTACCACCTTCCAATAATACCCCAGTACCTCCCTCTAGTCCCTCTCTTACTTCAACCTTAGCACCCGAACATCCCTCACCACCTCCCTCGACCAAAAGCCTCAACACAGCCTCCTCGCCCAACACCCTCATTACCTCGGCATAATCCTCACTCTCACCCTCTACCTCACCTGACTCTACTCCACCCGTCTTACCCACTAATACTCTTCACAAATTGTCACCCATCTCCAAAATAATATTACCAAACCAATACAAAAGCTCAACCTTCACACCTCCCTTCACCCTACATCCACCGAGACCACCACTATTATACAAGCCCTCAAAAGTAGCACACCACCCGAATATAACACCCTTATTCACAACCACACATGAGATCTTGTACCCTCATCTTCCTCCCAAAACCTCATTGGGTGCAAATGGATTTATCGCACCAAATATAACCCATATGGCTCTATATCCCGTCATAAAGCCCGCCTATTAGCCAAAGGATTTCACCAACGCCTCGGCCTTAACTACTTTGAAACCTTCAGTCATGTTGTAAAACCTACAACAATACATACTGTTTTGTCCATTGCCATGATGAAAAAATGGCCTCTGCGCCAAGTTGACATCAACAATGCTTTCCTTCAAGGTTTTCTTACTGAAGATGTCTTCATGCAACAACCACCTGGGTTTGTAAATTCTTCCTTTCCTTCTCATGTATGCAAACTTCGTCAAGCAATTTATAGCCTTAAGCAAGCCCCTCGTGCATGGTACAATGAACTTAAATCATATCTTATCTCTCTTGGATTTATAAATTGTGTCTCTGATTCTTCTCTTTTTGTTCTCCATTATGGTTCTCATCTCATTTATCTTCCAGTATAGGGCAAATTGCATTTTAGTTACCTGAGTTTGTCAAGATGTTTTAATTGGTTATCGAATTTGCATTTGTTACAAGTTGGTTATTGAGTTTGTCTTTTTTGTTGCAATCAAGTGTAATTTTGGATGAACTGTTAAAAATCTAACGAAAAGCATAACATGTGCCGCTCATGTGAGTTATTTAGGGGTATTTTGGTCTTTTCCATCGAATTAGTTAAATAAACTAACACCTGTTAAAAAGAACACCAACCCCATTTAATATACACCAATTTCTACCTTCTTCTCCACCATCAAAGGCATATCCTTCAACCCACCATCGCCACCACCATTAACACCACCATCCACAACCACAAACTACCACCAATTTCAACCTTCTTCTACACACATTCATTAACAAACACAAACAAACACACACAACCCAGATCCGGGCACACACAAACACAATCACGCACAAACACACAATATCACGACCACCAAAATCACCACCATCTCCACCCCATCACCATAGCCACCAATATCACCACCATAATCACAAACATAATGTCAAAAAAAATCAAACAAGCTAATTTATTACAACAACAACAACAAAAACAAAAATAGCAGAAAAAATTGGATTTTTTTTGGTTTGAAACCTCCCCCCCCAAAAAAAAAATTGATTTTCAACTTAAATGTGTGGTGCTAATTGTGTTTGGGATAACAAATTACTCTTATACCCTTGTAAGTACGCCAACCCAATTCGCGACCCTTTTTAGGTGCATTTTAATGTGATAAAATCGCACTAAGGGGCGTTTTGATAAATTCCCGGTCCGTTTCGAGACTTCCGGAAATATTTTATGAGTTTCTCGCGAAGGAAGTGTTTTTTAGTATTTTTCCCGGACAAAAGGACCTACAGGGAATTAACTGCTTTGGACTTTTCAGGAATTAATTCAGAATATTCCAGAAACAGTACTTGGAGCCAAAAATAGTTATTGCCTGCTTAAGTCGTGCAACAGATCGAAGCATGGAAAGTGGATACGTGAAGTCGTGCGACATTTCATGCCAATCAGCAGCAACTATAAATAGAGCCCTCTGCCTCTCATTTCAGGATCCCAATTTTCCCCTCCTATGTGACTCTGTCAAAAACCCCCCAGAACCAATCTCTCTCCTCCTTCTACACAAAACCCCAACCAATCCTACCTCAATTCTACCTCCCTCTCATCCAATTCACCCTACCTACCTTTCTATAACCCAAGCTATTGAGGATCTGAAGGTTAACACTTCACCTGTGCTTGATTCCACGTCCAGAAGCTGAATTGAAGGCCAATACACCTAACTTGGTGTATTGGTGGTGGATCTACAAGGGTAACAAGTCTATTCTCTCTCTCTTTTGCTTACTACTCGCTTAATTGCAATTCCTCCCCCTCCACCTGGTAATTGAGCTCTATCCACTTCAATTATCAGATGGCAACTGCCATCTCTCTGTTTAAATGCGTTTTGCTTGATCCAATTGCGTGTTCATAATGTGATCTTATTTGTAATTGCAATTTGGTTGTCAAGGGAGTGTGGATCTCCCATATCCACACTCCTTTGCCCGATCTGGTATTGATTCGTGCTGTATTGAATTGATTTGGTATGATGATTTGATTGGATTTGGTATCTGTTGATTCTGTTCATCAATTTGTAAGGTTCCTGCAGATGGTAAACATGTGTCACGCGACACATCATGCTAAGCATGTCCTGTGTCACGCGACACATCGTGACCATCTGCAGAGGATCATCATTTCAGTTGTAATTTGTTGATCTTGTTTGCTTGTCACTCAGAACAGAGTGTAGATCCTCAATATCTGCACTCATCTGAGGTGATTATGTGGTTGTGGTCTGAGTATTTGTAAAACCTCTACATAGAGTCTTGTAGTGTCACGCGACACAATTGACCCGCCAGGTCCTGTGTCACGCGACACAATAAGCCCTGTGCAGAAGGTTCACTTTTAGTTGTAATCCGTATTCAGTCCTCGATGTAAAGTGGGATGTAGCCTCCCAGAGTCAATGGCTTACAAGTTGTACTCCCCTTGTTGAAGTAATAAAACAAAGCACTCTTATGCATTTTACACATATTTTGTCACACACATTTTGCACACACTTTTAAATGAATTGAATGTTGAACATTGAAAGACTCGTCTACGGACGAGGCGTGTTGGATAAACTCTCGGTTCTTCCCAACACGTAACCTGACTCCCGGATCCATTTTCTCATTTCAAAGGTTTTCAATGTTTCCTCTAAAAACGGCGTGGCGACTCCCTATTTTTTTTATTTTTTTCGGCGAGCGTTCATTCAACCCTCATATTCTACCTATTCTCTTCTCATGAACAGATTTGAGTTTACCTGAACATCATGGGATCACCACGACCATGGATAAAAATTGATGATTATTGCTCTGGAATTGTTCTTCATTGATTCACATTGATTTATTTAAACTAAGAACTTAGGGTTTCGAAGCTTGAAATCGATTTTGGGAAATTACCCAAAATCAAAACTTGAAAACGATGGAGACCATGTCAATGACAATCTTCTAAATGGCAGCCTATCATGGATGCATGGAAAAAAAGTTCATATTGGCCAAGGTTGATTTGAGTAAATTTGGGGTTTTGTTAAGGTGGGGGAAGTCTATAAAGTTCAATTTCCTGGCCTAAGAAAAAGCTTGAAATTTATACCCTTTAAAAGCTTGACACAAAATTGGATTTTTCTTTGGAGGGGAAGGGAAGTATGAATGTGGCTGTTAATGGAGGAAGGCTGCCATTGATTTGGTAGTTGAGAGAAGAAGTAGAGTGAGAAGATAGAGAGAGAAAGAAAGAGAATGGAGAGAGAGGGAGAGTGATTTATTTTATATTTAACTTCCCCTCATTTTTAGAAAATGTCAACTAACCTCCTTAAAATTATGGGGGTCAAATTTGATGGAAAAGACCAAAATAGCCCTCAAGTAACTCACGTGAGCGGCACATGTTATGCTCTTCATTAAATTTTTAACGGTTCATCCAAAATTACACCTGATTGCAACAAAAAGACAGACTCAATAACCAACTTGTAACAAATGTAAATTCGATAACCAATTGAAACATCTCGACAAACTCAGGTAACTAAAATGCAATTTTCCCTCCAGTATATGTTGATGATATCATCATCCCATGATCAAATTCTAGTCTCTTAAACTCCTTCATCTCTACCTTTTCTTCTTGGTTCTCTCTTAAGGACTTAGGGTCCCTCTCCTATTTTCTTGGAGTCGAGGGTCTTCCTCATCCTCAAGGTCTTATCCTATCTCAACACAAATACATCCAAGATATTCTCTCCCGGGCCAAAATGCATGAAGCCAAGCCGGTCTCTACTCCCATGGTCGTAAACCCCATTATTATGGCTTCGGGATCGCTCATTTCCAATCCAACCGAGTATAGGGCTCTTGTGGGTAGTCTTCAGTATTTGTCTCTTACTCGTCTTGATATTTCCTTTGCAGTCAATCGTTTGTCTTAATTCATGCATTGTCCCACAGAGGATCAATAGGCAGCACTTAAGCGTCTATTACACTATCGTGGGCACTTCCTCTCAAGCCCTACTTACTAATTGTTCCTCGTCTTACACGTTTCATGTCTTCACTAATGCGGATTGGGCCGGTGACACAGATATTTTCCTTTCCACCACTGGCTATATTGTCTACTTGGGTCACAATCCCATCTCTTGGAGCTCTCGGAAACAACGTACCTAAGCACGGTGTTCCACTGAAGCTGAGTATTGTGTCGCAGCTGCTACCACTGCGGAAATTCTTTTGGTTCAAAATCTTCTCCGAGAACTGTCCGCCCCTCATACTCCGACTCCTACAATTTTTTGTGATAATCTGGGAGAAACCTATGTTGCGGCAAATCCCAAGTTCCACTCCAAGATGATACATCTCAGCCTAGACTATCATTTTGTCTGTGAATATGTGCAAAATCAGACTCTACGTGTTTCCCACATATCCGGAGGTGATCAACTAGCTGATATTCTTACTAAACCTCTTGCTCGTACTCGGTTTCACACTCTTCTGTCCAAGATTGGTCTTACCTCCCGGCCGTCCATTTTGCGAGTGCATTATAGAGATACTCCAGATTCTCAATAATTTCAGTCAATATAATCTCCTTAATCTACTCTTATATGTACACATAGTTTCCTTATAAGTCTATATATTTAAGGTTACTATTTGTATTTATATTAGACTAGGATTGTGTAGCTTGACCTCCAAGTAAACTCATGCATATATACATTGTCAAATATAAATAACAAAATAACAATTATTCTCTCATTATGTTAGTATATAATACGTCGAATATATAAATTTCTATTTCATTGTTGTTCTTTATGCTTCGCTTGTCATTCAATTAGAGATTTACCAATAAATCATTTTACTAGATTGCTCTCTTTAAGCATGTTAGTTATTCAACTAAATACATACTTTATGCAACTGGTTATGGGGGTATAGTTTGTAGTTGCTTGTATCCATAAAGAAGAAAAATTAACGATTTCAGAATTTCATTTTTCTTAAGTTAAATCATTTTGGATGGGCAAGGGTACTGGATTAACACTAGTTCTTGAAACATGGGCTAATGTAATATCTGTGCACTAAATTAAATTAATTACGCAAACAAAATCTTCACTAACGAGGTTAACAAAGAGAGGTACTCAAAGAAGCCAAGACTTCAAGGGGTCATTTGAATTTGAACAAATCACAAGGGGCTCATGAATTAACCCTACTTTTGTGGGGAAAAGAAGGAGGGCATTAATTTTAAAGGTTGGAACAGAGATGACGATTAGTGCCGTATTAGCAAGTAACCAAGGTTTCGAATCTTCTTAAACTTTATCGCATGTAGTACCTTATTAAATTTATTACAACTAATCTACATTGCGTAAAGTGTTTCATATAAGCATACAAAATTTAAATATGGTTATCCGATGGATTGTCAACCAAGCTGAACGACATGAAGGTACATGGTTAATTACTCCCTCCGTCAGCATAATAAATTAAAAAAAAAAAAAAAGCTTTTTAACATCTTGAACGGTATAAACCGAGCAACGAACATGGGCTTGCCCGAACTTGGGCCCAACTATATTGGGCAGTGGATATTGTCTAATTATGAAGTATTAGGGCCGAGTAAGATCTTACTCGTATGCCGAGGAACATTTATCTCGGCCTTCTATCATCATTTTTGGGCCGCCATATCGGAATGACCGAGGAAAGAGAAGTTAATTGCTCGGCATATATCCAAGTGACGAGGAAAGAAAATCATTCTCCCCGGCATATCTCCGTGTCGGCCATTTACCAAATGACGAGGAAGCAAAATCATTTTCCTCGGCTTATTTGCCAAAGGCCGAGGAAAATCATTTGCCTTCCTCGGCGTTCCGGCTAGCAGTTACAATCCTTATTCAACAAGGATTATACAGTTGTAACCCAATCAGGATTACAGTTACCAATATCAATTCAAGTCAAACAAGGACTCCTTAACAGATATAATTCTCTTAGGATTATATCTTATCTCTTTACAAGTTCACTCCAACATGGATTCTATCAATCCATTCCTATAAATACAAGCCCCATGGTGTGAATGTGTGCCCAAAATTTGGATTCACGCGAGTTTGAAGACATCCGAGTTATTTGAAAAACGGAGTCGCCACGCCATTTTGATTACCTCAAAACTTTGAAAAAAAGGTTTTATGGGTTCGGAGGTTAAGTTACCCCTTGGGAAGAACGTTTGGCGTTCACCCAAAGTGCCTTGCCGGAACAAGTCTCCCTAGATTTCATTAATCGTGTTTGCTTGCGTGCTTCCTTTGTGTGCATGTGTTTAAAGATAAAAGGGGGGGAATGTCCCAAGTTATCTTCCGGACGTACAAACCATTTGTTGGTTGTCGCTCGGGATTCCTTGGAATTTTATGTATTTAGGATTATGATCCCGTCCTCATCTTATGACTTATGATCATCGCATTTTAAACCTCGGGACCCTCGGGACTTGCGTGATCGAGAGAATGACTCTCTTTTGGGTCAAAGATGAGGTTCTTTAGGAAGGAATGTCCTTAGCCCATCAATCCTACGCTTTAAGACGGTCGAGCTCGTATAGAGGCTTCATACTCATTCTTAAGCGATAATTGGAGATATAGGGTTCAAGGTTATCCTTTTCCTAAAGAAATCATGAACCTTTAATGGAAGGAACGATGCAAAGATGAGAACTTTTACACCGGTCCGTTCCAAGGTTAGGGGAAAAGGGGAAATGCATGATAAAAATGACTCTTTAATGAAAAGATGACATTTTGGTTATAGCAAATGATGCTTTTTGATTGAAAGAAATGATCTTTATGCAAATGATGCATAAAGATAGCATTTTTATGCAAATGATGCATTAGAAAGGGGGGTTTTGATGCAAAGGATGCATTTTTATTGAAAAAGATTTGATCTTTATATGCAAATGATGCATAAAGATAACATTTTTATTGGAAAATAGGGATTTTAGGTGCAAAGGATGCACCTTTATGAAAAAGACTACATTTTTATGACAAATGAGGTCTTAATGCATGCAAAAAAGGGGAAGGGGATGATAAAGATGTGATCTTTAAGCTACCAAGTCCCAAGCAAGATATATGAATGCAATGAGCAAGTATATCAATTAAAATGCAAGGTTAGGGCGTGCGAGGTTACCAATGACTTCCTTTGCTTCTCGGGACGGAGCTAGGAGGAGAGGTCGATCTTTGGTCTTCAAGGAGGAGGGATATAGCTTCTTGGCCTTCCTTCTTCTTCTTCTTGAATTCAGCAGTTTCTTCACGTCTTTCAGAGTGGATTGAGTATTTTTCTCATATATTGTCTGTGTTGAAATGGGTAGAGGAGGACTCTATTTATAGGCGATGCGGATAAGGCTAATGAAGCCGTGCGGGCTGCAGGCCCTTTGCAAATGAGGCCGTGCGGTCTTATCCATTGTGACTCAGCATTCTAGAACCATGCAAGGTGGCATTATTCTAGAAGCTTCTCCCTAATTAAGAAAAACGTGTTTTCTTAATTAGGAAGGCTCCATACAGCCCTAATTTTAATTTGGGACTGCTCTGGGACATTTCCGGAACACTAGGAAGGTCCGGGGAATTACCGGGAAATTTACCGAAATGTCGGGAAAATTAGCCGGAAGGCATGAGCTTGATTTGGGTACTTACGAAGCCCCTCGGCAACGTCACTTGCAAGGCGAGTGGGGTTGTCGATAGAAAAGGATCCGATCTGGCGAATGCCGAGACGGATTGGGAGACCAAGGTGGTCGAGTGGCTGAACCTTTTGGAAGGCTACCTACGTATCCCGGAGGAATCAAGCCAGGCCGTAGTTCGGGATTAGGATCCGGCAGGGGAAGGAAGAAGAGAAAGCTGGTCTCTTCTTTGGGGAAAAGAAGAGAAAATGACCTAGGAGGTCAAGCAATTGATCCTGCGGGGATATGCTAGGAGTGACCCGGTGGTCGGATATATGAACTTCTATGAGGGCGCATTATCAGCGAGGAGTGACAAAGAAACGAGGGTGACCAAAGTGGTCGAATGGCTGGACCTTTTATAAAAGGCTACCTACGTATCCGGAGGAATCAAGCCTTGATCGTAGTTCAAGCATCACTAGATAGTTAGGAACGATGTCTAGGATCCTTGAGATTTTGACAATTCGGATTTTGTCACTGATGAAGCTAGAGCTTATGGCGCTATCTCTTTATGACGGAGATAGAGGTAACTTAAGTTGGGAAACTTGAGCGTACGTCACTATTCGCGGATAGAGTAGCACAAGTTGAAATGACTTAGGCGTACGTCACTATTCGCGGATAGAGGTAGCACAAATTGAAATGACTTGGGCATACGTCACTATTCGCGGATAGAGGTAGCACAAATTGGAATGACTTGGGCATACGTCACTATTCGCGGATAGAGGTAGCACAAGTTGGAATGACTTGGGCATACGTCACTATTCGCGGATAGAGGTAGCACAAGTTGGAATGACTTGGGCATACTTCACTATTCGCGGATAGAGGTAGCACAAGTTGAAATGACTTGGGCATACTTCACTATTCGCGGATAGAGGTAGCACAAGTTGAAATGACTTGGGCATACTTCACTATTCGCGGATAGAGGTAGCACAAGTTGGAATGACTTGGGCATACGTCACTATTCGCGGATAGAGGTAGCACAAGTTGGAATGACTTGAGCATACGTCACTATTCGCGGATAGAGGTAGCACAAGTTGGAATGACTTGGGCATACGTCACTATTCGCGGATAGAGGTAGCACAAGTCTAGAGTTCTGACAATTCGGAGGTTGTCACCTAGTGTTATCCCGTTATAACAGAATTAACGGAGGCGATTGGGAATAGAGCTTGATTGCTTTACAGATGAGAGATATTTTCTGAAAAGATGTTATCTTGGTTAAAAGATAACGGAAATTGCATGCCCAGGTGGAAGGTCCAGGCGGGATTGTAATTTACGCTCGGAGCGAATGAAGCCGCCCGGCATGAGATGGAGAAAAAGAAGCCGTACGGCTAGAGACCTGTTTTTTCCAGATTATTTAAAATCAGGTTTTGAACGGGCATTGGGCATTTGTTGCCGCCCACTTCAGCCGAGAGAGAGAAGAGAGAGAGAATTTCGAAATTCTTCAACCCCTTTTTGCTTCCCTTTGATTGGAATGGATCCGGAGGGCAATCCCATACCGAGGTAAGCAAGGAGAAACATCTCGGCGGCCGCGAGAAGGAGGAGGAAGGAGCTCGTGAGGACGGAGAGGAAGTATGACTTCCTTACGCCTCCATCGGAGCTTTACCCGGGGAGAAGGGAGCACAAATCGACGAACCCGCGATCGGTTGGGGTAAGCATTCTCATTTTGCTCAAATCCGATGATTTTGCTTGATTTTTGAATGATTTAGGGCTTGACCCGAATTATAGGATTTTGAATGATTTTTTGAATGATTTTGAGATGCATGAACAACCTATGAGGCTAAGAATGTGCAATGTGCAACTTGTTTGATGAAAATTATGAGAATGACTCACTTTTTTCTCGCAAAATGAAGTAAGAATGAGAATTTTTTTCAAAATATGAGACGGAGTTTTTGCCTTGTGCTAGAACTAGGTCAAAATTCTGATTTTCAATGAGAAAACATGATTTTGGAAGATGAAAATGATTCATGCATGCCATTTTTATTTGAGAAATAATGCTTATGTGCAAAGAATTGTGATTTTGTGCTTTAGGAAAGCAATGACGCGTTTCAAGTGATGAAAGACACGTTTTTGATGCAAAAGATATGCTAGAAAAATTTTTATGAATGCTTTTCTTTTGAAAATATGTGCACTTTTGAATATATGCATGCTTTTGAAATGATATGAAGGAGCGCGCTTCTTTTTGATGTGCTTGTCTACGGAGAACAAGTCTAGAGGACCGTCGGAGATTGCGGTTAAGCTTTGGCGAGAGGATGCCGGATTTTGAGAAGAATGGGGCAAATCCCAAGCGGTGGTGGGGGCTCTGGCTGGATGCATTTGTAGAGGCCATTGGCGGGGTGTTCACATCACCTCTAAGAGCAAGGGCTTGGTCCGGGCCCTATACGAGTTTTGGTGGGATAGTACTCATAGCTTTCACAGTAGGGAGAGGCGACGGTGACACTGCCGATTTTACGGCTATTACGGGCTTACGAGTTCAGGGAGGCTGTGACTTGGAGGGACCACATCACGTGCGGAGAGGAGTTCCGGGCTTTGGTTGGATTTGGTGATTCCTGCGAGGGTGGGGATGGAGACACGGAATGTCGAGGTGGCGATCCGAGACTTCCATGCAGAATTTTCTTTGCTAATGATGTGGCCCTTGCCAATGGTGGCTAGAGCATTCACATGGTTGATGCTATCGGTCACCATCTTTGCCAATTACAGGACACTTGGCCATGACTTGCCTCCTCGACTCTACGGAGGATGTGGATGGGATAGGGACGGTCTCTTGGGGAGAGGCCGGATTGGCGGAGTTGTACTTCTCTTTGGACATGTACAGTGGGAACAAAGGCTGCTTCCATGGGTGCTTCTCATTTGCCCTTGAGGTAGTCTCCTTTCTTTTCTTTTCTTTTCTCTTTTCTGTCTTGAGACTTTTATAAGAGAGAAAATGACCTTTTGATGTTTTGAACATGCGGGCTGGTTTTGTGAGGTGATCGGGTTCTTCCACTTGGAACCGGCCAGAGTGATGTCACCATCTTCCACTGCTATGGTTATTTGGAGGAGATGCGAGAGATAAATTCACGGGGAAGACCCGGATTACCTTTGATTACAAGATGGTGAGGCCGGTCATCAACGGGGATGGGCACGATGGAGTGGACTTCTACCCTGGGCAGGTATCGGAGATTTTCTTTGGGAGATGCCATCGAGGTGACGAGGCGAGAGGAGGTGGCTCACCGGGCGACATGTGATGTCATTTACTTGGGGGATCGCTTCTCGGGCGGCATGGCCATGTCCCTCCATTGGACGCCATTACTCCTCGGGATCCTCCAGGCACGGATGCTGCAGGCCCGGGTGGATTGGCCGAGAGGATGAGATAGCTAGGTACCGAGCGGGCGTGGGCTGCGGAGGAGTATTTTGACATGGACACCCCTACGATGTGTTTGTGGAACAGCGCCCGAGGACGCCACGAAGCTAGTGAAGGCTGGCGGTCACTCGGGGATATGGGGAGGATGAGCCTCTTGACCCGCCGATCCCTCCTGCGCATCTGTCCTATGTGATCCATGGAGTGCCGAGGAGGATGAGGATACTGTCCCCGATGCTAGGGAGCCCCGGTACACCTTGCCACTTTGATAGCACTTGTAAGTGTACTCTTAGGGTCTTATTCCCTTTTTAGCTTTGATTTTACGCTTTTTGCAATTTTACGAGATTTTACGAGATTTTTCTCTTCTTTTTCTCGGAGTTCCGGCTCGCACTTACGATAGGTGGTCAGGGCGAGAATAGGGTTTGGAAGGACATGTGCGGTCTCTCTCTTCGAGGAAGCGCTGCGCTTCGAAGGCGGCGGATGCGCAGAGCACGGGCGCAAGAGACGGCACGTCGGGGGGCACAGCGTCTACCTCATCGGCCTCGGAGTACTCTTCCCGGTGCCATGCCTCGGGCGGGGACCCAACGGCGACGTGCAGGCGGTGGGTGAGTACGGGCACGATAATGTCCATCTATCGATGTGAGCGACCCGGGAGGACTTGATGAGGGAGGCTAGCATTTATGAGGTGAGTAGCGATGAAGATGCAGAAGAAGAATCGGAGGCCTAGGAGGTCTCTAGAATAGATTTGGAACCAAAACAAACAATTTACAATTTTTATGCACAACTTGTTTATTTTTTGCTTTATTTGGGCGCCGATGGGGCGAAAACATTGTATTTATGTTTTATTTACTTTTCTAATTCATGCTTTTTCAATTTGCATATTATCTGAGCCTTGGGGCGACTTTTTTGCTTGGAATTGGGGGAAATGGCGGGCCAAAATGATTTATAATGGTGTATAAATGCTTGAATGGCTTCGGATATGTTTACGTACGGGTTTTGGTTGAAAAAGTGGGGTGAAAACTCCTTGGGCAGCAACTTTGGTTGCTGCAGAATTTTCTGCGAGAGGGCTAATGTAGCCGTGCGGCTTGGCCTTGAGGGCAAATGAAGCCGTGCGGCTTACGATTCTGTACGAGTGGTTATTTTACGAATAAAAGCAAGGCTTGGCCATTTCATTTCATTTTCACTCTAGACTTGTCCCACTTGTTCCCAGAGCATATTTTGGACCTAAAAGCACCCTCTTTGAACACTTTGCGATGGAGAAGCCCGTCCAGTTGCAAAGGGGAAGCGAGACCATTTTCTATCGGTCTTCAATCTTGGGCGAGACATAACTTCCAAAATCACAAGGGACTGCTTGATTCTTCCTTCAAGATCAAGTCTTTATGGCATTTGAGGGATCTCCCCGCCCGATTGGGATCTGTTGAGAGCCGCGGCAAAGTTGCAGGACGTCGGAGACATGTTTATTGCTTCTCTTACAACGAAATCGTCCCAACGCACGAAGACTTGAGCCTTGATTGGGGGTCCGAGTGAGGCTATATCTATTCCGCTGATCGGAGACGTGCCGGTGACGGTAAAGCTTGCATCTTTGCGAGATTCTTTTGGGAGAGGCTGAGAGGATGATGGTAGCCGGATAGGATTGACCTTTACGATATCCGGGCGGGTTTGGGTCTCCGAGATATGGCTGCGACCACGGTGGCTATGGATGCTTTCATTCTCTGCGTATTCTGTTTTGTTCAACTGCTTGAGTCCGTGGGGATCTGTCATAGTGGCCTCTTGGACATGGTCGAGAGGCTGCCGGGGTACAGGGGAAGGATATTGTCCCGCTGGTTTTGGGAGAGACATTTCATGGGATCGATAGGATGGCTCGGGAGACCATTTCATGAGGTCAGGAGTCCGGCTATGTTGACTCACGTGGCTGCGGGAGAGGCTCGGGGCTTTGCACGGGGCTTTGCCGACTCGGTGCCCTTGGGTGATTTCTCGGAGAGGTGCACCTAGGCGGCGGGAACGGGGTAGGCTGGGAGCCGATGATGGCTAGGCTATCCACTTCGGACATCCGTTGGTGGATACCAGCGCTTTGGAGAGTTGCGGACCCGGGAGGATATTTCGGGAGTCTTATCTTTGTGAGGGTTCCGGGATTCTGGCTTTGGTCGTCCTTCTACATACCATGCTTGGTATCCGGGCGGTTTGGGGCTTTACGGGAGCCATTGAGTGATTGGGAGGACATCCGGACCATGGAGGTGGTGTCATTGGATATGAGAGATCCGGCCCGACTTCTCTTTCTTCTCGAGGCTTGGACACATCTTGCTTTCCCACCCGGGAGCTATCTTCGGGAGCGGGAAGAGCACCATCTTGACCCTTTGTCTACTTGGGCGAGTACGAGAGGGAGATGGGAGCGACTCGGGTTATCTTGGAGGATAGACGTCGAGCTTTATTGGGAGGCGACTGTGACTTGAGTAGGACTCTACGAGGGAGACCGAGGCTAAGGCGAGTTGCCATAACCAATCGTGTGACTTGGTCGAGATATGGAGGCTCGGTACAAGAGATTGTCAGGAGTCGCTCCTGGCGACCGAGGCTCGAGAGGGAGGAGGAGTGCGGACTCGTGCTCGTATAGAGAGAGCGCTCATTGACACGGGGTTGGTAGAGGCTCCGGTGAGGATACCGAGAGGTCGGGATGAGGGATACCGACATTATTGAGAAGAAAAGGAAGAAGACTCGACGAGGCCGAGGAAAAGGGAAGAAGACGAAGAAGACTCGGCGAATGACGGCCGACAAGTCTTTTCTAAAGATCCTCTTATTGCCATTTGCAAACACATTAGTTTATTTAGGCATTTTGTTGTATTTTAGATCTTTTTAGCGAGTTAGCGAGTTAAGAGGTAGACCGTGCTTGAACTCATCAAAGAAGTTTTTAACTTGTAATGAACAAGGCATATTATTTTAAAAATTAATCAAGACACATTTCATGGAAATTCAAATGTCTTTATTGATTCGAAATGCCCTTTACTATTTAGGACGCACTTCATGGAAGCTTGATTGTCCTTTTATTATTTAGGACATATTTCATGGAAACTTAATCGTCCTTTTTATTGTTTAGACCGAACCATATATGGCTGCCTACGTTCCCCTTTTACAAGAAAGGCTAAGGGGCTCGAGTCTTCGTAGTTCATTACGGTGAACCAATTTTTTATGTGCGGCCATGTCTTTTGCCTAGACCGCCCTTTTTGGGGTTTTCGGCCCTAGGCAGGGCATTACTCTTTTTGCACTAAGATTTTTTTTTTTTTTTTTTTTTATATATGTGCAACCCCTGTCTTTTGCCTAGACCGCCCTTTTTGGGGTTTTCACCTAGTGGGTATTACTCTTTTTGCACTTTTCTTTTTTTTTTATTATTATTATTATTTATTTTTTTTTTTATCGAGACATAGTATCTTCGGAGTTTATCACCGTTGACCGGTGGACAAAGGGATTGCCATCCAAGTCTGCAAGCTTCATTGCTCCTCCCGACAGTATTTTCTCGCACCACATAAGGGCCGATCCGGACGGGTTCCCATTTTCCCGGGGGTTGTCTGCGGTAGGGGGCTTTACTTTCAGCACTAAGTCGCCCTCTTTGATATCTACGGCCTTGACCTTTTATCAAACGCTCGGCCATTCGCCTGCTGGTAGGCTCGGGTGTGTTCCATGGCTTTTAGCCTTCTCTCGTCAAGGTGGCTAACTCATCATGCCGGCCGCGCAACCATTCCACTTCATTGACACTGTTTTCCGGGAGGACCCTTAATGACGGGATTTCCAACTCCACCGGTAACAACGCTTCCATCCCGTAAGTTAGGGCAAAAGGAGTTTCTCCTGTGGCTGTTTCCGACAGACGTTACGTAGCCCGAGTGCTAGGTGCAGCTTTTCGGGCCAATCACGACCACGGGTGGCCATCTTCCTGATGATCCGCTCGAGTGTCTTATTAGCAGCTTCCACGGCTCCATTGGTTTGAGGTCCGTACGGGGACGACTTGTGGCGAGTAACTCAATTCTCGACGCTAGTCTATCGCAGCCTTCCTTCGAAGTGTGACCCATTATCAGAAATGATCTCGTTGGGCACCCCATATCTCGCACATTATGTTTTCTTTGATGAACTGGGCCACTTTTCTCGGAAGTGAGGACCTTGTAGGACTTAGCCTCTACCCACTTTGTGAAGTAGTCAATGGCTACCAACACGAACTCGTGCCCATTGCTTCCCCGCCGGGATATTTTCCCTATCACGTCAATGCCCCAAGTTGCAAACGGCCAAGGAGTCGTCATGCAGTACAGGTCATGAGGTGGGAGATGGTTGAGGTTGGCAAACCGCTGGCATTTGTCGCAGTTCGGACGTGTTGAACGCGATGCATTTCCATGGAGATCCAGTAGTAACCCATTCGAGGATCACTTGCATCGGGGCTCGGCATTCATGTGAGGACCGCAGGGACCATTGTGGACTTCGATCATCAACTCTCCGGCTCTTTCTTGAGTGACACATAAGAGGAATGGTCCTTGATACCGCTTCTTGTATAGGTTGCCTCCTAGAATGACATAATGAGAAGCCAACCTTTTCGGGGCTTGTAAGCTCTTGGCTCAGATACCTTCTTTTGGTCTACCTTCTTCGTCTCACGAAAGTGACTCTCCGTCTTTGAGGAATTGGTAAATACTGATTGTACGAAGGTTCCTTTATAGGCTCGGGTCCCAGGTCCACTTCACAACGGAAAGGCCGGGGCTTCTCTTCTACCCACTACGAAGGGCTTTATGGCTTTTCCCTCGGGGATCTCTACCAATGAGGCTAGAGTAGCTAGGGCATCTGCGAATCTGTTCTTTTCCCTCGGCAAGTAGTGGAAAGTCACTTCTCTGAAGCTGTCCAGTCAACTCCTCCATATGGGCATGATACCGTTGCAAATTAGGGTCCACAGTCTTCCACTTGTTGGAGACTTGGTTGATGATCAGTGAGTCTCCGTAAACTTCGAGCTCCTTGACATTTCTTTCTAAGGCAGCCTCCAAACGAGCAATGCAAAGGGCTTCATACTCGGCGACATTGTTCGTGGCGGGAAAGTTCAACTTGAGGGCTATGGGGGTATGCTCATCTTTCGGATCGACCAATAGCATTCCTACACCGTTTCCTCTTTTGTTAGCGGCTCCGTCAAAGAACAATTGCCATCTATTTTCGGGCTCAACTGCAAAGATCCCTTCATGCAGGGAATTGGGGTTCGGGCCCTCTGTCTTCATTGCGGGAAATTCGCCGGGTGATCGACAATGCTTGACCCTTGATGGCCTTTTACGGTCACATAGTTGATGTCGTATTACGCCAAGAAGAAGGACCACTTCGCTAGACGCATCGAGAGGGAAGGCTTGTCAAAGATGTACTTGATGGGGTCCATTTTCGAGACCAAGTTCACGGGGTGGGCTTGCATATAATGCTTCAACTTGCCGACTACCCGGACCGATCTGCACAAGTCTTTTCACATCTTGAGTAATTGAGCTCACTCCCTGTAGCTTCCGGCCGACAAAGTAAATGGCATTTTCTACCCGAGAGTCTTTCTTCTCTGAGCAAGCATAGCCCCAACTCGCCGTGTAATGCGTGATGTTGAGATAGAGCGAGAAGAGGCTTGTCTATGTGGGGGCATAGTGCGGGGGATGTACTAAGTATGCCTTGATGCGGTCAAAGGCATCTTGGCATTCTTCGGGCCATTCTGTGTCCACATTCTTCTTCATGAGCTTGAAAGATGGGCTCGCACATAGTGGTCAACCGATTGACGAAACGGCTAATGTCGCAATTTACCCATGAAGCTTTTGACTTACATGCAGGTTTGAGGTGGCCTCATATCCATGATAGCTTTGATCTTTCGGGGGTCAACTTCTATACCTCGCTCCGTGACCATGTACCCGAGCACTTTTCCCCTTGTCACTCCGAAGGTGCATTTGGCAGGGTTTAGTCTCATGGAATGCTGTCTCAGCCTCTCAAAGAATTTTCGTAGGTCAACAAAGTGCTGCCCACCTTCTCCTTTGGAGTGGATTATCATGTCGTCTACGTAGACCTCAATCTCCTTGTGGATCATGTCATGAAAAAGTGCGGTCGCTGCCCTTTGGTAAGTAGCCGGCATTCTTGAGCCCGAATGGCATTGCGTATAACAGTAGGTTCCCACGGTGTGGTGAAGGCATCTTTTCTTGGTCTTCCTCGGCCATCTTGATACGATTGTAGCACACCAAAACCATCAGCGAAGGATTTGACTTCGTAGTTGGCGGTGGAGTCCACCGGGATGTCTATGTTTGGCGAGAGGGTAGTCGTCTTTGGGGCATGGCCTTGTTCGGATCTCGGAAATCCACACGGCGGCGCACCTTCCCATTGGCCTTGGTTACGGTCACGATGTTGGACAACCATGTCGGGTATTCAATGACTACGATGAACCCTACCCGCAGTAGCTTCCTCAATTTCTTCTTTGACCTGTAGAGACCATTCCGGCTTGATCTTTCTCGGTTTACGCTGCGGCTTAGCATACGGTGCTAGAGGGATTACGTGCTCTACTATCGAACTGTCTAGCCCGGCATATCTTTGTATGACCATGCAAACACGTCGACGTATTCTACGAGCGGCTCGATTAGTCTGTCCCTTTCAACCCCTGGAAGAAGCTTCCAATCTGTGTCTCTTTAGGTTCCTCAATAGTACCCAAGTTCACACTTATCAAAATCTCCTCGGCGGCTTGGGCCCGGTTTTCCTCTTTTACGAAACACGCTTAAAGATTTCTTTAATGTATTGTTCGTTTAGTGTGTTTGCATCTTGTTCAAATGATTCATTATTAGCTGTTGTTAAGTTTTGAGTTAATTTATCATTTGTTAAGTTGGCAATAAGAGGATAATCAGAAAGATTTGTCATTTAATTCAAGATAAGGGGAAAGATGACATCGATTACATTTTCATAATCCTCGGGCGTGAGGCCTTCGGATGACTACGAGGACCGGAATTCGAAGATTCCCGACTCAGGCCGAATAGACAACAACGACTCTGGACCCTACACTACTTATTGACTCGAGGGGGACTTGACAAGGGTTGGGCCAGGGATCTCACTCCTTCTTCTTTGTTGCCACAGGAAGTAGCGATCTTGCCGGCGTTCTTGAAAGTCGGAGACTTCGAGCGATCAAAAGCTTGCCGGAAATCATTAACGGGTAGGTCTTTGTGGAAAGATGGTGAGGGGAACTAAAGTAACTTGTTGCAATCTTCCAGCCTAGCTCTTCCGTAGAAACCGGACTCATTGGTGAAGGGTCTGGCTCATCTCATCAATGCACTTGGCGATAACTCATTTTCTCTTTCTTGATCTTGGACACCACGACCTTGTCGGTGTAGCCAACGAAGGGTTGGCTTGGATAATGCTTGATGAAGTCTTCTTGAGAGGGGATCTTGATTCTTCCTTGGCGCTACGTATTCAATAGGCTTTACGTGTTACGCTTCCCGGATCTGCTAGCTTCTCATTGAACTTCACGATGGCCACAAATTCAGCACTTTACGCTTCAAGAAGATCCTGTACATGGGGATATCGAAATTTGGGTGTGCTTGGGGTGACGGGTTCTTTGACGGGTTCTTTGGCATAAGCCGACATAGTAGTCGAACTTGCCCGAAGGCTCTCCCAAAGTTCCTACGCTCTTGTCCCCAGCTTCGTATCTTTCCTTAAGCTTTTGCTGTGTGGACTTTCTCTTCTTCTTCTTCCTTGAAGGAGCGTCCTCATTGATCCATTCTTGATACTCATACTCTAGGCAGTCTTCGCAATCACATACATCATACCGGATGTGAGGCTTGGGTTGAGCCAGGGATAGCCCCTCAAGCTGCTTGGTTATTACCGTTGTGGATTACCATGTTGGCCATTTTGACACCGACAAGGCGACAAAGCGAGGATTACAGCGGCTGTCCAGAGGATTCTGCGCTAACAAGTCGGCGGCCGGTGTTCTCACCCACTTCTTTCTCGGCTGCGGGAAAGGGATAGGAAAGGTTTAGACTCGGGGTAGGTGTTTAGCCGAAGGCTCGGGCAATATGCAAATTAGAATCTTCAAGTTTACTTAAAACAATGTCTTTTATTAATATCTATTTGGTTGGAAAAGGGGTTACGCCCTTCTTTTTCACAACTACTCTAGATCTGGATCGGTGGGTTCCGTCACTACGTCTATAAGCCCCTCGTATTCCACCCGTATTTCGACCTCCCGGGGTGGGACAGCCCGGGCGAGGGTCCTATAGGGCACGCGGATCCCACCGACCGAAGAGTAAGAAACGCTCCTATCGGGTCTAGCGAGTCATAGGACCTTTCAACGCACGAGCGATGCGGATTATAGTCGAGCAATGCGGGAAAGTCTCGTCTCTGCCTTGACGGATCTTTGACGAGTTTCGCTTGAGCGAATGACGGTTTTTGACTTTCGGTAATGTCCGAGAATATAATAGGCATGGGTCGGGCGGCAAAAGCCGGATGACACGGTGTCACATTGAACTTCGTTGCATACGCGGTCTTGCGAGTCGGAATCGAAGTCAATGCTTAGGTCAAGATCTTGCCAATTTTTTCCTTGTCGGAATTTTGGCGAGCTTCGCTTGAGCGAAAGATCTTTTATTTTGGCAAAGACTTGGTCTTGACTCTTACGCATTCCGTGCGGGTCAAGGTCAATAGTCAATGTCGGAGTCAAGATCCCACCGATTTTTCCTTGTCGGAATTTCGGCGGAATTTCGCTTGAGCGAAAATCTTGGCTTCCGATTATGAGCTAAGGCTTGACCTTTACGTGGGTATGCAAGCTGGGCTATATGACACGGACTAGACCAAAAACCAACCAAAAGTCACGGATTTTTGAAACGTGTGACACGGGTGTGCATTGGTCGACACCGGCTGCCATGGGGAGGTTGGGATGATTCCGTGCGCGCCGGGAGCATCGTAAGGCCGTCCGTGGATCAGTACTGGAACCACCCTCGGGTTTGAAGGACGTGCGTGCAAAAGTGTACGGGATATATCGGGTGCGCGTAGTGTGCGGTCTCCTAAAAATGTTCCTTTTTGAGTTAAAACGAGAGATTTTCATAAATGTGTTTTAAAGGAATGATTTTCGGGACGGGGAAAATGCAACACATAAGCACGTAAATTTTAAGGAGCCCCGGTCGATCATGGAGCTGAATAGCCCCAAGCCGCTAGGGCTGCCCAGATTAACCATGATTTTTCCCCTGGTGGAATTGCCGCTGAGGTCGTATGGTCGAGAATCCTATGAGGATTAGCCGTACTGTTGCATGGATCAATTTTCAGTTCCACTCCTTTTGCTATTTTTCGGGTTATTTTCCCGTTTCAAAGTATGCATGAGATTCCAAGATGCAAATGATGCAATGCATGGTAAAGAAAGCAAGCACGATTAATGAAATTGGCGATGGGAGTCTAACCCGCTTAAAGGGAAAAGCTTTCTTCTATTTTTCAAAATTATTTTTCGAAAAAGGGATGCTGAGTACGTGGGATTGTTAAACCACCTTGTTATCCCAAGCCCGGGTTAGGGAGCGATACGAGGAAGGGTAAGTGGGGTCCACCTATATACCAAGTATCGATTTTTGTTTTGAAAATAAAGCTTTTCTCCTTTGGGTTTCCCAGTGAGTCGCCAAGCGTGAATGTGTGCCCCAAATTTTTTGTTTATTGGAATTCACGCGAGTTTGAAGACATCCGGAGTTATTTGAAAACGGAGTCGCCACGCCATTTTGATTACCTCAAAACTTTGAAAAAAAGGTTTTATGGGTTCGGAGGTTAAGTTACCCCTTGGGAAGAACGTTTGGCGTTCACCCAAAGTGCCTTGCCGGAGCAAGTCTCCTAGATTTCATTAATCGTGTTTGCTTGCGTGCTTTCTTTGTGTGCATGTGTTTGAAAATAAGGGGGGGGAATGTCCCAAGTTATCTTCCGGACGTACAAACCATTTGTTGGTTGTCGCTCGGGATTCCTTGGAATTTATGTATTTGGGATTATGATCCCGTCCTCATCTTATGACTTATGATCATCGCATTTTAAACCTCGGGACCCTCGGGACTTGCGTGATCGAGAGAATGACTCTCTTTTGGGTCAAAGATGAGGTTCTTTAGGAAGGAATGTCCTTAGCCCATCAATCCTACGCTTTAAGACGGTCGAGCTCGTATAGAGGCTTCATACTCATTCTTAAGCGATAATTGGAGATATAGGGTTCAAGGTTATCCTTTTCCTAAAGAAATCATGAACCTTTAATGGAAGGAACGATGCAAAGATGAGAACTTTTACACCGGTCCGTTCCAAGGTTAGGGGAAAAGGGGAAATGCATGATAAAAATGACTCTTTAATGAAAAGATGACATTTTGGTTATAGCAAATGATGCTTTTTGATTGAAAGAAATGATCTTTATGCAAATGATGCATAAAGATAGCATTTATGCAAATGATGCATTAGAAAAGGGGTTTTGATGCAAAGGATGCATTTTTATTGAAAAAGATTTGATCTTTATATGCAAATGATGCATAAAGATAACATTTTTATTGGAAAATAGGGATTTTAGGTGCAAAGGATGCACCTTTATGAAAAAGACTACATTTTTATGACAAATGAGGTCTTAATGCATGCAAAAAAAAAGGGGAAGGGGATGATAAAGATGTGATCTTTAAGCTACCAAGTCCCAAGCAAGATATATGAATGCAATGAGCAAGTATATCAATTAAAATGCAAGGTTAGGGCGTGCGAGGTTACCAATGACTTCCTTTGCTTCTCGGGACGGAGCTAGGAGGAGAGGTCGATCTTTGGTCTTGAAGGAGGAGGGATGTAGCTTCTTGGCCTTCCTTCTTCTTCTTCTTGAATTCCCAAATAGTTTCTTCACGTATTTCAGAGTGTATTGAGTATTTTTCTCATATATTGTGTGTGTTGAAATGGGTAGAGGAGGGCTCTATTTATAGGCGATGCTGGATAAGGCTAATGAAGCCGTGCGGCTGCAGGCCCTTCGCAAATGAGGCCGTGCGGTCTTATCCATTATGACTCAGCATTCTAGAACCATGCAAGGTGGCATTATTCTAGAAGCTTCTCCCTAATTAAGAAAAACGTGTTTTCTTAATTAGGAAGGCTCCATACAGCCCTAATTTTAATTTGGAATTTGCCAGGACATTTCCGGAACACTAGGAAGGTCAGGGGAATTCTGGGAAATTTACCGAAATGTCGGGAAAATTAACAGGAAGGCATGAGCGATTTGGGTACTTACACCAACTCCGCATATATATATATATATATATATATATATATATATATATATATATATATATATATATATATATATATATATATATATATATATATATATATATATATATATATATATATATATATATATATATATATATATATATATATATATATATATACCATGTACTAAAGCATATACTATTACCCTATATATCATATACACCATATGTACCTATACCATATACCATATATAAGTCTAACATGTGGCCTCACCACTGCTATGTATAAAATATTTCCAATCTCACTTAGATTTCTAACGAATTAACATTTTAAGTGCGGCCCATATTTTTATCATATTTGGCCTTACTTTAGTTACATTTGACGTAGATTTAACAATTGGACGTATTAATAAGCATGCATTAAATTGTATATATTATATAAAAAATAAAATCCGTCGCTAAATCCGTCACTAAATTGAATACATTATATATTTAAAAAATCCGTCGTTAAATCCGTCGTCAAATGTAAAACAAAAATTATTTTTTTAATTTTTAATTTACATAGAGACATAAAGCATCCCTTGTTAAATTTTTTTGATATCCGTCGCTAAATTCGTCGCCAAATGTAAAAGAAAAAATATTTTTTTTAATTTTTAATTTACATAGCGACAGAAAACATCCCTCGTTAAATTTTTTTGATATCCGTCTTTAAATCCGTGGCCAAATGTAAAAGAAAAAATATTTTTTAATTTTTAATTTACATAACGACAGAAAACATCCCTCGTTATATCTTTTTTGATATTCGTCGCCAAATGTAAAAGAAAAATTATTTTTTTTATTTTTAATTTAAATAGCTACAGAACACATCTCGCGTTAAATCTTTTTTGATATCCGTCGTCTATCTGTCTGTATGTTGTCGGAAAAAATACCCACACTTTTTTGGCGCCATTATTACGTCGGATTAGCAACGGAATATATTCCGTCGCTATATCCGTCGTTAAAACAGTCGGTATTTTTTTCGGAGAGAGATTATTGAGTTTTTGTCGGAGATCCGTCGCTATTCTGTCGCTAATGTCGACATATTTTTTTCCGTCGTTAATATCCGTCGCTATTTGACAGTTTTCTTGTAGATTTTCATGACTTCTTGAACCATAAAAACACTGTATATTATATTTAGTTTGATTGTTCAAATAGTAGGATATGGTTATGTGTTTCCCTTATTGTGTTTAGTGTATGATGCAGTATATAAGAATAGCAGATGTTCTATATAAGACCGATTTGAACATTGGGATTATTAACTGTGTTTTAAAAAAGTCTTATAAGTAACATATAAGACTTATTAAAGGAAATTTGAAATTGAAAAAACCCAATGGTTATTAGTTGTATTTTAATAAGTCTTATAAGTAACATATAAGACCTATAGTTTTTATCATTTTGAGCCTATGAATATCTTATATCTAACATATAAGACATATCAGTATGAAAAAATAAAGTGGATCAATTTTCTATACAAATTATTTTAGTCTTATAAGTTGTATATAAGACCTATTTGAACATTGGAATTATTAACTGTGTTTTAAAAAAAACCTAATAAGTAACATATAAGACTTATTAAAGGCTGAAATTGAAAAAACTCAATTGCATTGTGTTTGTAATAGGTGTTATATATAAGGTATAAGACATTCAAATATCACATTCAGCCACAAATCCTTAACAAGCCTACATAAAAACTACCTTGTATATAAATCGAAATAATAATAATCCAATAAAAATTCATTCAGACCCGAGTAAAATCAAATAATTGAATGTATGAAATGAAGAACAATGTCTAATTAAAAGCCTATAGTTCTAACTGCAAAGGTTCTTTGCATGTCCTTTTATTGTGATATCCTAATTTCTCACAACGAGAGCATGTCATCTTCCTTTTTTTACAACCTCTCCTATAGAAGGAAACTGAGTCTTCCTTGGCCTACCCGGAGGACGTTTCTTTGTATTTCTTCTCCATCAATGGAGGAGAGATAGTCCATGACTTACCATACTCGAACCTTTCTTTGTATTTCTTCTCCATCAATGGACACAATTTTGTATTCCAACTCAGATATTCATGTCTACGCTTGAACATTCTCTCCATCACCTTTAAACGGATTTTATCAATTAATTCCAAAACTGGAAGCCCCTTATAGTCTTTTATTTGTGAGTTAAAAGTCTCTGCAGAATTTGAGCACATCTCACCATAGCGCTTCCCCGGAAAATAAACACTCGCAAAGTTGGCAACCGGAAGAGCATCCATAAATTCTTGAACCTTAGTACCACCTTCTTTCTTCATTTCACTCAAATAAAATTGAAAAATATCATGCGTTGGAGCTAACGAACACTGAGAAATTTTATGATGCATATTTGAGCGAAGCTCTACTGAACATCCTTTCAGTTTGTCCCTCAGATTGTTCCTCAAATGAAACATATAAAATGAATGCGCTGCAGAGGGTATAATATCCTTAACTGCTTTGATGATCCCTTGATGTTGATCCGAAATGAATGTCATTGCCCTTTCATTTATGTGAGGTTTCAGATTGTCAAGAAACCATGTCCAATTTTCTATATTCTCAGAGCCTACAATTGAAAAAGCAACATGGAAAAGACCTATAATCATAAAAGAAATTAAATAATAAATATAATTTCAACTAAAAAAATATAAATAAATTTATGTCCTATAACTAAGGTAAAAGACAAGTTTCATACCATTATCCCCATCCTTTGTTGTTGCTGCCAAAAGAGTACCTTTGTACTTTCCATAAAGAAATGTCCCATCAAGAAATCACATAGGCCGAAAGAATTTAAATCCATGTAGATATGCACCAAATGCAACAAAACAACACTCAAACGAGACGTCTCATGATCATAATCAATCTTAAATTGAAAGCATGGGTCTAACTCTTTTACTTTATCAAAGTAATCTCTCATATTGTCATATGCTAAACCTGTGTCACCAAACACAGCTTCCTTTGCCTTCTCAATGCCTCTCCAAACTGATTTGTATGACACATCAAGTCTATAATCCATCCTAAGATCATTAACGGCATCCTTTGGCCGAATAGAAGGATTACTTCTAACATCATCAATTAAAACACTTGCAATTACACCCGAATTCAACCTTTGCCCTTGTCCAAACCCATTATTTACAATATCTATGCATGTATGGTTTGGAACATACTCCCTCCGTGCACTTACTTGCTTCACACTTTCTATTTTGGGCGTCCAAATACATACTTCACACTTTGTTTTCTTACCTAAAATGGAAAGTTTTTATTATTAAAATATTAACCCTACCCCACTCATTCTCTCTCCTACATTATTTTAATACCCACAACACCATTATAATTTACTATTCCCTCCACTCATTCTCTCTCCTATTTTACTTTTACACTCACAACATTTATATCATTATTTTTTTTCTTAATCCACGCGTGAACAGTAACTATGAAGCAACAATGTGGACGGAGGGAGTACGTCCTAATATAAAGAAATCCGTTAACCTTTTCAACTGATGCGTGAAATCTCCAAGGACAACCTTTGTCCACTTTATGTCTACACTGAGCAATAACACGCATTTTGTCATTTTTCAGATATTCAAATTCAACTTCTGTAGCAAACTTACAAAGTGCATTTCTAAACTCTGGACAACCCCCTTCAAATATCTGACTAACATTTTGAATTGCAGTTGCCCATTCTGTACTTTTTAGCACCTTCTCTTTACGACGAAAAAAGTTAACAGCAACATGGTTCCTACTACTACTACTACTAAACTCAATATCACCAGATTCAATACAACAGTGACCAACAGACTTAGATGATTCAGCTCCCCCGTCATTCATACTAGAATCACAACTTTCATTCACACGAATATCTATGCAATTAAGCCTATTCCGACGAACCAACATACTCATGCACATAAAATCTTCTTCATTAACCAACATACAACAAGGATTGCTAGGTAATATATAATAGAGAGATAGAGTATCCCTTTTCACAGTGACCCACCTTGAACAAATAAATTCAACAATAGAATCAAATGATGAAAATTGAGAAAACATAGCAATAGCGGTCAAATCCCCAAACTTGAAGAATGCCATTACATTTGAATCCATAGGAAGTGATTTTGGGAATACGTAAAATCTAAGGAGAAACGCGTTTCTCCTTAGCGCTAAGGAGAAACGTGTTTCTTAACCGGTTTATTAACGGGTTTAATTGAACGTTTAACGAACCGGTTTCTTAACCGGTTTAATTAAAACATGTTTGCCCTAAGTTTAATACCAAAACGAAATCAGTAGCAAGGGAACACCAGTTGAATATCCAGAAACTATATCCAGAAATCAGTAGCAAGCGAAATCAGTAACAATCGAAGGAATTATGGGAAATCCAGTTGATGAAATCAGGAGCAAGCGAAAATCCGATTGTGAGTTCACATGTTATTATTGTTTTGGTTCGCATTTTCATAAATTTCTGGATATATTAAGCATACTCATCTGTATATGAATTTAACAATGTGTTTTAGTTTGAAATTTTCAATTTCTGTGTATCGATTTTGTGTTTTATGTTTAACGATTTACCATTCTACTTAGTATTGTCTCTTGGCTTTTAATTCATAATTTTCGTCATGTTTAACAATGTGTTTTAGTATTGTCTCTTGGCTTTTAATTCATAATTAAAAAGGTTCTGGATATAAATTAAAAAGCTTACGGATATCAATTAAAAAGGTTACGGATATCAATTAAAAAGGTTACGGATATAAATTAAAAAGCTTCGGATATCCTTTCAAAAGGTTCTGGATATCCTTTCAAAAGGTTCTGGATATGTTTTGGATATCCAGAACCTTTTGAAAGGATATCCAGAACCTTTTGAAAGGATATCCAGAAATTTTGTATTGGCCATGATCTTGGCCCATGGAGAAACGGGTATCCAGAACCTTTTGAAATGTTATCCAGAACCTTTTTGAAATGATATCCAGAACCTTTTGAAAGGATATCCAGAAGGTTTTTAATTTATATCCAGAACCTTTTTAATTGATATCCAGAACCTTTTTAATTGATATCCAGAACCTTTTTAATCGATATCCAGAACCTTTTTAATTATTTGTGGATATTTTATGGTTATCATTTTGAAAGTTTTTGGATATTCAATTGTATGTTTCTGGATATTCAATTGTTTGTTTCTGGATATTCAATTGTTTCTAGATATTCATTTGTGGATATTTTCCGGATATTCATTTGCTTGTTTCTGGATATTCAATTGTTTGTTTCTGGATATTCATTTGCTTGTTTCTGGATATTCATTTGTAATTCATTTTGAGAAATTTGATTTTTTTTTGTTGTGATGGTAGGAGTGGTGTTGTATGGTATTTATATAGGCTGAGTACTTGAAACCAGTCAAAAAAGTTGCTCAATGAATTCAATGCACTTACATTTATTACTCTTTGAATTCAATGAATTCAATGCACTTACCATCTGTACACATTTATTACTCTTTGAATTCAATAGTAAGTTTGAATGCTTTTTTGACCATTAAAAACAAGGAAACTTATCTAAATGAATATCCAGAAACTTACAAATGAATATCTAGTCACGGATTCAATAGTTAACTACATTTCAAACAAAAACAGTCATGGATTCAATAGTGCCAAATTTCAAACAAAAACAGTCACGGATAACAATACATCACCTATATTACAAAATACATCAAACACAACAATATTCAAAACAGAATTTAGTACAATTAAACACTACCACTACCACCTGCTCCATCATCGCCTACATTGTCATTCAATTTGTTTTTTGGATCATATTCATTCAAAATATATTCCAAATACATTTCCAAAGCCTTGTGGTGAATCCTAGCAGCTTCATCAATGTTGTGAGCGTTGCCAAACTCATGAGCATGATTAACTATCCCCACATAATCCTTATCCCTACAATTGTGTCCGTTACATGGCTCCAATGGACAACGAAATGAGGGAGTTCCATTTGCAGAAGAAGGCTGCAAAACAACAAGATGACCATTGAGGAATTTTTGGTAGCACACCATGTATATTTTCCAACTTTTGTCATCATTTGAATCACCCAAAGTTGGCTCCCCAGAATTTCCCTTGCCTTTGTTCATCACTAGAAAAATTATTAAAGGTAGAATTTTTCTTGAACTTGATGTATATGCTTACCTTTGGACAGATTTATATAGGCTGAGTACTTGAAACCAGTCAAAAAAGTTGGTCAATGAATTCAATGCACTTACCAACTGTACACATTTATTACTCTTTGAATTCAATAGTAAGTTTGAATGCTTTTTTGACCATTAAAGTATATCCAGAAACTATCAATTCTATATCCAGAAACTCTTAATTTGAATATCCAGAAACTATCAAAATGTATAACCAGAAACTTTCAATATGAATATCCAGAAACTATCAATTCTATATCCAGAAACAACCATATTGAATACCCAGAAACTTTAATTGGCCTTGAACTTAGCCTTGGCCTTGACCATGGCCTTGGCCTTGACCATGGCCTTGGCCTTGGACTTCTGGATATCAATGCACTTACCAACTGTACACATTTATTACTCTTTGAATTCAATAGTAAGTTTGAATGCTTTTTTGACCATTAAAGTATATCCAGAAACTATCAATTCTATATCCAGAAACTATCAATTCTATATCCAGAAATTATCAATTCTATATCCAGAAACTTACAAATGTATATCCAGAAACTATCATCAATTTCTGGATATGCACCTACCACATTTCTGGATATACATTCACATACTTCTGGATATAATTGGCCTTGGCCTTGGACTTGACCAAGGCCAAGGCCAAGGCCAAATCCATGACAAGTTCAAGGCCAAGGCCAACTTGTCCATGGCAAGGCCAAGGCCAAGTCCAAGGCTTGGCCAAGGCCAAGGCCAATGACAAAATTTCTGGATATGCACCTACCACATTTTTGGATATACATTCACATACTTCTGGATATATAATTGGCCTTGGCCTTGGCCTTGGACTTGGCCATGGTCAAGGCTAAGGCTAAGTACAAAATCAAGGACAAGGTCAATGCCAAAACCAATAAGCAATTTCTGGATATCAATTTCTTTCATTTCTGAACATAAAAACATCAAATATCTGTATATAAAATATTTAACTAGTCAACTTAATAAATTGTACTTCAATCTAAAAACTATTAAATCAAATGTTCATTTGGTGTTTTTGAACCAAACTCATCAGTGATTGGTTTTCTTCTATCAAACTTTGTCTTTAGCTTTCGTTTTCTGCCCTTTGTATTTGCACGAATTGGATCCATCACCGAATTTGGAGCACTTGTTATACTTTACGAACCAACGCTATCATTAACACTTGTCATAGATCTACATTCTGTTGATTTTCCGACAACAATTGTTGTATAAGAAGTGAGTCTCTATTGAACCCATCTTCCAGTATCTTTTTGCGACTCTGTTTTCATGACAAGCCATCATCGGATTGTGGTATTTCATTGCCATCTTTTGTTTCCAGGGAATGAATTCATTTTTCTCTGTTGATGTATTATCTTTCCTTGATAGACTTTGTCCCATACATCTTTTTTGCCATCTTTGTCCACCTTTTTCAATGTAGATATCGGTATCCTTGTGACATTTGACAAATTCGCGCCTTTATGCAATGAAAGCACAACCAACCGATTGTAGTAAACCGATTGCACTGCATACAATGTTACACTTTTATCATTCCTAACAAAGAGTACACTCTCATATTTATCTGGGTACTTCTCATGAGCAACATGTATGAATCTGCAATCTTCATCACTTTCATCTCCAAATTTGTATACAGCAGGAAAAGCTCGTTTTACCTCAATCTCAAAGAACTTGAATATCTGTGGTGTGTATACCTCAGCTGCTTGTTTTATGATACCACCATACATGTTTGGTTGAGGGACTGAGATTGATGCTTGAAATTCCTTCTCTTGTTCAGTATTCCTCCAACGTTTAACTATTTCATTGAATATGTCAAAGAACTGAGTGAGGGATGTGTTTCTGTTTGCTTTGAAACAAAGGGCATGATTTGTGCTCTCGCTTTTTTGGAATGACAATATTCCAACTGAGAAGAAATTTGTGCTTAAAGTTGTGCACCATTTCTCCCGTTGTCCATATAGATGCTTGAACCAGGAATTTTCAACGAGATTGTATTTCACGAGCATTGACTCCCAACATCTTTCAAATTCATCCTCACTGGTACATCCCATTAAACAATGATCAAATTCTTTTTTAAAATCTTCATTTGTCTTCAATTGTCCAAAGTGGGATACAGCATTTTGTTGGATGTGCCATAAACATATCCTATGCCTCGTCCGCCCTTCAAATACGTATTATAATAATGTTTACGGATATTAACATTATATGCTACGGATATTAACATACAATAAATTTTCATTGACCAATTTTTTGTCATGGCTTAGGCCTTGGGCATGTCCAGAAACTAACAATTGAATATCCAGAAACTACCAAAAGAATATCCATAAACTACCAAATTGAATATCCAAAAACTTTATATTGAATAACCAGATACTTTAGAATGACTAGCTCTTTTGGATATTCAATGCGGTAGTTTCGGATATAAACACCAATGACATCTGGGTAAAGTTAAGGCACATCTGAATTATTGTTAGAACTATATAGCACAAATAAAATACTAGATAAGAAATATTATAAAAGAACTGGTTATGGAATTTTATAATCATACCTCTTCAATTGCATTTGACATTGCTTGGTCTTGGTCTGTAAATATTGTTTTTGGTTCTTTTCCTCCCATTGATTTTCTAAAATGCTTAAGCAACCAGACAAATGTTTCTTTTTTTTCATTTGCTATGAAAGCACAACCAAACATGACAGTGTTCCAATGATTATTAATGCCAACTATTGAGGCACAAATAAGATTGTATCTATTTGTAGTATAAGTTGTGTCAAATATAACCAGATCTCCATAGAGCTTGTAATCTTCCTTCATCATACTATATCTCCAAAATATAGCCCCAAGTCTTCCTTCATCATCAAATTTGATTTTAAAATAGAACCCTCGATCTTCCAGTGAAATTTCAAAAAGCCTATCAACAACATTCTGAGCATCACCATTTTCAATTTTTTCCATTCTAAGTTTCTGAACAAAATTGACATGATCTTTCTTTGTGTGACCAACATGTTCCTCTCCACCAGCTGCTTTTACCAAAAGACTATATTCATCAGTTGGTTTTATACCAGCTTCTTCCATTATTTCAATTATTTCACCCTGATCTTCTGAGATACACCTTTCACTACGCTTCAAATGGTTCCAATCTGTCATTGTCATTGGATGATTATGCTCTGTAACATGGCGGTAAACAACATACATATCTTCCTCTTTTAGAAATTTCGCCCTCAAAAGAGCCTTACATTGAGTCCTCTTTATGTAATTTCTCCTTCTCTTTTGTTGTTTTTTGGTAACATCGAGTTGTTCAACTGGTGAAGGAATTTAAACTTCATTAACATCAACTGGTGATGGAACACTGATTTTATCCTCTTGGGTTGATCTGGTAACTCCTTCACATGAGCAACGGAATAGCTTGTCTAATATCCTTGAAGTCTTTTTTGAAACATGATTTGTTGACAACTTAATACTAAATCCTAGTGCATTTGCATGAAGTTTATACAGTTTGTACAATTCCTCCCATGTCTTTACTTTTGTTCCTAGCAAATTTTTGCTTATATCAATATTAGGGTCCTCGATTACGATTCTTGCACACACAAAATATATTAAAAAGAATAATGTTATATGAAATCAGTAATTCTAAATCAATATGTCAATAAAGTTAAGAGAGAAAACCTATTTGTAGCCCAGTTTCAGGATCTGTAGGTTGTTGAACTTGAGATTCTAAATAAATAGGAGAATATGATTCTTCAAGAAAAGGCATTAGTTAGTTAGTTTCTGGATATTCATTTTGAAGGTTTCTGGATATTCATTTTTTGTAGTTTCTGGATATAGCATTGGCCTTGGCCAAGGACATGGCCATATCCCTTGGCCTAGTACATTGCCAGTTTAAAGTTTACGGATATTCAACTTGGTACTTTACGGATATACATTTTATTGTTTACGGACATGGTCAATTGTGTGTTTACGGATATTCAATGTGGTAGTTCTGGATATTCATTTTGATGGTTTCTGGATACTCATTTTGAAAGTTTCCGGATATTCATTTTTGTAGTTTCTGGATATAGCATTGGCCTTGGCCAAGGACATGGCCATATCCCTTGGCCTAGTACATTGCCAGTTTAAAGTTTACGGATATTCAATTTTGTACTTTACGGATATATATTTTATTGTTTACGGACATGGTCAATTGTGTGTTTCTGGATATTCAATGTGGTAGTTACGGATATTCATTTTGAAGGTTTACGGATACTCATTTTGAAAGTTTACGGATATTCATTTTTGTAGTTTACTGGATATAGCATTGGCCTTGGCCAAGGACATGGCCATATCCCTTGGCCTAGTACATTGCCGGTTTAATGTTTCGGATATTCAATTTGGTACTTTCCTGGATATATATTTTATTGTTTACTGGACATGGTCAATTGTGTGTTTACGGATATTCAATTTGGTAGTTACGGATATTCATTTTGAAGGTTTACGGATACTCATTTTGAATGTTTACGGATATTCATTTTTGTAGTTTACGGATATAGCATTGGTCTTGGCCAAGGACATGGCCATATCCCTTGGCCTAGTACATTGTCGGTTTAAAGTTTACGGATATTGAATTTGGTACTTTCGGATATACATTTTATTGTTTGGACATGGTCAATTGTGTGTTTCTGGATATTCAATTTTGTAGTTCTGGATATTCATTTTGAATGTTTCTGGATATTCATTTGATAGTTTCTGGATATACATTTGAAGGTTTCTGGATACTCATTTTATAGTTTATGGACATGGTCAATTGTGTGTTTATGGATATATAATTTGGTAGTTCTGGATATTCAATTTGGTAATTTCTGGATATTCGTTTTGAAGGTTTCTGGATATTAATTTTGAAGGTTTCTGGATATGTACCTAACACATTTCTGGATATACATTTTTGGTACTACGGATATCATTTATATAAATTTACGGATATGTACCTTACACATTTCTCGATATACATTTTTGGTACTGATATCATTTATATAAATATCTGGATATAATTTATATAAATATATGGGTATGAATCTAGAGATGGTCATGATATATAAAAAATTAACAAGTAAGTTATATTGAGATCAAAACCCGTAGCCTGGAGAATATCGATTTGTGTAGCTGGAGAATATCGATTTGTGATATTTACGAATATCTCTGTCATGTAATTGAGCTTCCATTTATGCTATTGATGGATAGATCCAAAATTACGTAGATCAATCTCTGGAAATGTACAATAACAATCGACCTTAGTACAATAAACGTTGATTAAAATTAAAAACAGTAGTTGTTGATTTGGTTCATATTACCTGATTTAATCAATATCGATTTCTGTATTGTTTCTTGATATTCATTTTGATTGAACTGTCTGCTCGTCTCCATTTGATGTGATCGTTGTAGTGTGCCTCTGTATTGTATCTATGCAAATATTGAATTTATCTAGGTTTTTGTAGGTTTTTGGACAATAGAACCGGTTTAATTCAAATGGTTGCCGGTTTTTGAATATATTAAAAAACCCGTTTCTCCATACAGAGATGGAGAAACGCGTTTTTCACCAGACCAACTCTTGGGAATATATATGATCTGCACATAATATATAAATAAAACAAAATTCAATAAACATAAATATAAAGATATAAGAGCAATTCAAACACAACAATATCAACTAAAAGCAAATTAAGATATAATACAATGGATTTGCACCACGCTTTGTATACACGAGAGACATCAATCAAAAACCCTTAAAAAATAATGGATTTCTACCCATTTTTGCAGACGAGTCTTCAACAACACACCACGAACACAAAAAACCTTGAAATCCTATAGAAATCAAACAAGAAAACACTAGATCTAGTGTTTATCGCCGGAAAATCTCCCATATCGCAAAATTGCCAATCACCTCTCTCTCTAAAAAAATGAGAAAATGAAACTCTAGGTTGAAAAGGAAGTATATATATGAGGGTAAAATAGGAAGATAATATTTCTATTAAATCAGAGAACCGAAAGCCAGGGGTGTGAGGGGAAATATAATTTGGACTGAAATCTTTATTTGGGATTTAAAAAAGGGGGCTCCTTAAAATAGCATAAAATCTGAACATGGGGGCACTTGGGAATAAATCCTACTTCTATATGGTATAAGATCAACAAGATCCAGTCTTTTCTTCCTACCTCTTCTTCTTCTTCTTACTTTTCGGCGCTTCTCCTCTTCATGGTCACCACTGAACTTTTTCCCTACTTGAACCTGGATCGATACTCTTGTCGGGCAAATATGGTACTGTTATCTTTTCTTTATGTATCTCCTCCTTTTATTCTTCTTCTTCTAATTCCAATACTTCTCTATATTTCTTCTTCTCATGTCGTCCTCATAGTCTCCTAATATTCTCCTCTCCCTCAATGGTACAGTGACTTTTGATGTGATCACATTCATAACCCTAGATGGTTTTTCTTCGTTGCATTCTGTCTTGTGCAGTCCTTGGTGTAATCAAATTAGCACTGACATCGATTCCAATGTCACATTGGGTCTTCTTTCTCTCTTATCTATATGATTCATTTACTATGATAATGAACATATTAAATTCTCACAAATTGGCCGAAGCTTTTCTCTACTCCTAAATTTTTCAATTCCTTTCCCAATTTTTATTTTTTTAAGCGAAAGAGCTTCCAAATGCCCCTAAATTTTATTAAAATAAGAAAATAAAATATGATGGATGACTAGAAAAAAACTATCACGGAACAAAATAATGCAAACAAAAAGAAATAAAAGAAAAGAAAGATAAAGAGATAAATTATCCCCCGTGTCTTTTAGATCCTCCCAGTATCATTTAGATTCTCGGCCTTTAGACCTGACACCGCTCTTGCCATGTCTTTTTTCCCTGGGATAAAGTCATCCTCTTCATTATAGTAGTCATCGAAAGATATACCATACGCCCTTGGTGCCCCCGGATATACATTCACATCTCCTACCGTCCTTCTATATTTGTGAGCCTTCGCATACTCAGACATAGATACATCAAATTGATAGTCTTTCGGGTCAGAATTACACTTTTCTCAGGTAGGAATAGTAACAGAAAGATTTCAGTCAACACATTGCTAAATTGGGAAAATATGAGGTATGGACCTTTTATTAATATTAATGTTAATCTTTAGGTCTCATAATTTAGTAGTTGTTTTGTGTATAATGTCTTATATGTTACATATAAGACCATATAAGTCCTATGAATTAAGACACTTCTTGTTGTCTCATAAATGTATTATGATACATCTGTTATAAGACATAAAAGATCTAGACATCTAGGTCTCATGATAGAGTAATAAGACATACTTTTCTATGTTTAAATCTTATTCATAAGACATTTTAAATTGTCTTATAATCAAGGTATAAGATCCATAAATGGTCTTATAACATTGTCATAAGACCATGTGTAGGTCTTATATAGTAACTATAAGACCAATAAAAGTTGATATTTCTAAAAAAGCTCTCTTTTGAATATAGGTTATTATTGGAGAGATTGTGTTAATGGGTGAGGAAGAGGTTATGTTAAGAAATGGTGATATTGAGGAAAAAGAGGGGGAGACAGAAAGTAATAATAATGATGGAATTGTTGGGCTAGAAAATATCAGTTATGGTAATATTATAAATTATTTGAGAAGTACTGATTACATATTCACACCTACCACGAGATATAATGTCGGTGAATCAGTTGAGGAAGTGATAGGTGATGTTGTTAAGAATGTAGATGAGGGGCTGTTGAAAGAAATGGGATGATTTGTTGAAGGAGAGAGAGAAATTAAATTATATTCTCGAAGAAGAAGTAAAAAAAATGCTGAGATGTCTGAGTTGAGAAGTGAAAATGAAAAGTTCAATGCTAGAATTGAAGAAGAAATAAGAAAGAATGTTGAGTTGAATGATTTGAAAAGTGATAAAGAAAAGTTGATCAAGGAAAGGGATGATTTGTTGGCTAGAATAGTTGATTTTGAAAACAAAAAAATCAAGCAATTGAAGAGGGTCATGTTTTGTTTGCATCAGAGGTAGAGATTGAGAAGCAACTGAAGGAGGCTGAAGAACAAATACTTGTTAGGGACTAAGAAATGAAAGCAAAGGCGGATGAAATTGAAAAGATGAAATTTGCCCATAATAATACAATTGCAATGTTTGAAAAAACAGTTACAGATCTGAAATGTGAGATTGAAAGACTTAATAATAATGAAAAATATCATATGAGGAGACACTTTTGCAACTGATGGAGCAGTTTGCTGAGAAAGAACAAGAGTACAAGCGAAAGATTAATGAGGAGAGGGCTGCAGCAGAGAAGGAAAAAGAGAACAAGTTGAAGGTGAATGAGGAGAAAGAAAAAGAAGATGAAATGAAAAAGGGAAAGGGAAATCAGTTGAAAATTGGATCAGTGAAAAGGGGTGTGAAGGAAAGAGTTGGGAAGATGAAGGTAGCAAAAGAAGATTCTGATTTTGTCTACCCGAAAAAGAAAACTAAAAAAACAGAAGAAGAATCAAAGGAGAAGATTGTTCAGAAAGTAAATATTGATGATACTACTGAAAAAGCTGTTGACAAAGGGTCTGATGTACCGCCTTTGTTTCTAGCAAAAGAAACTGAAACAACAAAGGCAATTGATCAAAGGAGCAAAGCTATGTATAAAGAGTTGTGTGGTCGTCTCAATAAGTAGTAAGTAACACTTACTTTATTCTTATAATAAATATTTTAAAATTTGTAAAAATTTCTCATACTCCCTCCGTCCCAGCTTAAGCTTCACCAATTACCCAAAAGGGCGTCCCGTTACAAGCTTCACCTTTCCTAAAATGGAAAAGGTTTATTAATATTCTATTATACCCACTAACTTTTCTCTCTCACACATTTAAATTATGGGTCTCACTTGTCATATCCACTCACTTCTTCCCTCTCACAACCCTTCTCCCACTCCCATTATTTTTTAATATATATATTGCTTTCTTAACTTGCGTGCCTCACCAAAATGGTGAAGCTTAACCCGGGATGGAGGGAGTATATGTTTTTTTCAGTGATTCCATATGGCAGAATGAAACAAATCATGTTTGCACTAATGATCTGTGGGAACTGGCATATGACAAAATGACTGAATCTACTGTATGTTAATTTTTTTGTTTAATTATATAGTTTCTTAAATCAACATTTATATGCTTTATATCAAAAGGTTTTTTAATGAGATTACATTTGTGGATTGATAGGTATTGGATGCATATCTTTCGATTTTGAAAGAAAGACATGACAATAGCCCTCCGACTTCTGGTAGTCAGAAATTAATGGTTGGATAATTTACAAGTTTTTCAATGGTAAGTATTATTGACTCTAAATTATTTACTAACTTATTTTTGTTAAACTTTATTAACATTTAAAATTTATTCCTATTCAGAGTTTTTTGAGAAAAAAGAACAGTGGTGATATTGCAAGAATTGTTGACAAGGTTCTATTGAAGTTGGCCAAAGAAGAAGCCAAATACATTCTTATGCCAGTACACACTGCAGCAAAAGAGAATCCTAATGCTAGGACAGCTGATCATTGGACATTGCTCGTCTTGGATACGGAAACTGGGGAGTACTCATTTTACAATTCAATGCATCCGAGAACAGGGAAAGACAGCTATATTATTAATGGCAGAAAAATGGTATGTTCTTAACAAAATGCTCTTAATTTTCTATTTGACTGATTATTCTATTTTCTTTTCAATCTCTATTTGTCTGATTATTCTATTTTCTTTTCTTGATTCAGTTTGATTATGCAAAAAGTGTATTGTCCGATAAAGACAAAGATTTGCCTGAAAAAGAAATTGAAAAGCCAAAATTCAACAAGGTTAAGTAGACTCCACAATAAAGATATGGAAGTCTTAATTGGGGAATTCATATATTGATGGCTGCCCAGGATATCTTCGAGAAAGGGGTAGTGAGCAAAAGTTATGATGATGGTATTGCCACTATGTACATGGCAAAAATGTTTCACTACAAGAAAACAGCAAAATAGCGACGGAAAAATCCGTCGCTAAAGCTAAAATTTCCGTCGATAAATACTTTAACGACGGATTCTCAACGGAATAATTCCCTCGCTAAAACCCTTGTCGTTAAATGCTTAACGACGAAAATGTATGTCCGTCGGTGATATAGCGACGGAAAAATCCCTTGCTAACGTTATAAAATCCATCACGAATTAAATTGATGGGACGACAAATTTTCAATATTTTGTGATGGATTTATCCCTCGTTAAGGATGTATAATCCGTTGCAATGGAGAAAATTTGTTTATTTGTGAACGACAAATTTAACGTCGGTAAACAACTATTACCGACGGATTTGAAGGTTTACCGATTGAAATGTCCGTCGGTAATTACGGAATTTACCGATGGACTTTTCCATCGGTAAATCTTTTATCAGTTTTTAAAAAAAATACCGACGAAAAATTTCGTCAGTAAATTGTACAGAATTTAAAAAAAAATTAAATTATTTAGAAAGCCACCTGCAACCTGTTCAAATACCAACATTTTGATACAACTCAATTAAACATTCACCAAAAACATGAAAAAACAAATTCAACATTCACTAAATTCTAAAAAACAACATAAAAACTACATAAGTTTTGCCACGACCACCATCCAAATCAAGGGATTGACCAACTGATGAGGCAGCGGCATTACCGCTACCAGTCCCTGACCAAGATCAACAACAACGGTTTTTGTTGCATCAATTGCTAAATCCTAACATACCAAAGTCAAAGTTAGTAAGAAAATAATATGACAGTTGAAAACAATTAATATCTTAGAAGCCCCACAAGGAATACAGTTTCAGAAACTAACGCAGACTGAAATTATAAGAAGGCTATAATGAGTGTGGTTTGACAGGTCATCTTGCTTTGGAACTATGACAGATGCAAAAAAGGGAAAAAAGAATAATAGTGAAACCCTAGCAATTTGGATCAAAGTTGAATTAAGTTGAGTCAAATTAGGGGGGTGAACATGTTCTATGCTTCCTCAACAACAAACTGTTACCCAGGAAAATAGAAAGGGAGAAAGATACTTACTGCAATCAGGTCTCCAAATTGACTAGTAAACTTTGTACCTATACAACTCCTCGCTAATCCCAACATTGTGGCATCTGTCAAATGAAAATATGATGTAAGCAAAATGAAAGAGAGAGAGAGAGAGAGAGAGAGAGAGAGAGAGAGAGAGAGAGAGGAATGCAGTTTCTCACTTTGTACCTATACAACTCCTCACTAATCCCAACATTGTGGCAATATTGTCAAACACCGCGAGAGCATCTTCAAGAGCCTTGCTGTAAGCTGCAAAATGGAAAATATAGCATATTAATAATAATAAGAAGAAGAAAAGAACAAATGAGGCAGCATTAAGTATTGGAGGACACTAGCTTATGTTCAGAAGTGGACACCGGAAAAAGAGGAAACAAAAATTAATTTACGAGTACAAAGTTTAATCATTTCATGCAAGTTTGGGTGTATTTTATAGCATTTTAATTTTATATGGCATGTAGTCAGGGGTGTGCTCTTGGGATACTTGTATCCCGTCTTTGTTGAATAAAGGATATATTGAAAGCATTATTTTTCATTGATGTCAACAGATATCTATTTATTTTCATCAATCAAAAGAGAAATGCACTTATTTCCCATTCACATAATATTTACTAGACTACGATTTCAGAAAATAAACAGGGTGTTCATCTATCGATCAATCATAAAGGGGTATGCAAACAAATTGGAAGGACAAACTGAGCATATGGATATCAGGAACAACTTTAACTTACCTACAAATGTTAAGGATAGACGGATGTACTACAATAAACTCTCATAAAAAAAGGAAATCAAGCAAAACAAACCGGGAAAACTAAATTTTCAGTATGATCCAAAATTCTAAAAACTCTGCCATCTTTTAAATTTTTAAGAAAAACTAAAAGAGTCTATAGTATTGTTACCCGCTTTTCAATTACGAGGAATATTTTGACCCCCAGTTGACAAGTACTAACTACTTAGTGTTGGCATAAAGCATAATCACCAACTGGTTGAATAGTAATCGTATGGATACCACCATTATATACAATATTTTCTAGCGATGCCTAAAGAAGTAGAGACCTCACCAATATGCCCATCAGTCACAAAAGCCAACACTAATCCAATATGAACACAGTCCTCCAAATATCTAAGTTGCTATCGAAGTTGTCATTAAATAAAAACCAAGTCCCTATCTCCATCTTTCAATTCTACGGAAGGCAGAAAGATGTCATATTCCATATTATTGTCTATATCATCATTATAATGAAACAAAAATGTTTACCAATTGAAAACAAAGTTTTCCCCACACTCTTCTTTCCAGAATAAATTATACGGAGAAGAACTTTGTAACTGCTTCTAGTTTAAATTAAGAAAATTTACAAATACACAAGTATTATATATGCATATATGTATATAAATATATATATATATATATATATATATATATATATATATATATATAAATCCCAATTCCCAATGTTCAGAATTTAGCACACCATCTACTCTAATTTTAAGCGATTACCCAAAAACAATCATAATCAATGAAATAAAACCCACAAACAAAACACAATTTACCTGCAAAACACACACACAACCAGATAAACAAACTCAAAGAAAAAGGCAAGACTTACTGCTGGAGAGAACAAAGAGCTTGCTCAACTTCTTGGTAGAAGGAACTTCCCCAAAAACAGGATCATCAAAAGACCCATTATCCCTCTCATCTTCAACCTCATCAACACACTCCCAATCAAACTCCCCATTACAATTAACACACGTACACGGAGCCCAATACGGCGCAGTCGCCGCCACGCACACCGGAACTGGGAGTGAGGTGGAGGAAAAGGGAGGCGGGTTAGCATTGGAACTGGGAGTGAGGCGGGTTAGGGTTTCGAAGGAAGACGAAGAGTGAGAAAGAAAGGAAAAGAGAGTGAGGCGGAGAAAGAGTGAGAAAGCGCCGTTGATGGAAATGGAACTGGAAATGGAGTTGATGGAAGGAAGCGTCGTGGTTTGGCGTTAGACTTGGAACCGGAATGAAATGAAAAGGGAAAGGGGATTTAGATTAGGGTTTGAAAAATCTAACGGTGTAAAATAAATCAAATATAATCAACGGTTAAGAATCAACGGTTTGGCGGTTCAGCTCGATGGTTCGGTTTGGCGGTTCAGCTCGGTAGTTAGTATTAATAATAACTAGTAGTAATACATAATATAAAAAATAATAATGTTATTAATTAATAATAATACTCATTAATATTAAATAATAATCATATTACAATATTTAATAATAATTGAAAGGCCCTTGCTTGGTATGTAGATGATCAGACAGCTATGGTATTAGCTTAGCTGTCAGATGATAATTTAATTTGTGCAGCGGAATAAAAGTGATTTGAAATAATGGTAGGACAACAAACACAAGGAGATAATGCAAGTGTGTGAATGTGATTGCAAAAATGTAATAACACAGAGAATTTAAAGTGGTTCAGAGTTCACTCCTCCTACATCCACCCTCACTGTCAAACTTGACAAGTGAGATCAATTTTATTATAATCTTTAATCAACAAAAATTACAAATGATTGATTTAGGCAAGTTCCTTGAACTTCCTCTTCCTAATTAGTACAGTCAACTAGGGATACACTTAAAGTACAGTCTTAAGTGCTTTTACAACTTGAAGTACAGTCTCAAGATTTTACAAAGTAACTAATACACTCAAAGTACAGTCTTGAGTGATTACAAACTTATTCTACACCTAAAGTACAGTCTTAGGTGGTTGGGGTTTGTGAATTAACACATTGGGGTTGTTTTTGTTGGTGAAGAGGTTTAGGGGTGAAGGTTTTGGTTTGGAATAGGGTTTTAAAGGTAAGGATTGGTGTGTGTGTGTGTGGGATTCTGAGAAGGTGTGTGTGGGTGTTTGGAAAGGGTTTTTGACTCGGGAAAATGAGTATTTTTCAGTGAGTTTGTTAGAGGAAGAGATCCTCTATTTATACCCTTCAATGTAGCCGTTGGAATATGACCGTTGCGGCAAAATACATTAATGAGCTTTGATCGGTCTTTGTCCCACTTGTCCACATGCAGTCTTCATGAGCCGTCTTGAGCCGTGAGCTTGAACCGAGAGCTTCTAGAAGGTCTTCGTGGTCTTCATTGGTCTTCATTGATGGACTTGATAGCCGTGAAGATGCGGGATCTAACATGGTTGAGTTTGTGGTAACATGGTGTGAGGCAGGAGATGGCCGTCTCGAGGACCGAAGTCATAGCCGTCGAGATCATGGCAATGCTTAGCTATCGAGAGGATCTCTAATAAGGACCGAGATGCACTTGATGATCTTGATGACTTAGAGAGTGACTATGATTCATGTTTTTGATTGATTGTAAACATTGTATAAGAAAGAATCATAGCCGTTTCGACTCATAGCGTCAAAGTGAAGAATTGTGACAGATAACATCTTTTGATATAAACCCTGTTCTATATATATATTCCTTTATCAAAACCAACTAACTAAGACATTGATCAAAGTTAGGTCCTAACAATTTCCCCCTTTTTGGTAAAGGAAGATTTATTTAGAACAGGTTTTCACAGCTTTGATAAGAGAAATAATAAAAGAAGTAATCCAAGGAATCATATCAAAGTGCGAGGTAATCAAACTGAGATTGAATACTTGGAATTAATCTCAAGATGAGAAGAGTTCACAAAATATTGTTATACAAACTGAGGCAAACAAAACAAATTGTTTTTAACAAAAAAATTGTTCCATAACAAATACAATTATTCATCGCCCAATTGATCATAGAATTCATCTCTTTCTTGTCCTGGCCGATAGAATCCGATTTCTTTCATCCTCTAACTCTCTTCTCATTTCAGGCTCAACTCCTCCGTAGAAGAACTCATTGTTCCACTCCCGTGACATCCTTTCATCATACTTGAAGAATTTGTCTTCCTTTGACTTCGCTGAGATCTTCTAAGGGGTATTTGATCATTTCGATTCTCATTGTGCCCCACAAATGTTTCTTCTTGTTCCCGGTCTTCTTGCTCGCATGGGCAAACTTGACTGATCCGGTTGTGGCCGAACCGATGCTTGAGCATGAGTGAATTGCCGAGGAGGATTGGAAACCGTAGGGGTGGAAATATTGTTGGAGAGTCTTGATCGTGGCTTCGAGGGAGCATCATTATCACTATCAATATCATAGCCGTCGAGTCCGATGAAAGATCAATAAACAGCTCGGCTCGCTTTGACCGACGGCTATGGAAGATCTCGAATTCTTTGATCTCAGAATAGAGACCAAGTTTTTGAAATGAGAGTTTTCATTGGGTGAGGTGAAGTTAATAGGATCTACAAAGGATGAAGGGTGAGAGGTATGGCTCAATTCCTCGGATTAAGAGTCGGGAAAAGATGTTGACAGCTTTGCTTAATAGAAGCATAATGGCACACTTTTGTTCAAACAAAGGAAAGGAAAAGTGTTTTTGCAAGGTCAATGCACAGGAGAAGACTAAACCCTTTGGCATATACAAGCAAGAATCGAGTGATGGAGAGATGAGTTGGCCGAAAAGAATTTCCCAATCAAGAAGAGTATTGGGAGTGATGAACTTTGGGAAGGATGGGATTTGATGAACAAAGTTGGAGGTGGATGAGGTTCTTGACAAACCGCCATTTTTCATAGGCAAAGAACACTAACCCCGCTGTGTTTCTTGCTACAACAATCAAGCCATTCCTTGACAGCTTCCTTAATTTTGGATAGATGAAGCGGATTTGCAATTTCGGGATGTGAGTTACATGGGGTAACCTTGTCCTTGTCGCTTTGATGGAAGACATAGAGAAATCAATTCCACAGCCTAAGCATCCAAGGTTCCCTTTGGGAAGGAAGGATTGATTTGGATTTGGAGGAATAGAATGACTTGGAGAACTGTGAGGACTGTTAGGAATGGGATCACTGTCAGATATGTCTTGACCTTGTCCACCGGCATTGGACTTTGTGGAGAGGCTTCAAAAGGTTCATTTTCAGGAATTGGAGAAGGTGGCTTGGAAGGTGGAGAGGATTGGGTTGAAACAGCTTGGGATTGGCTCAGAGGTTTGGCCAAGACTTTGATTTAAAGACCTGGAAGTGAATTGAGATTTGAGGAGATTCAAGGCTGCCCTTACTTCACTTTTTGCCAACCTTTTCTCAAGAATAGCTATCATAGCTTCCTCATTTTCCTCGAGTTCCATCAAGCTCAAGACCTTTGCAAGCATTCACAATTGAGTCTCCTTTTGAGACCAGAATGGGATTAATCTCAACTCCAACCTTCTTGAGTTTTTGAATGACCTTAGAAGTATCATCAAGATTCCCCCTTTCGGTTTCAACAGCTTGGGGCGGGAGGATCATTCACAGTTCACCTCGTGAATGGAAGGGAAGGGATGGCTATCAACATTCATAGCTGTCACCTTTGGGTTTCTAGATGACTCACCTGGTCCACTTCTTTTCGCATTAACCTAAGCCCGAGTTCATCTAGGGCCACTACATGCATTCTTCCTCACTCTAAAGTCCTTAAGATAAAAAAGAATGTACCTTTTCGCATCTACGGGTTCCCATCCAACTCAATAGCCTCAATTGCTCTCATGATTTTAGCTATCTCGTTGAGGTTGGGTAGAGGGGATATTCTCATCGCTGTTCCCCTTAAAGGTTGCTTATCTAAGGGTTCTTTGAGATTGAGGATAGCTTCAATGGCCGATTGATGTCCCGAAATGGGTGTGGATTTTGGGGAAATGGAAGGGGTAGATATTTTGGTTTTCTTTGATTTGGGGGCTTTCTTTTCAATTTTTCTTTTCTTTGGTAATGATCTAGAAGGAATGGTTAAGGAAGATTGTACCTTTGATCCGGTAGCCAGTCTCGACCGGGAGGGATAGCCGTCTCGATGTTGCTTTCCTTTGTGAAGGGTTTTGGATAGGGCAAGGGCTGCCTAAAGCTCTTGAGAATCTATGTTAGCATCACCAAAGATCATCTTGATTCATAGTGTCATCCTCATGGCCATCAACATCACCTCTTTCTTCAGCATTCATAGCATGGCCGTCCAGAGATGGTTCCTTCACCGTCGCCTATCGATCATCCTTGCTTTTGCTCTTTTGCTAGGAGATACCACAGCTTCTCTTGAGCACTCCAGCCTTCTTGACATTGGTTTTTACTCCTCTTTTCATCCTCCTACTAGTAGCCAAAGCTATCAAATCTTTCCAATGATTAAGCTTTATTCTTGTTTCCTCAAGCATTTTCTCTTGGGCTTCTTTGAAACTCTCAAGGCTCATATCCCCAGCCTTCATAACAATTCCCTTCTTTTTGTTTCAATGAAAAGGTTCTTTCATTGAAGCATCTTGTTTCTCGATGCCTTTACCTGTCTTCACCATTTCTTGGATAGAGCAGTTTGAGCTTTGGAATTAGGACTTCAAGGATTCCACTCATGAATCTGAAGTTGTTCATTCTTCCACCTTGCTTCTTGAATTTGAGAGTAGAGGGATGAGACAAAGCAAGTTGGAAATTATGGAGAAGGACAATGCACCAATTTGTATCCTTGGTCATCAGCCGAGCATCCGCTTCCACTCATTTGATCCCATTTGGTCAAATGAGGATTGTTTGCCATCAATGGCTTTGTTGACCACATCCATCAATGTTGACTTGAAGATATCATCTTTGTTCTTCACCATAGCTTTGTCTTGAACAGCTTTGAAGTCGCTTACTTTAAGACCAAGAAATTTTTCATAAACAGCCTTTTAATCTTTCGATCCTCTATCCCATATATTTTTCACAAAGATCTTCTTTATTTGGGATTCCATAGACCTCACTAACCAAATCTTGAGTGATAGTTATCTCTACATTTTCTATGGTGGCGCTTATTGAATTATCTTCATTGTTTCTTCTTCCTACCAAATAAATTTCTCTCAGAGTTCTTCATAAATTGGGGTTTAGCTCCCATAAAATCAAGTAGTTCATTTACCTCAAGCAATTCTTTGATGAGGATTCCAACTTCAGAGTCATAGAAGTTGGGTTTGATGAAGTAGCCATGAGCATCCGGGTACATTGCTTTAGGGTCCGCCATTGATGCTTTGAAAAGGAATTAGGGTTGGAGAAATACGATGGTAGATTGGAGAGGGAAAGAGAAGAAATTTAAACCGAGGGTTAAGGAAAAAGGAATTTTGGTGATTGCGAAAGAGAGAGAGAGACAAATGATGAGTGGTACGTGGGCTTTAATGAGCATTGGGGGTTACAAAGTTAAGTAACCTGTTCATATGAACAAAGGGTTTTTACCCTTCCCCACGCCGAGACATTTATTCCCACAAAACACAAGAAGAACATTCTCCTTTTCAAGGAGATTTTCAAAGGGAAGAGGCGGCGAAGGAAGTGACAATTGTGAGCAATTAACTCGATCAAATCACTTAAAGTATGCTTTAACCTAGCCGTTGAAAGAAATCTCCGACGCTTAAGCTAGTTTGAATGATGATTGCCGTCTCGAGATAGCTAGGTGAAAATTTGCCTATAAAACAATGAAAACTTCGAGGAAAATTACTCGCATTGATTTACAAACAACATGGGAAGATTTTCTTCAAAGTTTAATCCAAAGGTTATGGCTCACATAGCCTAAGCAACCGGTCTTTGGGAAAAATGGTGAGGATGATTTGATGAGTGATGAGATGGAGATAGATAGAGAGGCTTTCAACATTGTTGAAAGTTCAGAGAGAGTGAATGATAAGGGAAAGAAAAAGAGAGTGAGGGTTGATGAAGATATAGAAATGAAGGAGGTAGCCGTCAGGGAAAAGATTAACAGCAAGGAGGGAGAAGAAATAAGACTGTTTGGGAAGACAATCAAAGTTGATCAAGGAGAGTCAAGTAAGGGAAGGAGTAAGGTAGAAAGGGTATACACACCGGGGAGTTGGTGAAGCAGACGTGAGCTCAGACAGCTAAGGAGAGAAGCTTAGCCGTCGAAAGAAGGTTGAGCAAGATAAGCTTTATACACCTGTGAGCCGCGATTCTCTTTCTCCAGGAGTTGGTTTGTTGGAAGGTAGAGGAGATAACTTTGCAGGAGTGCATATATCTCCTTCTTCAACCATCTCATACCTGTTCAACCAGGTTGTAGGTTGCTTCAGCCCCGCAAGAGCACCTACCGTGGAGAGGGTGGAGTCAAATGTTGGTCAACCATTTGCAATCACAGGGAATGGTTCTTTTTCAGGAGAATTTAGCTTTGTTACTCCAATGGAGGGATTGCTTCACCATATGATCCAAGCTTGAAGAGTGGTGGCCTAGAAGAGCAAGTCCTTCTCTCCAATATTCAATCACTTCCATTGATCCTTTCTTGGAGAGGCATCCAAAGTGTGGTTGCAGAGGTACCAACAAACTTTGCAATCAACTCAGGAGGCTAGAATTGAAGGAATGAGTGCTGGTGGAGGGTCTGGGAGACCGTGACATTTCCAAAGAATGTCCGACAAAGAAAGGAGAAGGATTGAAGAGAAAAGAGTGGATCTGAGATTTGTTTGGTTTGGAAGAAGTTTTTGTTGGGTAAGTTGAGATGAGAGAGAAGAATTTGATGGGTTGTTTGAATGTTTTTGTTGTAAGTTTTTGTTGTTTTTGGTTTTCAAGGCTTTTGGAATGATAGCTGGATGGCTTGTTAGGAATGTGTAAGATGTAATAGCTATCGTGCAACATTGTGATAGCATTACTCTGTTTGTAATCCTCTTTATTTGAAAAGAACACCCCTTTTATTTTGGCATATTAATCATCCCAAGCATGGCTCTCAATAGTTCAAATCTTTTTTCATCCATGGCTTTTGTGAGAATATCAGAGACATTGTTCTCAGTGCAAACTTTTGCAAGGTTGATATTCCCTTTTTCAACATGATCTCTGATGAAATGATGCCCGACTTCAATGTGCTTGGTTTTTGAATGTTGGACAGGATTTTCTCATTATAGCAATGGTACTTGAGTTGTCACAGAAGATGGGAATGTTTGATAATTCAATTCCAAAGTCTTGAAGTTGACTTTTAAGGTAGAGAATTTGTGAACAACACAAGCCTCGCAAAGCAATGTACTCAGCCTCAGCAGTTGAGGTTGCAACTGAGGTTTGCTTTTTGCTTGACCATGAGATAATCCTTGATCCAATAAACTGGCACCCACCACTAGTGGATTTTCTATCTAGATTGCACCCTGCATAGTCGAGTCAGTGAATCCAACTAGAGAGAATGGGGATTCAGTGGGATACCATAGGCCAAAATCAGGGGTTCCGTTGATATATCTCAAAATTCTCTTGACAGTGAGAGATGAGATTCTTTGGGATTGGCTTGAAACCTAGCACATAGACATACACTAAACATTATGTCTGGTCTTGAAGCCGTCGATATAGGAGAGATCCTATGTAGCTTCTGTAAAGTGTTGGATTTACACTTTGTCCATCTTGATCAAAGCATGAAGCTTGGTTGTGGTTGACAAGGGAGTTTTAGCAGGGGATGCAGTTTGCATGTCAAACTTTTTGATCATTTCCCTTGAGTATTTGGCTTGGTTGATGAAGATTCCTTCCTTCATTTGCTTGACTTGAAGGCCTAGGAAGAATGTGAGCTCACCAATCATGCTCATCTCAAACTCGATCCTTCATGATATCTCCAAATTCAAGGCACAAGTTCTCATTTGATGAGCCAAAGATTATGTCATCAACATAGACTTGGATGAGCAACTGATCATCTCCATATTTTTTGATAAACAAGGTGTTATCAATATGTCCTTTGGTGAATCCTTTTCCAAGAAGATATCTAGATAGGGTGTCATACCAAGCTCTAGGTGCTTGTTTAAGCCCATACAAAGCTTTGTTCAGTTTGAATACATGATCAGGGAATTTTGGATGCTCAAAACCAGGGGGTTGAGATACAAACACTTTTTCATTTAGAACTCCATTTAGAAATGCACTCTTGACATCCATCTGAAAAACTTTCATCTTCTTGAATGAAGCATAGGCAAGAAATAGCCTTATAGCTTCAAGTCTTGCAACAGGTGCAAAGGTCTCATCATAGTCAATGCCTTCTTCTTGTCTATAACCTTGAGCAACCAGTCTGGCCTTGTTTCTTATTACAATACCTTCTTCATTCATCTTGTTTCTAAAGACCCATCTTGTTCCAATCACAGTTTGATTTCTTGGTTTAGGAACAAGTTGCCATACTTTGTTTCTTTCAAACTGCTCCAGTTCTTCTTCCATGGCTTCAATCCAGTCAGCATCTTGGAGTGCTTCATTTATCTTCTTTGGTTCCACTTGGGATATGAATGCACTCATGAGAAAGGGGATGTTGTCTGGAACTGGGGTTTTATCAATCTGAAGGCTGATGTAAAGATCTTTATTGGGTGGAATGATATGGGTAATTGTGGTTTCATCATTGGTTTTGAGAGGTGAAGGAGGATTATTGGATGAAGATGGAAGGAGGTTAGAAGATAGATTAGATGAGGAATTGGGATGGCTGTCAGCTAAGGGTTGGCTGTCAGCTAAGGGTCAGCCGTCACCTAAGTGAGGATTTTGAGGAAGATCACCAAGGGATGACTATTTATTTGAATATTTTCTTCCTCATCCATTGGATTGAAGGTGGGAGAGATTTCTGTTGACTTTGTTGGCTTGATTGGTTGTTGATGAGAGTGGGATGGTTGATGGCCGTCCTGGCATAGGATGGCCGTCGATGAATTTCTTGGAACCATGTATGGAAGGTTTGATGAATCTTGTTCATGACTGAGAATAGTTGAATCAAGAATGGGGGATGATTCAGGGAGATTATCAAGATTTCCCAATCCTTCATCAAAATCACATAATTCAGTTATACTTTGATCATTGTTTTCATCAAAGTCAACATGAATAGATTCTTCCACAACAAGTCTTCTTTTGTTGTACACTCTATAAGCTTTGCTTGTGTTAGAGTATCCAAGAAAAATTCCTTCATCACTTTTGGAGTCAAATTTGTCCAAATTGTTCTTGCCATTGTTGTGGATGAAGCATCTACTTCCAAAGCTGTGAAAGTAGGAAATGGTAGGGACTTTGTTGTTCCATAATTCATATGGAGTCTTCTTGTGAAATTTGTTGATCAGGGTTTTGTTTTGAACATACACAGCAAGGTAATAGCCTTCACCCCAAAAATATTTTGGGAGATTATGTTCTGACAGCATTGTTCTTGCTGCCTCACAGATTGTTCTGTTTTTCCTTTCTGCAACACCATTTTGCTGTGGAGTTCTTGGGGCTGAAAAATTGTGATCTATGCCTTTTGAATCACAATATTCTTCTACTCCAGTGTTCTCAAATTCCTTTCCATGGTCAGATCTGATCTTGATGATGGATGTCCCTTTTTGATTTTGAATTTTGTTGAATAGCTTTATCATACAGCTAAGGGTGTCACTTTTGGATTCAAGAAGAATGATCCAAGTGAATCTTGTGAAATCATCAACAACAACTAGGGAGTATCTTTTTCCTCCTAAAGATCTAGTTCTTATGGGTCCAAAAAGATCCATATGAAGCAGTTCAATAGGTCTTGAGGTGTCCAACTTGATCTTGGGTTTGAATGAGGATTTCTTTTGCTTCCCACATTGGCATGCTTTGCACGCTTTATCCTTTTTGAATGGGATCTTTGGTAGACCTCTCGACAAGATTGGAATTTGCAAGCTTGGAAATGGTTTTGTGATTGAGGTGAGCCAATCTCTTGTGCCATAGCCATGACATATCGATTGATTGAAAGACGTAAGGCAGTGAGCAGTTGAAGTTTCCACAATCTCTAAGCTCAAGCAATAGAGATTTCCTTTTCTTGATCCAGTTAGGATGACTTTATTGTTTTTATCTTTAACAGTGCATTTGTCTTTAGTACAAACAACATGATATCCCTAGTCACGTATTTGACTAATGCCGATCAAATTGTGTTTGAGACCTTCCACATAGGATACATTTGTAAAAATGATATCTTTTGTAACAAGATTTCCGATCCTTTGACCTTAGCTTGGGAATTGTCACCAAAGGTTACATTTGGACCATTTTTAGGGAATATTGTTGCAACCAATCTTTATTGAAGGTCATATGTCTACTACAACCACTATCTAAGTACCAGAGACCTTTCCTGGATACCTGCAAAACAGAAAATAAGATTTATGGTACCCTTTTTATTCTTTTTGGGTCCAAAGGATTAGTTTTTCTTTGGAGCCCTAACATTGTTCATTGATCCCTTATTGAAGAACTGGTTTAGGGTATGGTAATATGACATGATTTGCATCATGTAAGGTGTAAGAACAGTGGATTGGGAAGGATTGAAGTAGTGATTTGGGTTCTTTGTATTGGGGTTGAAACTGAAAAATGTTTGAATGGGATGACCTTGGAGAGTCATTTTGATGAGCATGGCTTCTTCCATTTGAATACTGCCATTGAGGTTTTTGTTTTTTGGTGTATTTATGCTTGTTGTAGAATCTTTGTTGCCTTGGGGTTCTTTGTTGTTTGGAGGAATTTGGCTGTCTGTCATGCCTTGGCCGCTCTGTCAACCTCTTCGTCCGCCCGACAGGCTTGACCGACTAGCACCTTTTTGCAGCCTTGACTTCTTCCTTTATATTGGCCCCTTTTGAACCCAAATAAACTTGCTTCCTTGAACTTTATTTGGTCCTTCCTTTGATTGACTAGGACCACCCAAGATTTCCTTTTCTTTTCCTTTGGTTTGAATGGGATAGGTTTGAGTTTGATAGCCGCCGAGCTCAGTTTTCTAGAACCATTTTTTCAATGGCCCTTTCACCAGTGGGAGGAGTGTACACTTTTTGTGTAGGATCATCAGCTCCAATCCCTGTTTTGTCACTTGGACGCCTTTGGGTGTAGGTGAAAAGAGATAATGCTTTGCTTGACATATTCCATGAATCTATTTTCTTTTTAAGAGCATCATTTTCTTTTTCAAGATTAATGAAGTTTTTGACAATTTTCATGATTATTAGATGTCTCACTGCCGATCCATGTTTTGTTTTTCAAGCATGATGCATTGATCTCTTAGCCCTTGGCATGCTTTTTCAAGCTCAGTAAATGGTTTTTGTGAGGTTGTCAATGGTTGAGGATTGGGAAAGGTTCTCATTGACCAATGAAGCAAAGCTAGTTTTTTGTTTTTTGGTTTGAATTAAAGAGTGCAAACTAATTGTTTAAAACCATCAATATTTAAAGAGTTAAAATCATGTACCTCTTTTAGTTCATCGCCAGCGGCAAGTGCTTCCATCTCTTCCTCATTGTCGATTCTTCATCATCCTCAGCCATAAGGCATATCATGGCTTCTTCTCCTTCAATTTCAGAGTCATCACTTGACATATACTCTTCATCACTGAATTTTGATGAGTCAGCAATCATGACTTGCTCTTTGTTTTTATCATGTTTATTTTTGGAGCAATTGTAGCAGTTGCACTTAGAGCCGTGAATGATCTCTTTTGAGTATGTCATCTTCTTAGCCGTCCGATTGTCCCTAGGTTTCCTTGGTTCAGGGCAATCGATGAGTAATGTCCTTGCTCTCCACAATTGAAGCAATCAATTGTCTTCTTGTAGATGTCTTGTTGGGCATTAGAGGTGGAGGGATTGAATTTCTTGTCAAAAGACTTCTTTTGAAATTTCATGGCATTTCGACACCATGGAAATGAGGCTTGGAATGTCTTCTTGGGAGATCCGTTTGTCGACTGCATTTGGAGCCGATGTTTATCTTTTGAAGAGCATTGTTGACAATGGTCTCAATGTCATGGTGAGTGATTGGCTTGTTGAAGGTGTTCTTGTGCGTTAAAGCTAAGGTTTGTGAAATGGAGGGGACTGATGGAATTTTTATCATACCTTCCAGTTCATAAGCTTCAAGCTTTCCAAAATATTGCTCAACTGTCATGGTGCTCCATTCAGATCCTTCTCTAATAGGTAATGCTACCTTCTCATATTCTTGAGGGAGATTTGAGTAAATCTTGAGGCAGAGATCTTGTTGTTCAAATGTTTTTCCATGATCAGTAATTGATCTAACAAGGTTCTCAAACCTTGGCCGAGCAAAGACTCACCTTTTCTCCAGGGTAGAACTTGAAATTATCTAATTGCCTAAGCAAGTTGTACAAGTTTTGTGTCCTAACACCGGAGTGTTTAGTGAACTTGGTTTGAATAAGAGCCCATAGCTTCGGCATTTGGTTCCTTAGCAATTTCTTGGGCTAGAGAGTCATTTACACTCTTTGAAGAATGTTCTTGACTTTCAAGTTTGCACTTACCAATTGCTTTTCAGCTTCACCAAGTTTTCGGGGATTTGATTTTACTTGGTCCTCCATCGCATGCACTGAGTTGGGTATGACACTTCATTTTCTAGAACATACCAGCCTAAATGCTGTTTGCATCAAGATAAGTTTTTATCTTTGATGCATAGATCTCAAAGGATCCACAGTCATCAATGTGTGGGATGTCTTTCTCATTATTTCTTCTTGGTTGAGGCATGGTGGGTTTGAAGAGAATCCTTCACAAGTTGTTAGACTTTTAAGTGTGAAGACAAGCTCTGACACCAATTGAAAGGCCCTTGCTTGGTATGTAGATGATCAGACAGCTATGGTATTGGCTTAGCCGTCGATGATAATTTAATTTGTGCAATGGAATAAAAGTGATTTGAAATAATGGTAGGACAACAAACACAAGGAGATAATGCAAGTGTGTGAATGTGATTGCAAAAATGTAATAACACAGAGAATTTAAAGTGGTTCAGAGTTCACTCCTCCTACATCCACCCTCACTGTCAAACTTGACAAGTGAGATCAATTTTATTATAATCTTTAATCAACAAAAATTACAAATGATTGATTTAGGCAAGTTCCTTGAACTTCCTCTTCCTAATTAGTACAGTCAACTAGGGATACACTTAAAGTACAGTCTTAAGTGCTTTTACAACTTGAAGTACAGTCTCAAGATTTTACAAAGTAACTAATACACTCAAAGTACAGTCTTGAGTGATTACAAACTTATTCTACACCTAAAGTACAGTCTTAGGTGGTTGGGGTTTGTGAATTAACACACTGGGGTTGTTTTTGTTGGTGAAGAGGTTTAGGGGTGAAGGTTTTGGTTTGGAACAGGGTTTTAAAGGTAAGGATTGGTGTGTGTGTGTGTGGATTACAGAAGGTGTGTGTGGGTGTTTGGAAAAGGGGTATTGACTGGGAAAATGAGTATTTTTCAGTGAGTTTGTTAGAGGAAGAGATCCTCTATTTATACCCTTCAATGTAGCCGTTGGAATATGACTGTTGCAGCTACATTAATGAGCTTTGACTGGTCTTTGTCCCACTTGTCCACATGCAGGTCTTCATGAGCTGTCTTGAGCCGTGAGCTTGAACCGAGAGCTTCTAGAAGGTCTTCGGTGGTCTTCATTGGTCTTCATTGATGCACTTGATAGCTGTGAAGATGCAGGATCTAACATGGTTGAGTTTGTGGTAACATGGTGTGAGGCAGGAGATGGTGGCTCGAGGACCGAAGTCATAGCCGTCGATCATGGCAATGCTTAGCTATCAGAGAGGATCTCTAATAAGGACTGAGATGCACTTGATGATCTTGATGACTTAGAGAGTGACTATGATTCATGTTTTTGATTGATTGTAAACATTGTATAAGAAAGAATCATAGCTGTCAGACTCATAGCTGTCAAAGTGAAGAATTGTGACAGATAACATCTTTTGATATAAACCCTGTTCTATATATATATTCCTTTATCAAAACCAACTAACTAAGACATTGATCAAAGTTAGGTCCTAACAATAATAATTGTAATTATAATTATAATATGTCACATGTCCTAAACCATACCCTGAAACAAATTTATATACCTAAATCATATGCCCCAATACCCTAAATCATACCCCATATCCTAAATCATAAATCATATCATATATCATATACCTCATACATCATACACCCATACTTTATACCCTAAATCATATACTCCATATCATATACACATACCATATACTCTAAATCATAACCCATATACACATACCCTAAAGCTTAACTTATACCCTAAAACATAACACATACCCTATACCCTAAACCATAACTCATTGCTTTAAAAATTCATTACTTTTTTTATATAACTTTTTGTAAAAAAAAAATCCCTACTAACTAGCATCACAAATGGTTTCATTTATCCAAAAAATAAAAATTAAAAAAGTAAATGCTATTGTCCGTCCCTCTTTTTTTCTATTATATACTTTCATTTCTTTAAAAATTCTTAAATTTTTTTATATAACTTTTTGTAAAAAAAAATCCCTACTAACTAACATCTCAAATAGTTTTATTTATTAAAAAAAATGATATTGTCCGTCCCTCTTTTTTTATTTTACATACTTTCATTTCTTTAAAAATTCATTACTTTTTATATAACTTTTTTGTTAAAAAAATTCCCTACTAACTAACATCTCAAATAGTTTCATTTATCCAAAAAAAAATTAAAAAATTAAATGCTATTGTCCGTCCCTCTTTTTTTCTATTATATACTTTCATTTCTTTAAAAAATCTTAACTTTTTTTATATAACTTTTTGTAAAAAAATTCCCTACTAACTAACATCTCAACTAGTTTTATTTATTCAAAAAAAAAAAAGTAAACGCTATTGTCCGTCCCTCTTTTTTTCTATTATATACTTTCATTTCTTTAAAAATTCATTACTTTTTATATAACTTTTTGTAAAAAATTTCTCTAATAAATAACATCTAAAATAGTTTCATTTATCCAGAAAAAAAAACTAAAAAAAGTAAATGCTATTGTCCGTTCCTCTTTTTTTCTATTATATACTTTCATTTCTTTAAAAATTCTTAAATTTTTTTATATAAATTTTTGTTTAAAAAAACCCTACAAACTAACATCTCAAATAGTTTTATTTATTCAAAAAAAAAATTTTAAATTAAAAAAAGTAAATGCTATTGTCCGTCCCTCTTTTTTTCTATTACATACTTTCATTTCTTAAAAAATTAATTACTTTTTTTATATAAATTTTTGTAAAAAAAAATTCCCTTCTAACTAACATCTCAAATATTTTCATTTATCCAAAAAAAATTAAAAAAAACTAAAAAAGTAAATGTTATTGTCCGTCCCTCTTTTTTTTCTATTATATAGTTTCATTTTTTTTAAATTATTAACATTTTTATATAACTTTTTGTAAAAAAATTCCCTAACAACTTACATCTCAAATAGTTTTATTTATTCAAAAAAAATTGAAAAAGTAAATGCTATTGTCCGTCCCTCTTTTTTATGTTATATACTTTCATTTCTTTAAAAATTCATTACTTTTTTTAAATAACTTTTTGTATAAAAAATCTCTACTAACTAACATCTCAAATAGTTTCATTTATCCAAAATAAAATTAAAAAAGTAAATGCTATTGTCCGTCCCTCTTTTTTCTATTATATAGTTTCATTTCTTTAAAAATTCTTAACTTTTTTATATAACTTTTTGTAAAAAAAATCCCTCCAAAAAAACATCTGAAATAGTTTTATTTATTCAAAAAAAAATTAAAAATTAAAAAAGTAAATGCTATTGTCCGTCTCTCTTTTTTTTCTATTACATACTTTCATTTATTTAAAAATTAATTAATTTTTTTATTTAAATTTTTGTAAAAAAATTTCCTACTAACTAACATCTCAAATAGTTTCATATATCCAAAAAAAACTAAAAAAAAATAAATGCTATTGTCCGTCCCTCTTTTTTTCTATTATATACTTTCATTTCTTTAATAATTCTTAACTTTTTATATAATTTTTTGTAAAAAATATCCCTACTAACTAACATCTCAAATATTTTTATTTTCTCAAAAAAAATTTACAAAATTAAAAAAGTAATTGCTATTGTCCGTCCCTCTTTTTTTCTATTACATACTTTCATTTCTTTAAAAATTCATTACTTTTTTTATATAAATTTTTGTAAAAAAATTTCCCTACTAACTAACATCTCAAATAGTTTCATTTATCCAAAAAAATTAAAAAACTAAAAAAGAATATGCTATTGTCCGTCTCTCTTTTTTCTATTATATACTTTCATTTCTTTAAAAATTCTTAACTTTTTTTATATAAATTTTGTAAAAAAAATCCCTACTAACTATCATCTAAAATTGTTTTATTCATTCAAAAAAAAATTTAAAAATTGAAAAAGTAAATGCTATTGTCCGTCCCTCTTTTTTCTATTATATACTTTCATTTCTTTCAAAATTCATTACTTTTTTAAATAACTTTTTCTATAAAATTTCTCTACTAACTAACATCTCAAATAGTTTCATTTATCCAAAATAAAATTAAAAAAATTAAAAAAGTAAATGCTATTGTCCGTCCCTCTTTTTTTCTATTATATACTTTCATTTCTTTAAAAATTCTTAACTTTTTTTATATAAATTTATGTAAAAAAAAAAATCCCTACTAAAAAATATCTCGAATAGTTTTATTTATTCAAAAAAAAAAGTAAATGCTATTGTCCGTCCCTCTTTTTTTCTATTACATACTTTCATTTCTTGAAAAATTAATTAATTTTTTATAAATTTTTGTAAAAAAATTCGCTACTAACTAACATCTCAAATAGTTTCATTTATCCAAAAAAAATTAAAAAAGTAAATGCTATTGTCCGTCCCTCTTTTTTTCTATTATATAATTTCATTTCTTTAAAAATTCTTAACTTTTTTTATATAACTTTTTGTAAAAAAAAAATCCTACTAACTAACATCTCAAATAGTTTTATTTATTAAAAAAAATTAAAAAAGTAAATGCTATTGTCCGTCCCTCTTTTTTTCTATTATATACTTTCATTTCTTTAAAAATTCATTACTTTTTTTATATAAATTTTTGTGAAATATTTCTCTACTAACTAAAAATCTCAAATATTTTCATTTATCCAAAAAAAAAAATTAAAAAAAAAAAAATTAAAAAGTAAATGCTATTGTCCGTCCCTCTTTTTTTCTATTATATACTTTCATTTCTTTAAAAATTATTAACTCTTTATATCACTTTTTTTTAAAGAAATTACCTACTAAAAAACATCTAAAATAGTTTTATTTATTCAAAAAAAAATTAAAAAGGTGAATGTTATAGTCCGACCCTCTTTTTTTCTATTATATACTTTCATTTCTTTAAAAATTCTTAACTTTTTTATATAGCTTTTTGTAAAAAAAAAATCATACTGACTAACATCTCAAATAGTTTTATTTATTCAAAAAAAAATTAAAACAAATTAAAAAAATCATACTGACTAACATCTCAAATAGTTATATATATATATATATATATATATATATATATATATATATATATATATATATATATATATATATATATATATATATATATATATATATATATATATATATATAATCGGCTATATGGTATATGGTTTTTATGTGTATATATACCGAATAGGCTAGAGATTAGAATGACTGAACGATAATGACAAGAATCAATTTCGAAAGCTTCAAGCTTTTCTTTTCTATTTCATAAAATCAAAGTCTGCCTCAAAACATAAACCTAACATTGTTTAAATACTAGTCTAAGAATATTCTAGAATCTTACTAAACCCTAATACAACTTTTTAAAAGAAAGTACTAAAATACCCTAACTTAATATTAAAATAAAACATTAAAATAAAACATTAAAACTCTAAACTTAAAGCCCAAAAACCAAGCCAGCGTTGAAGCCCATTCTGCCGCCTGCTGCACTTCCGCCTTGGCTGCTCTTCCAGGCGTCCGCCTGGGCTCACATGGGGCGGCCGCCTCACTCCCAGTGCCTCTGTTTCTGTCGTCGCTGCTTTGTTGCTTGCCGCTGCTTCTGTCGTTGCTGTCTTCTCCCAACCTGCATCATCCTCCCCTCCTTAGAAAAGACTCGTCCTCGAGTCAATATCCTCGATATGAACACCACGATACCTCGAAAAATCTGAACACCATCCGCAAAAGGAATTTGATGCCCTTGACGAAATCTAAATTTCAATGCCCTTATGATATTATCCATCCAATCAGCCCAATGCGTTGATACAAAGAACTCGATAATTAACTTCTGAATGATGTATCGAGCAAAAGAACGGGAAACATACGTGTCAAACGGATCCATGTACCCAAGATCAATGGTAACCGTTTCAAACGTCCACACCAAGTTTGCGCCTTGCTTAGCAACTACTTCCTTGGCCTCTTTCTCTGACTCAACAACGGATTCAACGTCATCAACAAGATCTGATGTCATCGCTTGAGGAACATCACCATGACACCCATCAAACAGAGGGGGTTTTGACCAATCAACAAGGTCTTCTTGACTTGAAGAATCGAACACAGAATCCTTATTGAACCCAACAATATCAATCCAAGAATCAATCGATTCTTCCGAATTTGCATCAAACAGAGGGGGTTTTGACCAATCAACAAGGTTTTTCTCACTTGAAGATTCGACAAAAAAACCCTCTTGACACCCAACAGTATCTACCCAAGAATCAAAGGAATCATTAGGAATGGCCTTACCTTCGATTTCCGGAATTTCGAGCCTCATATCGACATTCCTCGAACGGTTAGCTGCCTTCCAATCATGAAATCCATGATTTTGTCCGAAGGAATCCATCCCTTCTTGATAGTACTCCTTTTCCTCGGCTGGAACAACCGGATCTGAACCTCTCATCGCTAGAAGCTTTTCTTTGCGATCCAAGCGGCTCTGGAGTATTTGAATCCGTCTTCGTATCTCATCTATCACGATATTGCGACGGCGTCGTCTGTAATGATGGTCATCTTCTTGGGGCTCCGCTGCACGGCTGCTCCATCGACCACCACGTCCACCACGAACCACGCTTCCTCGTTCAGCCATTGATATGCGAACCGGAGCTCTGATACCAAATGATAGCAAATAGGCTAGAGATTAGAATGACTGAACGATAATGACAAGAATCAATTTCGAAAGCTTCAAGCTTTTCTTTTCTATTTCATAAAATCAAAGTCTGCCTCAAAACATAAACCTAACATTGTTTAAATACTAGTCTAAGAATATTCTAGAATCTTACTAAACCCTAATACAACTTTTTAAAAGAAAGTACTAAAATACCCTAACTTAATATTAAAATAAAACATTAAAATAAAACATTAAAACTCTAAACTTAAAGCCCAAAAACCAAGCCAACGTTGAAGCCCATTCTGCCGCCTGCTGCACTTCCGCCTTGGCTGCTCTTCCAGGCATCCGCCTGGGCTCACATGGGGCGGCCGCCTCACTCCCGGTGCCTCTGTTTCTGTCGTCGCTGCTTTGTTGCTTGCCGCTGCTTCTGTCGTTGCTGTCTTCTCCCAACCTGCATATATATATATATATATATATATATATATATATATATATATATATATATATATATATATATATATACCATGTACTAAAGCATATACTATTACCCTATATATCATATACACCATATGTACCTATACCATATACCATATATAAGTCTAACATGTGGCCTCACCACTGCTATGTATAAAATATTTCCAATCTCACTTAGATTTCTAACGAATTAACATTTTAAGTGCGGCCCATATTTTAATCATATTTGGCCTTACTTTAGTTACATTTGACGTAGATTTAACAATTGGACATATTAATAAGCATGCATTAAATTGTATATATTATATAAAAAAAATCGTCGCTAAATCCGTCACTAAATTGAATACATTATATATTTAAAAAATTCGTAGTTAAATCCGTCGTCAAATGTAAAACAAAAAATATTTTTTTTAATTTTTAATTTACATAGAGACATAAAGCATCCCTTGTTAAATTTTTTTGATATCCGTCACTAAATTCGTCGCCAAATGTAAAAGAAAAAATATTTTTTTTAATTTTTAATTTACATAGCGACAGAAAACATCCCTCATTAAATTTTTTTGATATCCGTCTTTAAATCCGTGGCCAAATGTAAAAGAAAAAATATTTTTTAATTTTTAATTTACATAACGACAGAAAACATCCCTCGTTATATTTTTTTTGATATTCGTCGCCAAATGTAAAAGAAAAATTATTTTTTTTATTTTTAATTTAAATAGCTACAGAACACATCTCGCGTTAAATCTTTTTTGATATCCGTCGTCTATCTGTCTGTATGTTGTCGGAAAAAATACCCACACTTTTTTGGCGCCATTATTACGTCGGATTAGCAACGGAATATATTCCGTCGCTATATCCGTCGTTAAAACAGTCGGTATTTTTTCCGGAGAGAGATTATTGAGTTTTTGTCGGAGATCCGTCGCTATTCTGTCGCTAATGTCGACAGATTTTTTTCCGTCGTTAATATCCGTCGCTATTTGACAGTTTTCTTGTAGATTTTCATGACTTCTTGAACCATAAAAACACTGTATATTATATTTAGTTTGATTGTTCAAACAGTAGGATATGGTTATGTGTTTCCCTTATTGTGTTTAGTGTATGATGCAGTATATAAGAATAGCAGATGTTCTATATAAGACCGATTTGAACATTGGGATTATTAACTGTGTTTTAAAAAAGTCTTATAAGTAACATATAAGACTTATTAAAGGCTGAAATTGAAAAAACCCAATGGTTATTAGTTGTATTTTAATAAGTCTTATAAGTAACATATAAGACCTATAGTTTTTATCATTTTGAGCCTATGAATATCTTATATCTAACATATAAGACATATGAGTATGAAAAAATAAAGTGGATCAATTTTCTATACAAATTATTTTGGTCTTATAAGTTGTATATAAGACCTATTTGAACATTGGAATTATTAACTGTGTTTTAAAAAAAACCTTATAAGTAACATATAAGACTTATTAAAGGCTGAAATTGAAAAAACTCAATTGCATTGTGTTTGTAACAGGTGTTATATATAAGGTATAAGACATTCAAATATCACATTCAGCCACAAATCCTTAACAAGCCTACATAAAAACTACCTTGTATATAAATCGAAATAATAATAATCCAATAAAAATTCATTCAGACCCAAGTAAAATCAAATAATTGAATGTATGAAATGAAGAACAATGTCTAATTAAAAGCCTATAGTTCTAACTGCAAAGGTTCTTTGCATGTCCTTTTATTGTGATATCCTAATTTCCCACAACGAGAGCATGTCATCTTCCTTTTTTTACAACCTCTCCTATAGAAGGAAACCGAGTCTTCCTTGGCCTACCCGGAGGACGTTTAGTTGTAGGAGGAAGTATGAAAACTTCTTTAGCAACCACACGTTTACCAAATAAAGGAACAGTAGGAATAGAAAGTGCATAACACTGCTTGTAGTGACTTGTGTAGAAATAAGGCTCAATAAATGTTAAGGCACCTTCTCTTGTCCTTGACAAAACTGCAATGGCATGAATGCATGGAAAACCTTCATACTGCCACTTCCCACATGTATGAATATCAACTGACATGGATTGTTCAGAGTGAACTTCAAACAAATGTTCATTTGAAGGAGAGATAGTCCATGACTTACCATACTCGAACCTTTCTTTGTATTTCTTCTCCATCAATGGACACAATTTTGTATTCCAACTCAGATATTCATGTCTACGCTTGAACATTCTCTCCATCACCTTTAAACGGATTTTATCAATTAATTCCAAAACTGGAAGCCCCTTATAGTCTTTTATTTGTGAGTTAAAAGTCTCTGCAGCATTTGAGCACATCTCACCATAGCGCTTCCCCGGAAAATAAGCACTCGCAAAGTTGGCAACCGGAAGAGCATCCATAAATTCTTGAACCTTAGTACCACCTTCTTTCTTCATTTCACTCAAATAAAATTGAAAAATATCATGCGTTGGAGCTAACGAACACTGAGAAATTTTATGATGCATATTTGAGCGAAGCTCTACTGAACATCCTTTCAGTTTGTCCCTCAGATTGTTCCTCAAATGAAACATATAAAATGAATGCGCTGCAGAGGGTATAATATCCTTAACTGCTTTGATGATCCCTTGATGTTGATCCGAAATGAATGTCATTGCCCTTTCATTTATGTGAGGTTTCAGATTGTCAAGAAACCATGTCCAATTTTCTATATTCTCAGAGCCTACAATTGAAAAAGCAACATGGAAAAGACCTATAATCATAAAAGAAATTAAATAATAAATATAATTTCAACTAAAAAAATATAAATAAATTTATGTCCTATAACTAAGGTAAAAGACAAGTTTCATACCATTATCCCCATCCTTTGTTGTTGCTGCCAAAAGAGTACCTTTGTACTTTCCATAAAGAAATGTCCCATCAAGAAATCACATAGGCCGAAAGAATTTAAATCCATGTAGATATGCACCAAATGCAACAAAACAACACTCAAACGAGACGTCTCATGATCATAATCAATCTTAAATTGAAAGCATGGGTCTAACTCTTTTACTTTATCAAAGTAATCTCTCATATTGTCATATGCTAAACCTGTGTCACCAAACACAGCTTCCTTTGCCTTCTCAATGCCTCTCCAAACTGATTTGTATGACACATCAAGTCTATAATCCATCCTAAGATCATTAACGGCATCCTTTGGCCGAATAGAAGGATTACTTCTAACATCATCAATTAAAACACTTGCAATTACACCCGAATTCAACCTTTGCCCTTGTCCAAACCCATTATTTACAATATCTATGCATGTATGGTTTGGAACATACTCCCTCCGTGCACTTACTTGCTTCACACTTTCTATTTTGGGCGTCCAAATACATACTTCACACTTTGTTTTCTTACCTAAAATGGAAAGTTTTTATTATTAAAATATTAACCCTACCCCACTCATTCTCTCTCCTACATTATTTTAATACTCACAACACCATTATAATTTACTATTCCCTCCACTCATTCTCTCTCCTATTTTACTTTTACACTCACAACATTTATATCATTATTTTTTTTCTTAATCCACGCGTGAACAGTAACTATGAAGCAACAAAGTGGACGGAGGGAGTACGTCCTAATATAAAGAAATTCATTAACCTTTTCAACTGATGCGTGAATTCTCCAAGGACAACCTTTGTCCACTTTATGTCTACACTGAGCAATAACACGCATTTTGTCATTTTTCAGATATTCAAATTCAACTTCTGTAGCAAACTTACAAAGTGCATTTCTAAACTCTGGACAACCCCCTTCAAATATCTGACCAACCTTTTGAATTGCAGTTGCCCATTCTGTACTTTTTAGCACCTTCTCTTTACGACGAAAAAAGTTAACAGCAACATGGTTCCTACTACTACTACTACTAAACTCAATATCACCAGATTCAATACAACAGTGACCAACAGACTTAGATGATTCAGCTCCCCCGTCATTCATACTAGAATCACAACTTTCATTCACACGAATATCTATGCAATTAAGCCTATTTCGACGAACCAACATACTCATGCACATAAAATCTTCTTCATTAACCAACATACAACAAGGATTGCTAGGTAATATATAATAGAGAGATAGAGTATCCCTTTTCAAAGTGACCCACCTTGAACAAATAAATTCAACAATAGAATCAAATGATGAAAATTGAGAAAACATAGCAATAGCGGTCAAATCCCCAAACTTGAAGAATGCCATTACATTTGAATCCATAGGAAGTGATTTTGGGAATACGTAAAATCTAAGGAGAAACGCGTTTCTCCTTAGCGCTAAGGAGAAACGTGTTTCTTAACCGGTTTATTAACGGGTTTAATTGAACGTTTAACGAACCGGTTTCTTAACCGGTTTAATTAAAACATGTTTGCCCTAAGTTTAATACCAAAACGAAATCAGTAGCAAGGGAACCCCAGTTGAATATCCAGAAACTATATCCAGAAATCAGTAGCAAGCGAAATCAGTAGCAATCGAAGGAATTATGGGAAATCCAGTTGATGAAATCAGGAGCAAGCGAAAATCCGATTGTGAGTTCACATGTTATTATTGTTTTGGTTCGCATTTTCATAAATTTCTGGATATATTAAGCATACTCATCTGTATATGAATTTAACAATGTGTTTTAGTTTGAAATTTTCAATTTCTGTGTATCGATTTTGTGTTTTATGTTTAACGATTTACCATTCTACTTAGTATTGTCTCTTGGCTTTTAATTCATAATTTTCGTCATGTTTAACAATGTGTTTTAGTATTGTCTCTTGGCTTTTAATTCATAATTAAAAAGGTTCTGGATATAAATTAAAAAGCTTCTGGATATCAATTAAAAAGGTTCTGGATATCAATTAAAAAGGTTCTGGATATAAATTAAAAAGCTTCTGGATATCCTTTCAAAAGGTTCTGGATATCCTTTCAAAAGGTTCTGGATATGTTCTGGATATCCAGAACCTTTTGAATGGATATCCAAAACCTTTTGAAAGGATATCCAGAACCTTTTGAAAGGATATCCAGAAATTTTGTATTGGCCATGATCTTGGCCCATGGAGAAACGGGTATCCAGAACCTTTTGAAATGTTATCCAGAACCTTTTTGAAATGATATCCAGAACCTTTTGAAAGGATATCCAGAAGCTTTTTAATTTATATCCAGAACCTTTTTAATTGATATCCAGAACCTTTTTAATTGATATCCAGAACCTTTTTAATCGATATCCAGAACCTTTTTAATTATTTGTGGATATTTTATGGATATCATTTTGAAAGTTTTTGGATATTCAATTGTTTGTTTCTGGATATTCAATTGTTTGTTTCTGGATATTCAATTGTTTCTAGATATTCATTTGTGGATATTTTCTGGATATTCATTTGCTTGTTTCTGGATATTCAATTGTTTGTTTCTGGATATTCATTTGCTTGTTTCTGGATATTCATTTGTAATTCATTTTGAGAAATTTGATTTTTTTTTTGTTGTGATGGTAGGAGTGGTGTTGTATGGTATTTATATAGGCTGAGTACTTGAAACCAGTCAAAAAAGTTGCTCAATGAATTCAATGCACTTACATTTATTACTCTTTGAATTCAATGAATTCAATGCACTTACCATCTGTACACATTTATTACTCTTTGAATTCAATAGTAAGTTTGAATGCTTTTTTGACCATTAAAAATAAGGAAACTTATCTAAATGAATATCCGTAAACTTACAAATGAATATCCAAATACGAATTCAATAGTTAACTACATTTCAAACAAAAACAATATGGATTCAATAGTGCCAAATTTCAAACAAAAACAGTCACGGATAACAATACATCACCTATATTACAAAATACATCAAACACAACAATATTCAAAACAGAATTTAGTACAATTAAACACTACCACTACCACCTGCTCCATCATCGCCTACATTGTCATTCAATTTATTTTTTGGATCATATTCATTCAAAATATATTTCAAATACATTTCCAAAGCCTTGTGGTGAATCCTAGCAGCTTCATCAATGTTGTGAGCGTTGCCAAACTCATGAGCATGATTAACTATCCCCACATAATCCTTATCCCTACAATTGTGTCTGTTACATGGCTCCAATGGACAACGAAATGAGGGAGTTCCATTTGCAGAAGAAGGCTGCAAAACAACAAGATGACCATTGAGGAATTTTTGGTAGCACACCATGTATATTTTCCAACTTTTGTCATCATTTGAATCACCTAAAGTTGGCTCCCCAGAATTTCCCTTGCCTTTGTTCATCACTAGAAAAATTATTAAAGGTAGAATTTTTCTTGAACTTGATGTATATGCTTACCTTTGGACAGATTTATATAGGCCGAGTACTTGAAACCGACCAAAAAAGTTGGTCAATGAATTCAATGCACTTACCAACTCGTACACATTTATTACTCTTTGAATTCAATAGTAAGTTTGAATGCTTTTTTGACCATTAAAGTATATCCAGAAACTATCAATTCTATATCCGTAAACTCTTAATTTGAATATCCGTAAACTATCAAAATGTATAACCGTAAACTTTCAATATGAATATCCGTAAAACTATCAATTCTATATCCAGAAACAACCATATTGAATACTCAGAAACTTTAATTGGCCTTGAACTTAGCCTTGGCCTTGACCATGACCTTGGCCTTGACCATGGCCTTGGCCTTGACCATGGCCTTGGCCTTGGACTTCTGGATATCAATGCACTTACCAACTATACACATTTATTACTCTTTGAATTCAATAGTAAGTTTGAATGCTTTTTTGACCATTAAAGTATATCCAGAAACTATCAATTCTATATCCAGAAACTATCAATTCTATATCCAGAAATTATCAATTCTATATCCAGAAACTTACTAATGTATATCCAGAAACTATCATCAATTTCTGGATATGCACCTACCACATTTCTGGATATACATTCACATACTTCTGTATATAATTGGCCTTGGCCTTGTCCAAGGCCAAGGCCAAGGCCAAATCCATGACAAGTTCAAGGCCAAGGCCAACTTGTCCATGGCAAGGCCAAGGCCAAGTCCAAGGCTTGGCCAAGGCCAAGGCCAATGACAAAATTTCTGGATATGCACCTACCACATTTCTGGATATACATTCACATACTTCTGGATATATAATTGGCCTTGGCCTTGGCCTTGGACTTGGTCATGGTCAAGGCTAAGGCTAAGTACAAAATCAAGGACAAGGTCAATGCCAAAGCCAATAAGCAATTTCTGGATATCAATTTCTTTCATTTCTGAATATAAAAACATCAAATATCTGTATATAAAATATTTAACTAGTCAACTTAATAAATTGTACTTCAATCTAAAAACTATTAAATCAAATGTTCATTTGGTGTTTTTGAACCAAACTCATCAATGATTGGCTTTCTTCTATCAAACTTTATCTTTAGCTTTCGTTTTCTGCCCTTTGTATTTGCACGAATTGGATCCATCACAGCTGGAGCACTTGTTATACTTTCTGAACCAACGCTATCATTAACACTTGTCATAGATCTACATTCCTGTTGATTTTCTGACAACAATTGTTGTATAAGAAGTGAGTCTCTATTGAACCCATCTTCCAAAGATCTTTTTGCATACTGCTTTTCATGACAAGCCATCATCGATTGTGGTATTTCATTGCCATCTTTTGTTTCCAGTGGAATGAATTCATTTTTCTCTCGTTGATGTATTATCTTTTCCTTGATAGACTTTGTCCCATACATCTTTTTTGCCATCTTTGTCCACCTTTTTCAATGTAGATATCTGGTATCCTTGTGACATTTGACAAATTCAGCGCCTTTATGCAATTAAAGCACAACCAACCGATCGTAGTAAACTGATTGCACCGCATACAACCGTTACACTTTTATCATTCCTAACAAAGAGTACACTCTCATATTTATCTGGGTACTTCTCATGAGCAACATGTATGAATCTGCAATCTTCATCACTTTCATCTCCAAATTTGTATACAAAGCAGAAAATCTCGTTTTACCTCAATCTCAAAGAACTTGAATATCGTGGTGTGTATACCTCACCGCTTGTTTTATGATACCACCATACATGTTTGGTTGAGGGTCCGAGATTGATGCTTGAAATTCCTTCTCTTGTTTAGTATTCCTCCAACGTTTAACTATTTCATTGAATATGTCAAAGAACCGAGTGAGGGATGTGTTTCTGTTTGCTTTGAAACAAAGGGCATGATTTGTTCTCTCGCTTTTTTGGAATGACAATATTCCAGCTGAGAAGAAATTTGTGCTTAAAGTTGTGCACCATTTCTCCCGTAGTCCATATAGACGCTTGAACCAGGAATTTTCAACGAGATTGTATTTCACGAGCATTGACTCCCAACATCTTTCAAATTCATCCTCACTGGTACATCCCATTAAACAATGATCAAATTCTTTTTTAAAATCTTCATTTGTCTTCAATTGTCCAAAGTGGGATACAAAGATTTTGTTGGATGTGCCATAAACATAGCCTATGCCTCGTCCGCCCTTCAAATACCGTATTATAATAAAGTTTCTGGATATTAACATTATATGCTTCTGGATATTAACATACAATAAATTTTCATTGACCAATTTTTTGTCATGGCTTAGGCCTTGGCCATGTCCAGAAACTAACAATTGAATATCCAGAAACTACCAAAAGAATATCCAGAAACTACCAAATTGAATATCCAAGAAACTTTATATTGAATAACCAGATACTTTAGAATGACTAGCTACTGGATATTCAATCTGGTAGTTTCTGGATATAAACACCAATGACATCTGGGTAAAGTTAAGGCACATCTGAATTATTGTTAGAACTATATAGCACAAATAAAATACTAGATAAGAAATATTATAAAAGAACTGGTTATGGAATTTTATAATCATACCTCTTCAATTGCATTTGACATTGCTTGGTCTTGGTCTGTAAATATTGTTTTTGGTTCTTTTCCTCCCATTGATTTTCTAAACTGCTTAAGCAACCAGACAAATGTTTCTTTTTTTTCATTTGCTATGAAAGCACAACCAAACATGACAGTGTTCCAATGATTATTAATGCCAACTATTGGGGCACAAATAAGATTGTATCTATTTGTAGTATAAGTTGTGTCAAATATAACCAGATCTCCATAGAGCTTGTAATCTTCCTTCATCATACTATCTCTCCAAAATATAGCCCCAAGTCTTCCTTCATCATCAAATTTGATTTTAAAATAGAACCCTCGATCTTCCAGTGAAATTTCAAAAAGCCTATCAACAACATTCTGAGCATCACCATTTTCAATTTTTTCCATTCTATGTTTCTGAACAAAATTAACATGATCTTTCTTTGTGTGACCAACATGTTCCTCTCCACCAGCTTCTTTTACCAAAAGACTATATCCATCAGTTGGTTTTATACCAGCTTCTTCCATTATTTCAATTATTTCACCCCGATCTTCTGAGATACACCTTTCACTACGCTTCAAATGGTTCCAATCTGTCCTTGTCATTGGATGATTGTGCTCTGTAACATGGCGATCAACAACATACATATCTTCCTCTTTTAGCAATTTCGCCCTCAAAAGAGCCTTACATTGAGTCCTCTTTATGTAATTTCTCCTTCTCTTTTGTTGTTTTTTGGTAACATCGAGTTGTTCAACTGGTGAAGGAATTTGAACTTCATTAACATCAACTGGTGATGGAACACTGATTTTATCCTCTTGGGTTGATCTCGGTAACTCCTTCACATGAGCAACGGAATAGCTTGTCTAATATCCTTGAAGTCTTTTTTGAAACATGATTTGTTGACAACTTAATACTAAATCCTAGTGCATTTGCATGAAGTTTATACAGTTTGTACAATTCCTCCCATGTCTTTACTTTTGTTCCCAAAGAAATTTTTGCTTATATCAATATTAGGGTCCTCAATTACGCTATCGCACACACAAAATATATTAAAAAGAATAATGTTATATGAAATCAGTAATTCTAAATCAATATGTCAATAAAGTTAAGAGAGAAAACCTATTTGTAGCCCAGTTTCAGGATCTGTAGGTTGTTGAACTTGAGATTCTAAATAAATAGGAGAATATGATTCTGCAAGAAAAGGCATTAGTTAGTTAGTTTCTGGATATTCATTTTGAAGGTTTCTGGATATTCATTTTTTGTAGTTTCTGGATATAGCATTGGCCTTGGCCAAGGACATGGCCATATCCCTTGGCCTAGTACATTGCCAGTTTAAAGTTTCTGGATATTCAACTTGGTACTTTCTGGATATACATTTTATTGTTTCTGGACATGGTCAATTGTGTGTTTCTGGATATTCAATGTGGTAGTTCTGGATATTCATTTTGATGGTTTCTGGATACTCATTTTGAAAGTTTCTGGATATTCATTTTTGTAGTTTCTGGATATAGCATTGGCCTTGGCCAAGGACATGGCCATATCCTCGCCTAGTACATTGCCGCTTTAAAGTTTCGGATATTCAATTTGGTACTTTCTCGGATATATATTTTATTGTTTCGGACATGGTCAATTGTGTGTTTCGGATATTCAATGTGGTAGTTCGGATATTCATTTTGAAGGTTTCGGATACTCATTTTGAAAGTTTACGGATATTCATTTTTGTAGTTTCGGATATAGCATTCGCCTTGGCCAAGGACATGGCCATATCCCTTGGCCTAGTACATTGCCGCTTTAAAGTTTCTGGATATTCAATTTGGTACTTTCTGGATATATATTTTATTGTTTCTGGACATGGTCAATTGTGTGTTTCTGGATATTCAATTTGGTAGTTCTGGATATTCATTTTGAAGGTTTCTGGATACTCATTTTGAATGTTTCTGGATATTCATTTTTGTAGTTTCTGGATATAGCATTGGTCTTGGCCAAGGACATGGCCATATCCCTTGGCCTAGTACATTGTCAGTTTAAAGTTTCTGGATATTGAATTTGGTACTTTCTGGATATACATTTTATTGTTTCTGGACACGGTCAATTGTGTGTTTCTGGATATTCAATTTTGTAGTTCTGGATATTCATTTTTAATGTTTCTGGATATTCATTTGATAGTTTCTGGATATACATTTGAAGGTTTCTGGATACTCATTTTATAGTTTATGGACATGGTCAATTGTGTGTTTATGGATATATAATTTGGTAGTTCTGGATATTCAATTTGGTAATTTCTGGATATTCGTTTTGAAGGTTTCTGGATATTAATTTTGAAGGTTTCTGGATATGTACCTAACACATTTCTGGATATACATTTTTGGTACTTCTGGATATCATTTATATAAATTTCTGGATATGTACCTTACACATTTCTGGATATACATTTTTGGTACTTCTGGATATCATTTATATAAATATCTGGATATAATTTATATAAATATCTGGGTATGAATATAGAGATGGTCATGATATATAAAAAATTAACAAGTAAGTTATATTGAGATCAAACCTGTAGCCTGGAGAATATCGATTTGTGTAGCCTGGAGAATATCGATTTGTGATATTTCTGAATATCTGTCATGTAATTGAGCTTCCATTTATGCTATTGATGGATAGATCCAAAATTACGTAGATTAATCTCTGGAAATGTACAATAACAATCGACCTTAGTACAATAAACGTTGATTAAAATTAAAAACAGTAGTTGTTGATTTGGTTCATATTACCTGATTTAATCAATATCGATTTCTGTATTGTTTCTTGATATTCATTTTGATTGAACTGTCCTGCTCGTCTCCATTTGCTGTGATCGTTGTAGTGTGTCTCTGTGTGTATCTATGCAAATATTGAATTTATCTAGGTTTTTGTAGGTTTTTGGACAATAGAACCGGTTTAATTCAAATGGTTGCCGGTTTTTGAATATATTAAAAAACCCGTTTCTCCATACAGAGATGGAGAAACGCGTTTTTCACCAGACCAACTCTTGGGAATATATATGATCTGCACATAATATATAAATAAAACAAAATTCAATAAACATAAATATAAAGATATAAGAGCAATTCAAACACAACAATATCAACTAAAAGCAAATTAAGATATAATACAATGGATTTGCACCACGCTTTGTATACACGAGAGACATCAATCAAAAACCCTTAAAAACAATGGATTTCTACCCATTTTTACAGACGAGTCTTCAACAACACACCACGAACACAAAAAACCTTGAAATCCTATAGAAATCAAACAAGAAAACACTAGATCTAGTGTTTATCGCCGGAAAATCTCCCATATCGCAAAATCGCCAATCACCTCTCTCTCTAAAAAAAATGAGAAAATGAAACTCTAGGTTGAAAAGGAAGTATATATATGAGGGTAAAATAGGAAGATAATATTTCTATTAAATCAGAGAACCGAAAGCCAGGGGTGTGAGGGGAAATATAATTTGGACTGAAATCTTTATTTGGGATTTAAAAAAGGGGGCTCCTTAAAATAGCATAAAATCTGAACATGGGGGCACTTGGGAATAAATCCTACTTCTATATGGTATAAGATCAACAAGATCCAATCTTTTCTTCCTACCTCTTCTTCTTCTTCTTACTTTTCGGCGCTTCTCCTCTTCGTGGTCACCACTGAACTTTTTCCCTACTTGAACCTGGATCGATACTCTTGTCGGGCAAATATGGTACTGTTATCTTTTCTTTATGTATCTCCTACTTTTATTCTTCTTCTTCTAATTCCAATACTTCTCTATATTTCTTCTTCTCATGTCGTCCTCATAGTCTCCTAATATTCTCCTCTCCCTCAATGGTACAGTGACTTTTGATGTGATCACATTCATAACCCTAGATGGTTTTTCTTCGTTGCATTCTGTCTTGTGCAGTCCTTGGTGTAATCAAATTAGCACTGACATCGATTCCAATGTCACATTGGGTCTTCTTTCTCTCTTATCTATATGATTAATTTAATATGATAATGAACATATTAAATTCTCACAAATTGGCCGAAGCTTTTCTCTACTCCTAAATTTTTCAATTCCTTTCCCAATTTTTATTTTTTTAAGCGAAGAGCTTCCAAATGCCCCTAAATTTTATTAAAATAAGAAAATAAAATATGATGGATGACTAGACAAAAACTATCACGGAACAAAATAATGCAAACAAAAAGAAATAAAAGAAAAGAAAGATAAAGAGATAAATTATCCCCCGTGTCTTTTAGATCCTCCCAGTATCATTTAGATTCTCGGCCTTTAGACCTGACACCGCTCTTGCCATGTTTTTTTTTCCCTGGGATAAAGTCATCCTCTTCATTATAGTAGTCATCGAAAGATATACCATACGCCCTTGGTGCCCCCGGATATACATTCACATCTCCTACCGTCCTTCTATATTTGTGAGCCTTCGCATACTCAGACATAGATACATCAAATTGATAGTCTTTCGGGTCAGAATTACACTTTTCTCAGGTAGGAATAGTAACAGAAATATTGGTCTAGTAAGAATTATTAAAATACTTAGGATTGTAACAATGAGCTTCAGGGGGTCATAATGTAGGAGTTAAGAAAGCTTGAGCTTGCCGAACTTCTTCTCTGATCAAGTTAAATTTTGCTTCTCTATCAGCAGTAATTTGGACACTAATCTGATTATGTGTGGCCAAAGTACCCCATTGCTCTCTGACTGCAACAGAAGCTACCAACAGAAGCTACCAAAGTTTCGTGTCCCTAAAGTATTGCCAAGCATGTTGTGAATATAGCCCTCCACAGCCCAAGCAAACCACAAGAATAATAATTGTACACAAACAAAGCACAAGAAATCGTTGCATTAATGAAATAATGCAACGCCATTCTAAAGCATTGTTGCATTTGATGCATTTGATGTGTTACATTTGTTTGAAAATGTAGTAGTGCCTTTCATTCAAACACATGCACACAAGAAAGCACGCAAGCAAGCAAAATAAACGGAATCTAGGGAGACTTGCTACGGCAAGGCACCTTGGGTGAACGACGATCCGTTCTTCCCAAGGGGTAACTTAACCTCCGAACCCATAAATCCTTTTTTCAAAGTTTTGAGGAAATCAAAATGGCGTGGCGACTCCGTTTTTCAAATTAAACCGGATGTCTTCAAACTCGCGTGAATCCAACACACAAATTTGGGCACACATTCACAGTTTGGCGACTCCGCTGGGGACATCCCAAAGGAGAAAAGCTTTCATTTTTCAAATAAACGATACTTGGTATATAGGTGGAAACCACTTAACCTTCCTGTATCGCTCCCTAACCCGGGGCTTGGGATAAACGGTGGTTTAACAATCCCACGTACCGGTATCACTTTTCAAAAAAAAAATAAAAGAAAGCTTTTCCCTTTGAGCGGGTTAGACTCCCATCGCGGATTCCGTTTATTTTGCTTGCTTTCTTTGCCTTGCATTGCATCATTTGCATCTTGGGATTTGTGCATACTTTGAACGGGAAACAACCCAAAAAATAGCAAAGGAGTGGAACCTGGAAAATTGATCCATGCAGTCGTACGGCTCAATCCTCCTTGGATTCTGACCGGACGGCCTCAGTGGCAATTCCACCAGGAAAAATTGAGGCTAATCTGGCAGTCCTGGCAGCTTGGGGCTACTCAGTTCCAAGACTGACTGGGGCTCCCAGAAAATTTACGTGCTTAACTGTTGCATTCTCCCCCGTCCCAAAAATCATTCCTTTAAAACACATTTATGAAAATCTCTGTTTTAACTCAAAAAGGAACATTTTTAGGAGACCGCACACTACGCGCACCTTATATATCATGTACACTTTGCACGCACGTCCCTTTAAACTCGGGGTGGGTGTTCAGCTGCAGTCACGGACAGCCTTACGATGCTCCCGGGCGCGCACGGAATCACCCCAAACTCCCCATGGCAGCCAGTGTCGACCAATGCACAGTCCGTGTCACACGTTTCAAAAAACCGTGACTTTTGGTTGGTTTTTGGTCTAGTCCGTGTCATATAGCCCAGTTGCATATCCCCGTAAAGGTCAAGCCTCAGTCCATAACGAAAGTCAAGGTCCTCCGCTCAAGCGAAACTCTGCCAAAATTCCGACAAGGAAAAATTGGTAGAACCTTGACTCCGACATTGACCTTGACCTTGACCTGCACGGAATGCGTAAGAGTCAAGACCGAGTCTTTGCCAAGAAAAGTCCAAAGATCTTTCGCCCAAGCGAAGCTCTGCCAAAATTCCGACAAGGAAAAAATGGGCAAGATCTTGACCCGGCATTGACTTCGATTTTGACTCACGCCCGGCGTATGCAACGAAGTTCAATGTGACACTGTGTCATCCGGCTTTTATCGCCCGACCTATGCCTATTATCTTCTCGGACATTACCGAAAATTCAAAACGTCAATCGCGCAAGCGAAATTCTGCCGAAATTCTATCAAGGCTGAAAGACGAGACTTTCCCGGTATTGCCTTGACTATAATTCGCATCGCTCGTGCGTTAAAAGTTCCTATGACCCGCTAGACCCGTTAGGAGCGTTCTTCTCTCTCGGTCGGTGGGATCCGCGTGCCCTATAGGACCCTCGCCCGGGGCTGTCCACCCTGGGAGGTCGAAATACAGGTGGAATACGAGGGGCTTATAGACGTAGTGATGAAACCCACTGATCCAAGATCTAGAGTAGTTGCGAAAAAAGAAGAGCAAATCCCCTTTTCCAACCAAATAGAAATTAATAAAAGACACTGTTTTAAGTAAACTGGAAGATTCTTAATTTGCATATTGCTTGAGCCTTCAGCCTAAACACCTACCCCGAGTCTAAACCTCTCCTATCCCTTCCCGCAGTGAGAAAGAATTGGGTGAGAACGCCGGTACAGCAGTTTGTCGGCACAAAGATCTCAAGTAACCCGTCAAAATCTTCGAGTCTCAGTTTTCCAGTGTCAAAATGGCCAATGTGGTAGTCAACAATGGTAATGACCAAGTAGTCAGAGGCCATCCCGGTTCAACCCAAGCCCCATATCTGGTATGATGTATGCGACTGTGAGGATTGTCTGGAATACGAGTATCAAGAATGGATTAATGAAGACGCTCCTTCAAGAAAGAAGAAGAAGAGGAAGTCCACGCAGCAGAAATTAAAGGAAAGGTATGAAGCCGGGGACAAGAGCGTCGGAACTCTAGGGGAGCCTTCCGGCAAGTTCGATTACTACGTCAGTTACGCTAAAGAGCCCGCCAAGGAACCCATCATTCAAAGCACAGTCCAGCCTGATACCCCTATGGACAATGACCCTCTTGAAGCAGAAAGTGCTGAATTTGTGGTCATCGTGAAATTCAATGAGAAGTTAGCAGATTTAGAAGCAGAATACAGAAAGCCTATTGAATACGTAGCTGTAACGATGTGTTGCCTTTTTCGCGGGAAAAATTCGATTTTTGCGTTTCTTTGAAAAACCAAATAAAACCGGAAAAAACGGAGTCGCCACGCCATTTTAATTTTGAAGGGCCAAAACTTTGAAAAAAGCCCGAGATCAGAGATTTAGGTTCGGAGGTCATGTTACGCGTCGGGAAGGACGTTAGTGTGCACCCGACGCGCCTCGTAAAAACGAGTCTTCCAAGCCGAAAATCATTTGTGTGTGTGTGTGTGTGTGTGTTTTGGCCAAAATAAGTTGTAACTGGAAAAAGTAAAAATTGGGATGTCTTTTTAAGACTTTAAACTGATCCCATGATTTTTTGGAGAATTTTTGGTTTGAGATTTGGTACTCAAAAAACCCTTTGAAGTTGAGAAGTCACTTCTGCCAGAAGAAAATGGCAGCAGACACCTGATTTGGAAATGGATTCAAGGGTCCTAAAACTTCATAATCTGGATGAACTCAGAGAATGAAAGTTTCTCTAGACTCCTTGAATAAACTTTGTGTGAAATAAATTTCCATTTTGGAGAAGATTTGAGGGGTCAAAACCTTCTGGAAACCTCAGATATAAGATCTGGATTCCCAGAAACTGATGAACTAGCCTCTGAAAGAAAAATTGAAAAGAGGAGTTTTACTCACCCAAAAAATAAGCTAAAAATATGTCTGGAAAGCTCTGGATGTTGGCTACAAAAAGTGTTTTGTAGTCAACACCAAATTCCAAGTTCATCTGTGTCCAAAAATTAAGACCATGGACTGAGGTCTGAGAAAATTGCTACTGGACAGCAACTTCTCAAGAAAGAAAATATGATTTTAAGGGGGGTTTTGCATCCATGCTTGTCCCCATTTCCCTAGGTTTTGGTTAGTGATCACTAGACATTTTAGTGGTGAATCAACTATACCAAACCATCCTTGGGGTACATTAGGACTAAGCATTTCATTTGCTTGGGAAGGGGGATTTTACCCTTTGAAATCAAGATTTAGTGCTTGAAAATGGTTTTTTAGGGTTTTGAAAGTGCATTTTTGCAAGTAAGAAAGAAAAGCTTTGAAAATAATGTTGATCTTTGTAGAAGATCATCCATGGAGATGGTCTTCCATGGTGATCTTCTTAGATCTAGAGAAAGAAGATGAAAGAACTACATTTTGTAGTTTGAAGATGCATGCATGGATGAGATTTAGGGTTAGGAAGAAGAGGGTTTACCAATCTTCCTTGTGTTCTTGAGTGTTTGGCTTGAGTGTATGAGTGTTTAGGGGTTTAATATGAGAGTGAGTGGATGAGTATGAGTTGGGAAAGATTGGAAAGAAAAAGGTGACAATTCTTGAGAATTCTCACCGTTTTCTCTCTATATTTCGCCGTAACTTCGTTGCTATTGTGTTCTTCCTCCCTATTTTTGTGACTTGGAGGGCTCAATTTATAGCCCTCCCGAAAATGCAAAGGTATCCGCGCGGACAAGGTCGTAGGCGTGCACCGTTCATTAATTACGGCTCCGGCCTTAGACAGAAGAATAAAAATTCAAAAAACCAAATTAACGGCCCGGTTTTGTGTTTCCGGCCTTTCTATTTATGGTTTTATTCTTTTGTTTTGCTTTTAAGATGCTTTTCTTGGTTTAACTTCATTTGGCAATGCCCATTCTACCCTCCCTTTGTTAGAAATGTTAGGATAGTTAGGAATTGTTAGAAATGTTATAACTTTCGTTAATTTTATAACGAAAATTCTAACAAACTCAAATTGGAGCACTTACGGTAGCCCTCGGCGACGGCGCTTTCGAAGGAAGCGGGGTCGTCGATAAGAGTAAGGCTCCATATTTGGCAGGATGATCGAGTGATCGGGTGGCTGAACCTAGCGATAGGCTACCTACGTATCCCGAATGGGAATCAAGCCAGTCGTAGTTCGGGTCTTTGACCCTGAGATGATGGCGTTTTAGGTGCCTCGAACCTGATGAGCGAGTTCTACGGTCGGTTCTTTGGAAAGAAACTCTGCTGGGGATAAGAGATGACCATTTTTGGTCTGATGGGTATCCGCTCTGCTGGGGATAGGAATGACCATTTTCGGTCTCTGCTGGGGATGATTGCGATTTATCGCTTTCTAGTGATAGCGTCTTAGGTGCCTCAAACCTTGGAGATGGCGTTTTAGGTGCCTCGGACCTTGGAGATGGCGTTTTAGGTGCCTCGAACCTTGGAGATGGCGTTTTAGGTGCCTCGAACCTTGGAGATGGCGTTTTAGGTGCCTCGAACCTTGAAGATGGCGTTTTAGGTGCCTCGAACCTTGGAGATGGCGTTTTAGGTGCCTCGAACCTTGAAGATGGCGTTTTAGGTGCCTCGAACCTTGGAGATGGCGTTTTAGGTGCCTCGAACCTTGAAGATGGCGTTTTAGGTGCCTCGAACCTTGGAGATGGCGTTTTAGGTGCCTCGAACCTTGAAGATGGCGTTTTAGGTGCCTCGAACCTTGGAGATGGCGTTTTAGGTGCCTCGAACCTTGAAGATGGCGTTTTAGGTGTCTCGAATCTTGGAGATGGCGTTTTAGGTGCCTCGAACCTTGAAGATGGCGTTTTAGGTGCCTCGAACCTTGATGATGGCTTTTTCGGTGCCTCGGACCTTGATGATGATGGCTTTTTAGGCGCCTCGGACCTTGATGATGATGGCTTTTTAGGCGCCTCGGACCTTAATTTGAAATGGCCTTTCGGTGGACCTTGTCTGCTGCCGAAGGAGAGGGTGACCGTTTTGGTCGAGGGGCTGGACCTAATGATAGGCTACCTACGTATCCCTAGTGGGAATCAAGCCCTTTCGTAGTTCGAGTACTACTCGAGATTCTGCTGGCTTTTGGGATTCCGTTAACTTTGCTGGGGATTTCGTTAGCCTTTGCTGGGGAAAATCAGACGTATTCGTCTGGAGATCGGTCTTACGTTTTACTGCCGTTGGATGATTTTGATGAAAGATACGGGATCCGTTATCTTTCTCGGGTCACTCGGTCTTACGTTTGACTGCCGGGGGTAATTTTGATGAAAGATACGGGATCTCGTTATCTTTCTCGGGGCACTCGGTCTTACGTTTGACTGCCGGGGGTAATTTTTGATGAAAGATACGGGATCCGTTATCTTTCTCGGGGCACTCGGTCTTACGTTTGACTGCCGGGGGTAATTTTGATGAAAGATACGGGATCCGTTATCTTTCTCGGGGCACTCGGTCTTACGTTTGACTGCCGGGGGTGATTTTTGATGAAAGATACGGGATCCGTTATCTTTCTCGGGGCACTCGGTCTTACGTTTGACTGCCGGGGGTAATTTTGATGAAAGATACGGGATCCGTTATCTTTCTCGGGTCACTCGGTCTTACGTTTGACTGCCGGGGGTAATTTTGATGAAAGATACGGAATCTCGTTATCTTTCTCGGGTCACTCGGTCTTACGTTTTACTGCCGGGGGCAATTTTGATGAAAGATACGGAATCTCGTTATCTTTCTCAGGGCACTCGGTCTTACGTTTGACTGCCGGGGGTAATTTTGATGAAAGATACGGGATCCGTTATCTTTCTCGGGTCGCTCGGTCTTACGTTTGACTGCCGGGGAAGATTTTGATGAAAGATACGGGATCTCGTTATCTTTCTCGGGGCACTCGGTCTTACGTTTGACTGCCGGGAGTAATTTTCTTGACAAGGGGCTGACTTTGGTTAACTTTGGTTAACTTTGTCAAGTTGGGGACTGGATTGCAGAGTCCTGAAATTTTAAGGGGCAAAAGGGTCATTTTGACCCTTGCAATCCTATCCGCGCGGATAGGGATGGAAAGTCAGGGGTATTAATTGGGCCAACGCCCTTCTTCTTCCTCAGTCCAATTTTTTGAGATTGTCGAGAGCAGAGAGAGAAAAACGAGGAGAGCAGCCATTTTTGGCCCTAGAAGCTTCAAAATTCCTCCGATTTTCTTGATTTTTCGAGCAATGGAACACGGGGAAGGCGCTTTTCAAGGCCAAGGACGTGGCCCGGTAGCGGAGAGGCGATTGGAGCTCGTCCGGATGAGGAGGCATTACAATCTTTCGCAATCGGTTGAGGAGGAGCATTACCCCGATGCTTGGCAACATTGGGCTTCGGATCCGCATCTCCGAACGGTATATTTCGAATCCTCTTGATCCTCTTGTCGATCTCTTGCTTGAAATTTTTTTTTTGGGTGATTTTTTGAAATTTTTTTTTTTGAAAATTCGAATGATTGATGTTCTTGGCTTTGAATTTTGATTTTAATGCTTTGCATGTTGTAATGAGTATATGAGTAACTCAAAATGTGCATTTTGCTTGGGAAAAAGAATTGGCATTTTTGCCACATTTTTTTTTTCAATTCGAAAATTACATGTGAAAATTCGAAGAATTGTGATTTCTCTTTTTTTTTTGAAATTGAATATTGCATGTTGATGATGATGATGATTTTTTTTTTGTTGAAATTGAATTTTGATATTGATGAATGATGATGCAATGCATGCACTTTGTTTGAAAAGAATGGGCATTTTGGCCAATATGGGGTGTATGTCTAGGATATATATATTTTTTTGAAAAGTGGGACGGATTTTTCCTCCCGTAGGAATGTAAGATGGATGATATGCATGTATGCATTTTTTTTTGTTGAAAATGGGACGGAGTTTTTACTTCCGTAGGAATGCATCTTTTTTTTTTTTTTGATGAATGCATTGGGACTTGCTGAAAATTGTTTTCTTTTATGCGAGAAAAATGGGGCTATGCTCATTGTATGCTGTTATGCTGTCGAATTTTTTTTGTAAATGCAAATGCAATCTTTTTGACATTTTCTCTCTTCTTCTTTTTTTTTTTACAGGGCGGAAACCGTTTTGTGACGGAGCAGCTGAACAAGATGAAGACTCGAGGATCGGTGGAGTCTGTGATTGACTTGTGGGATCGGCTTCCGGATGCGGGCCGAGGAGCTTTGCCGAGTCCGAGACAGATTGTTGTCGAGACGGGGCTCTGGGAGTTTGTCGAGTGTTTGAGGGGACTGGTCAAGTTCCCTAAGTGCAAGGGCTTGATGTTTGCTCTGGCGCAGCACTGGTGGGACGCGACCCACACATTCCACTTCTTCTGGGCGAGGCGGCTGTTACGCCTTCGACTATGCTTTGCGATCACGGTCTGTCCTTCAATGGACGCGGCATTGAGTGGAGAGATGGCTACGGCGATGCCGATCTGCGAGCTCTTCTTGGATTTTCCCCCTATTCCCAAAAAGGGGATGGGGATGGAGTATGCCGTGGTCTACGGCAAGATCGTGGAGACCATCGCGAGTTATGAGGTGGGGAGGAGAGGATAGGCGCCGATCGATTGCCAGGGGCCTTCTGTGGTTTACTTTCTCGAGCACGCTCTTTGGTCATGCCGAGGGGACGGCGGTTTTTGCCTTGCCGAGGTCCTTGGAGGACATGGAGACGGTTGGAGATATTTCTGGGGGAGGCCGGGCCGGGCCGAGCTGTACTTTGCTCTTGATAGATACAAATGGAAGGCTGTGGAGCTCCTATCTTGCTTGAGTTTGCTCTGGAGGTATAAGCTCTCTTTTTGCTTTCCCTCTCTTCTTTTGAGCACACACTTTTATTTGCACCGGATTGATAGGATTTTTACCTTTCGCGGTATGGGCGTTGGAGTTTTTCCACGTCACGGTGTGGAGGCGGCTCGAGGCGTACGTCGGAGCGTATCCGGCCATGCGGTCTTGGTCCAAGCATGCCCGGGAAAAGATAAGTTCCAGTGGGGCGTACGACTCTCGTGTACGCGGATTGCCTTCCTTTGACGGAGGCCGAGACGGATGAGGGGATGATATTCTTCCCACAGGATCGCTTTGAGGTAGCGCAGCTGAAGGGCGCTGAGATCTGGACGGTGCAGCGGAGGATTTTGAGGGGCCTGACTTGCGACGTCTACTATCTGGGAGAGAGGGTGACGCGCCAGCATGGCGTGAACTCGCCTTTGAGGACACCGGTGGAGCCTCCCGCCGATATGATGCATCCGAGCGATCGGTCCGTGACCTGGGATGATTACCGAGCAGGTCAGCACTTCTCGGACTTCGTGGCGATCGAGCCATATGCGACGTTCGTCTTGAGGAGGCTGAGGATGCCTCAGGTTTTAGAGAGGGAGGGGCTTGGGATCCCGCGGTACCCTCGGACGGATTTTTCCTACATCCAGGATGGGGTCCGATTGAGGGTGCAGATCCCTCAGCCCGAGCGGCTTCCACGAGCTTTCCGGCCTCGTCCGGGTATGAAGGTATGGCTTCACCTTTTCCCCTTCTTTTCTTTCTTTTGTTTCATCATCTCTAGCATCACTTCTTTTCTTTCTTTTTTTTGACGCTTTTGCTTTTGTGCAGTTTTCGGAGGTGGTCGTCGAGACACTGACGAAGCAAGTGATCGGAGCCAAGAGGTTCATACGGAGGATGGTTGCTTGCGGGGCACCTCAGGCTAGGGCACGGAGACCACGGCCGGCACCTGTCCGACGGGAGGCTTCTCCTATTCCCTCGGAGACTTCTTCCGAGACCCCTCTTTCTCCTCTCATTGATCACCGCGCGGCACTGCCTTCGGATCACGTCATTCTTGGGGATCCGCACGGACAGGGACACGTCTGGCGGCATGGTGGGTCGTCTCCGTATGTTCAGGAGTCGGACGCCTTCACCTTCGGGTACGACTTCTTCAGGGATCTGGGTTTACCCTATCAGAGTGTGCCGGTTGGTCCCGACGAGCCTCTTTCGGAGATGAGGACGATTCTCGAGCCCGAGACTTTCAGGGCTCCTGACGAGGCGGGCCCGAGTCGCAAGAGGGGCCGGGGGGAGACATCGGGCGCTGGAGACTCCGATTGATTTTTTTTTTTTTTTGATTGATTTTTTTTTTTGAGATTTAGATTTGTACAGATTATGCACATTTTTTTTTTTTTGGATGTAATAATTTAGGATTTTATTTATGTTTGTTTGTTTTTTTTTTTTTATGCACACTCTCTTTTTTTTTTGGAATGTAATAATTTAGGATTTTATTTTATGAATGCAATGCAATATGAATGCAGTGTTGCATGAGCCTTGGTTTTTTTTTTTTTGCAAGGGTGTTTGGTATATGGATTGGTTTGAGGAGGTTTTTTGCACAGGTTTCGAGCAACCGGGACGGAATATTCCCTTTTTGGTGTAGCAGCTTGGACTGTTGCAGAATTTTTTCTGGTAATGACACTTGTATCCGCGCGGATAGGGTCAGCTTCTGACATTGTCCTTTAATTCTGGTTCAGACCTGGTCTTGCTTTATTTCAAATTCAAATATCCTCTTCAACCTCCAGCCCAAACAGCCATTTTCGGGGAGAGAGAGAAAAAACCATGGAAAGCCTTAGAAAAGCTCCCTCAAAATTGTCCCAAGGGTCCCAAATGTCATTTTTCAACAAGTTCAAGGATTGGTCCCGGGAAATTATGCATGAGAGAAGGTCGTTCTTTGAAGAAAGGTACAAGATACGATGCTTGTGGTCTCTCAAAGAATTGGTTCCGGATTATGACCTCTTAAGAGCTTCTTCTTCTTTTTGGGATACTAGAAGGCATGTCTTTTGCCTTTCCCTCAACGAGATTGTTCCGACTGTGGAAGAATTTCGGGCCTTGCTTGGAGGTCCGGAGGTGGAGGAGATAGCAATTCCTTTGTCCGGAGGAGCTTCTTTTGTTGACAAGTTGTGCAACCTTCTTCATCTTTCCCCGGAGGAAGCACGAGGCATGATCCGCGGTCCCGACCATTTTGATATTTCCGGTCTTCCCGACAGATTTAGGGGCCTAGGCTTGGTGGATGATGCCTATTGGGATGCCTTTGCACTTTGCATGTTCGGCACTTTGTTCATGGTTTATTCCTTTGGAATTTGCCATCGGTCTCTGCTGGATGTCGTCGTTCACCGTCGCACAGGCGAGAGATGTCGTTCCTTTGATTCTTGGGAGACTTTTCATGCTCTCGACGGATTAGCTACCGGACGGCGGTATATGCACGGGGCAGCCCGTTCCTCTTGACCCCGTGGGCGATGGAGCGTTTGGGGGTTCTTCGGGAAACCTCGATATGATCAGCCTTGGACTTTTGCCAGGAGAGGTGTTGATGTAGATTTTGATGATCAGGGCTCGTGGGAGCGTTGGATGGCGGGTCGCGGGCCCGAAGATATCAGATGGTTGGTGCCTCATTGGCGGGTGGAGACTCGCAGAGTGCTTCAGGACGGGTCCCATGTGGTTATGCTTAGGGGCTTTCTCGGTCCGGTTTCTACATTCGGCTCTGGTCCTTAGGCGGTTTGGCTTGGAAGCGGGTTCCTTTGGAGGGCTTTGATGATGTAGCCACCGGGGTGGTGGCTCCTGTTTCCATGGATGATCCTCGGTGTTTCCATTTCTTTCCAGTATGGAGGTACGATGCCTTTCCTCCTCGGGTCATTCTCGGGCGTCCGAGACCGGTGTTCACGACCACTTGGTACTGGATTGGTACGAGGGGCATCCGGGAGAGACTCGGGTGGCTATTTTGAGACGGCGTGAGGCCATTGTAGGTGCGGAGGACCAGCACTGCTTCGAGAGGAGGAGGGCCGAGGCGAGGGCCAACCCTCATGCGACCGGAGCGGGACGCTGTGGACCGACATGAGGCTTTCGTCAAGAGACGGGAGAGGAGGGCTCCTATGTTACCGGCTAGGTTACGGGAGATGAGGGATGACGCTAGGGCTACTAAGGCCCCTGACGGAGGCCGGTTTGATAGACCTGTTCCTATACGAGCTTGGTAGGAGGAATACCGACATTTTTCCGGTTCGGAAGAGAAAGACTCGGAGGGGAAGAAGAAGGGAGAGACGATGCGAGTGGCTTGGAGTGACTCTTAGGTTTCCAAGTATCCCTTTCTTGCCATGACGGACACATTAGTTTGATTATGTATCTTAGTTTTCTTTTAGCGGTTGCCGGTTGTAGGAATGAATCGGGCTTAGACTCATCAAAGAGCTTTTAACTTGTAATGAACATTTGAATTGCTTTAGAGTTTTTCGAGACGCTTTCATGGTACGATCAATTGTATTGATGCCAAAGTATGGCTTTTATTTGTGCTTTAGACCGAACCGTTTCCTGCCTACGTTCCCCTCATTTTGAGGAGCTCAGGTCTTCGTAGTTCAACTTGGTGAACTCTTTTTTTTTCTTTGTTTTTTTTTTGTTTTTGTTTTTTTTTTTGGTGCAACCCTGTTTTTTCCCTAGGCCGCCCTTTTCGGGTTTCTAACCTAGTTGGGTATTACTCTTTTAGCACTCTTTTTTTTTGTTTTTGTTTTTTTTTGTTGTTTTTTTTTCGTTTGTTTCTTTTTGTTTTGTTTTTTACGCGTAGTATCTGCAGCTTGTCACCATTCACTGGGTGTACAAAGGGATTCCCGTCGAGGTCCGCAAGTTGCATGGCTCCTCCGGAGAAGATCTTACGGACGACATATGGCCCGACCCATACAGGCTCCCATTTGCCGAGAGGGTTGATACGGGTAGGGGCTTTTCTTTTAGAACGAGATCACCTTCTCGGATCTCCCGATGCTTTACTTTCTTGTCGAAAGCTCGGCCATTCTTCCTTGGTAGGCCCGGATGTGTTCCATGGCCTTCGGTCGGCGTTCGTCCAGTAGGGCCGGTTCATCATGGCGACTGCGGAGCCATTCGACCTCGTTGATTTGGCTTTCCGGCGGTATACGGAGCGAGGGTATTTCCGGCTCGATTGGGAGTACGGCCTCCATTCCGTATGTGAGGGCAAAAGGTGTTTCCCGATTGCCGTTCGGCCCGATGTTACGTAGCCCCGAGTGCCGGAGTGTAACTTCTCGGGCCAATCTCTACCTTGGACAGCCATTTTCCGGATGATATTTTCAGAGTCTTGTTTCTTTGCTTCGACGGCTCCGTTGGTTTGGGGCCTGTAGGGAGATGACTTGTGACGGGTTATTCGGAATTCCGCCAGCAGTTTGTCACATTCCCCTTCGAAGTGGGATCCATTATCTGAAATGATTTCGGCCGGCAACCCGTATCGGCACATGATGTTTTCTTTGATGAAGAGGGCGACTTTCTTTGAATTGAGGATTTTGTAGGATTTTGCAGAGCATCCTTTCCACTTCCTTCGAAGAAATGACCAATCTGCGTCTCTTTAGGCTCTTCCGCAGTTCCCAAATTCACACTCGTCAAAATCTCTTCGGCAGCTTGGGCTCGATTTTCCTCTTCCCGGACAACCTGCTTAAAGATTTTTTTTGTTGTTTGATTTTGATTTTTTTTTTGTTTAATGTGTCTGCTTCTTTATCTAATGAATTATTAAAAAAATTTTTATTAATTAATTCATCATTAGTTAAAGTGGCAATCAAGGGATACTCAGAAAGGTTCGTCATTTCATTGAAAACGAAAGGGAATACAGTGCTTGCTACAGACTCGTAGTCTTCAGGCGTAAGGCCATCGGACGACCCTAGAGACTCGATCTTAACAGAGAGAGACTGGGAGGACTTGTCCTAGATTGACACAAAGGGACGGGGGACCAATCCGAGCTTGGTGATCATTTCCTCCTTGGTCGCGGATGGGCCTGAGAGAGTTTCCCAATTCTTTAGCGACATCGCTGTTGGTGGCCTCATGACTCGGGAACTGTGCTGTTTTTGTTCTCCTTTCTCAATTGCCGCTATCATCTCTTGGTACGAACCGAGAATCAACCTGTGTTTGGCATCTGAAACCGAGCATGTGGATGTAGGGATCTTCCTCAGTGCAGGGACTTCCGTTTCGTCCAATCGATCGCTCAATCCAGGATGTAAGGACGCATTGCGTCTCGGTGAGCCGCTAGAAAAATCTCATGTCCCATACTCGAGCGGAAAGGCTTGGCGGGTAGTTCGGCAAGGAGGACGTCCCACACGACGTTCATAGATTCGAGCCGAGTCCGTCGGTGTTTGCCGACTTTTATCATGAAAACCTCCTCGCCGGCGAGGCCAAGAATGGGTTTGCGAGAATGCGACAAATCTCGTGATTGAGGACCGGGGACTTGTGTGCTGTATCACGGCGGTGTTCGGCATTTCCTTCGGTACGCCTCCAAGTGTTGGAAATAGCAATTGAATTTGATGAATCGAACTTCTTCTGAGTCCGCTCGCTTGAGTGTGTCGACATAGTTGGCATTGCTTTGGATTCCAAAGGATGTTGGCGAGACTTGCCTCTTGAAGGATGTAGCCGGTGTTTGGCTGTGGGCGTTCTTGGCTATTGTTTCGCTTCGTTCCCTATGAGGAAGCTGTCACCCCTTATGACTTCAAGGTCTCCTGCCGGTTGATGAATTTGACGCATTGGTGGAGAGTGGAGGTTATGGCTTTCATGTGATGCAACCAAGGGCGCCCTAGTAGAGTTTGTGAACTCGGAGGGATATCCATTACATGGAACTTGCGGGCACCATTTGGGTTTCGTACCGAGTTCAGTCACTTGTCCCGAGAATGGGACGAGACGAACCGTCGTAGGCTTTGACGGTCCGGGTAGATGGGATCACGCGCCTTTCATTTATGCGGAGGGCCCTCATCATCGAGGGAAGGACATTTACCGATGATCCATTGTCCACTAATACCCCGAGGAGTGACATGGTGTTGAGCCGAATAGTGATGTACAAAGCTTCATTGTGTTGGGAGACATCTCTTGGCAAATCTTCATCGCGAAGGTGATCATACTCCCATATAGGTGAGGATCATAGATTTGGTCCTTGTCTCGGGATGGAGAGTCACCAAGCCGGTCACTTCGTGCCTTTTTCTTGCGAGCGAGCCTTTGCCGAAGCCCCCGGGTTATACGATGCCTTTTGTGGCGGTTGCCATCTCCGATCAACATGTTGATTGAGTGAGAGCGCCAGGCCAAGGCGTCGGTTTTTCTTCATCGGTGGATACTCGGGAGGCTGGACAAGGCGAACCTTGGGCGACCCCAGGGGTTGGACTTACGTGCAGTACTCTACGGTATCCGAAGGTCTCAATTACGTCGTTGGCAAGGGTTTTACGCTCTTTTATCCCTTTTTGCTTTGGGAAAGGCGACTGAGTAGAGTACATAATAATCAAATCCCCAGATGGCTCCCGAGCGTTCCCACATTGTTATCACCGGCCTCGAATCTCTCCTTCAATTTTTGCTGGGAGGAAATTTTCTTTTTCTTAGGAGGACGGTCCTCGTGTATCCAATCCTGATAGTCCCTTTCAAGGCAATCGGGACAGTCACAAATATCCCACCAAATGTGTTCTACAGCAGTGGCGGATTTGGGACCTCGGGTTGAGCGGTGCTGGAAGGACTTTGAGTGGAACCGGTCCGGGGGATCTGTCGCCGGGCTCGTGCGGTAGCGAGTGATTGGACTCCGCCGGATAATGAGAGATATTGAGGTCCCTAGGGAACGGGCATATGTTTGTCCTTCAAGGTAGCCCTGCCGGTTGGGATATTGTTAAGGTCCCAAAGTGGCGTGTGGCCTCTTCAATCCAGCCCGCCGTCCTGCTTCGGCGTTCTTCCAGGGATTTGATGGCCGACCATATTTCTTTAATTGTTTCTGATTTTCATCACTCAGCCGATATTTGTGGGACCATCACTTTGAGAGGGGACAACCGACAGTGATACCGAACTCTTTCGTCCCCGATCGCTGTTTGGGGGCCGCTTGCCCCGTGAGTCGGCGGGCGGGAGTCCGGCGGTGGAAATATAGGAATCTTGGGGTAGCATCTTGATGTATCAGGGACTATTAAGAAGAGGAGGAGAACCTTCTTCGTCTTTGCGGTAAAGGTGCCATCGGAATTGAGACCGATAGTCAAACCATGACTTGCGACTTACCCCTCAAAAGAGGTCATCAATTTGGGCCTCATGTCGAAGTCTCATTTGTTCTACCAACTGGATCCAATACGGGTCCGTTCGAGGGATTTTGGAGGACGGAGCAACGTTATCCCTATCATTACCGGGCCGATGCGTACATTCTCAAACCCGGAGTTGGAATAAACGGCGAAGCCGATGACGCGCTTGACTCTTCCCAACCGATCAAACGGTGACCCGGTGCCCGAAACCAAGCTTTGTGCGGAGGCTGGGGGAAAGGACACGAAGGTTCGGATGTCTCGGGAATGGAAGGAGGGTAGGTGTTTGGGCTTTAGGCTCATGCAACATGCGGTTATTTGTTCACGTTTACTTAAAACATGTTTTATTAACCTAATCGGTTGGAAAAGATTGCTCTTCTTTTTCGCAAACTACTCGATTCTGGATCGGTGGGCCCCGTCACTACGTCTATAAGCCCCTCGTATTCCACCCGTATTTCGACCTCCCAGGGTGGACAGCCCGGCGAGGGTCCTATAGGGCAAGCGGGTCCCACCGACCGAAAGAAAAACGATCCTAGAAGTCCGGCGGGTAATCGAGTCTTAACGAGCATTCGATGTAAATTACGGTCACAGCTGACGTTAAAGTCAAGATCGTGTCCGAGGGCTCGACGAAAAGTCGGCATGATTTGGACCGATAAATGTCCGCTATTGATCTTGACTTATCGTCGCTAAGCCGTAATTAGGCATGGAATAACCGTTAATCCTTGATGACTCGGTGTCAATGCCGGGTGTCGTGTATAATTTGTGCGCCGTCGAGCCGAAGTCAAGGCGCCGGTCAATATCTTGGTCAAAGTCTGCGGCGGAAAACCGGCGAACTTCGACCGATTAGCGACCGATTAGGGACCCGAGAGATATTGAGTCGGTATGCCGACAAAGGCTTGAAAGGAAAGGTCTATACACGGACGGGGGCATGACACAGACAGACTAAAAACCAACCGGGTCTCGGACAAAGTGTGTCACGGACAAGTGCATGGTCGACACGAGGCTCCATGGGATGTTTGGGTAGTCCCGTGCTCAACCGAGAGGCGTAATAAGACCAAACGGACCGCGACAAGGATTTCCGGGTTAAGGACGTAGTGTGCGGTGTACGGTCACGTGCGCGTAGTGTGCAAGCGATCTATATTCTTTTTCCGAGTAAAATAGAGATTTTTTTATGTGTCTTAAAAATATGATGCATGATTTTTTTTTTTGGAAATTTTCTTTTTTTTTTTTTTGAAAATCTTTTTTTTGAATTTTTTTTTATGAGCACATAAGCACGTAAGCATGAAAATTCCGGCAGCTAGGGACATTATTCCGACACAAAATTTTGACTTTCTCCGAGGCGGCCAAATCAACATGAAAACCGTGCAAAAAATCAACACACACACAAAAATGATTTTCAAACCGGGACGGAAGCTTGACCCTCAAAAGCTTTTTTTGAAAACGGTGATACCGGCACGTGGGATTGTTAGACCACAATTTATCCCCGACTCGTGTTAGGAGGCGATAACGGGAAATTTAATGGTTTCCACCAATATACCGAATACCATTTTTTATTAAAAAGCTTAGTCCCCAAATGAGTCGCCACCGTAACGATGTGTTGCCTTTTTCGCGGGAAAAATTCGATTTTGCGTTTCTTTGAAAAACCAAATAAAACCGGAAAAACGGAGTCGCCACGCCATTTTAATTTTGAAGGGCCAAAACTTTGAAAAAGCCCGAGATCAGAGATTTAGGTTCGGAGGTCATGTTACGCGTCGGGAAGGACGTTAGTGTGCACCCGACGCGCCTCGTAAAACGAGTCTTCCAAGCCGAAAATCATTTGTGTGTGTGTGTGTGTGTGTGTGTTTTGGCCAAAATAAGTTGTAACTGGAAAAAGTAAAAATTGGGATGTCTTTTTAAGACTTTAAACTGATCCCATGATTTTTTGGAGAATTTTTGGTTTGAGATTTGGTACTCAAAAAACCCTTTGAAGTTGAGAAGTCACTTCTGCCAGAAGAAAATGGCAGCAGACACCTGATTTGGAAATGGATTCAAGGGTCCTAAAACTTCATAATCTGGATGAACTCAGAGAATGAAAGTTTCTCTAGACTCCTTGAATAAACTTTGTGTGAAATAAATTTCCATTTTGGAGAAGATTTGAGGGGTCAAAACCTTCTGGAAACCTCAGATATAAGATCTGGATTCCCAGAAACTGATGAACTAGCCTCTGAAAGAAAAATTGAAAAGAGGAGTTTTACTCACCCAAAAAATAAGGTAAAAATATGTCTGGAAAGCTCTGGATGTTGTCTACAAAAAGTGTTTTGTAGTCAACACCAAATTCCAAGTTCATCTGTGTCCAAAAATTAAGACCATGGACTGAGGTCTGAGAAAATTGCTACTGGACAGCAACTTCTCAAGAAAGAAAATATGATTTTAAGGGGGGTTTTGCATCCATGCTTGTCCCCATTTCCCTAGGTTTTGGTTAGTGATCACTAGACATTTTAGTGGTGAATCAACTATACCAAACCATCCTTGGGGTACATTAGGACTAAGCATTTCATTTGCTTGGGAAGGGGGATTTTACCCTTTGAAATCAAGATTTAGTGCTTGAAAATGGTTTTTTAGGGTTTTGAAAGTGCATTTTTGCAAGTAAGAAAGAAAAGCTTTGAAAATAATGTTGATCTTTGTAGAAGATCATCCATGGAGATGGTCTTCCATGGTGATCTTCTTAGATCTAGAGAAAGAAGATGAAAGAACTACATTTTGTAGTTTGAAGATGCATGCATGGATGAGATTTAGGGTTAGGAAGAAGAGGGTTTACCAATCTTCCTTGTGTTCTTGAGTGTTTGGCTTGAGTGTATGAGTGTTTAGGGTTTAATATGAGAGTGAGTGGATGAGTATGAGTTGGGAAAGATTGGAAAGAAAAAGGTGACAATTCTTGAGAATTCTCACCGTTTTCTCTCTATATTTCGCCGTAACTTCGTTGCTATTGTGTTCTTCCTCCCTATTTTTGTGACTCGGAGGGCTCAATTTATAGCCCTCCTGAAAATGCAAAGGTATCCGCGCGGACAAGGTCGCAGAGGCGTGCACCGTTCATTAATTACGGCTCCAAATTTTAGACGGGGGAAGAATAAAAATTCAAAAAACCAAATTAACGGCCGGTTTTTGTGTTTCCAAATTTTCTATTTATGGTTTTATTCTTTTGTTTTGCTTTTTAAGATGCTTTTCTTGGTTTAACTTCATTTGGCAATGCCCATTCTACCCTCCCTTTGTTAGAAATGTTAGGATAGTTAGGAATTGTTAGAAATGTTATAACTTTCGTTAATTTTATAACGAAAATTCTAACAAGCTCAAATTGGAGCACTTACAGTAGCCAGTCAAGGGAGAATTAAGATCCCTTCTGAAGAAGACTTCATCAGCATTATCCAAGCCAACCCTCCTGTTGGCTATACTGACAAGGTCGTGGTGTCCAAGATCAGTAAAGAGAAAATGAGTTATCAGCAGTGCATTGATAAGATGAGTCAGACTCTTCAGTCAATGAGTCCAGTTGTCACGGATGAGCTCGCCGAGAGATTGCATCAAGCTACTCTAGCTCCCCTCACCATCTTTCCATGGTACCGGCCTGTCAATGATTTCCGGCAAGTTTTTGATCAGTTTGAAGTCTCCAACTTTCTGAAGAATGTGGACAAGACTGCTACTCCCCAGGGCAACAGCAGGAAGGAGTGAGATCCCGGTCCAACCCTTGTCAAACACCCTCGAGTCAATAAGTAGTGTAGGGTCCAGAGTCAGTAGGGTCCAGAGTCAGTCGAGTCAGGAATCTTTGAATTCCAGTCCTCTGAGTCATCCGAAGGCCTCACGCCTGAGGACTATCAATATGTAATCGATGTCATCTTTCCCTTTGCTTTGAATGAAATGACAGATCTTTCTGATTATCCCCTTATTGCCAACTTAACAAATGATAAATTAACTCAAAACTTAACAACAGTTAATAATGAATCATTTGAACAAGATGCAAACACACTAAATGAACAATACATTAAAGAAATCTTTAAGCAGGTTACAGAAAAAGAGGAAAACCGGGCCCAAGCTGCCGAGGAGGTTTTGACAAGTGTGAACTTGGGTACTGTCGAGGAACCTAAAGAGACACAGATTGGAAACTTCTTCCAGGGGGTTGAACGAGACAGACTGGTTAATCTGCTCAGAGAATATAAACCCGTGTTCTGCGAAGTACCTTTGTTGATTTGACATACCATGCACTTCTGAACATAGTTATGAGTATCCTTCCGGAGCCGAGGCCAATAATATTTCTTCGCCACTAACTCCACCGTCTTGTCTTGACCATAATGTCCCGCTTTATGTATTTCCGCAATAAGACTCTCACGAACCGAGCCACGAGGAATGCACAACTTGTCTTTGTAGAATAAGAATCCCTCCTGCAACAAAAACAAACCAACTGGATCTCCATCCCTACACCTAGCCCAAGCTTCAGCAAAATCAACATCATGCTCATACAAGGCTTTCAAACAATCGAACCCCACCACAACATTTTGCATGGTTACCAAGAAAGTAGCTCTACGACTCAACGCATCCGCCACCTTATTATTTTGTCCACTTTTGTGTTTGATCACAAAAGTAAACTACTGCAAATAAGCCACCCAACGAGCATGCATCCTATTAAGGGGCTTCTTACCATTCATATACTTCAAGGCCTCATGATCCGTGTGAAGAATGAACTCCCGATGTAATAAGTATTGCTCCCAATGCTTAATAGCTTGAACAACCGCATAGAACTCAAGCTCGTACGTTGTCCACTTCCGTTTTGCCTCCTCCAATTTCTGACTCATAAAAGCCACCGGTCGCTTCCCTTGCAACAAAACAGCTCCAATTCCAACCACACTAGCATCCGTCTCCAGCTCAAAAGGTTTGGAAAAGTCGGGTAATACAAGTAAAGGAGCATTAGTCAATTTCTCCTTGATTAAAGCAAAACTAGCTGTTGCATCCTCTCCCCAATCAAACTTGCCCTTCTTCATACATTCGGTTATGGGGGCCATAATAGTGCTAAAATTTTTAATAAAACGACGATAGAAAGTAGCAAGACCATGAAAGCTTCGTACCTCACTAACCGTCGTAGGCAATGGCCACTCACGAATAGCACGCACCTTGTCCTCGTCCACTTGAATGCCCTCCGATGAAACCACATAACCCAAGAATAGTAGTTTGTCAAGCATAAAACAACATTTCTTGAGGTTAATGAACAACTCATTATCCTTTAACGCCTGCAACACATCCCGCACATGTTCTAGATGCTCGTCCTCCGTCTTACTATAGATCAAGATGTCATCAAAGTATACTACAAGAAATTTACCATGAAAAGGTTTCAACACCTGATACATCAATCTCATAAATGTGCTCGGAGCATTAGACAACCCGAAGGGCATCACCAACCACTCATATAATCCCTCCTTCGTCTTGAAAGCCGTCTTCCATTCATCGCCCGGACGAACACGTACTTGATGATATCCGCTTTTCAAATCAATTTTGGAGAATATCTTGGAACCGCGAAGCATGTCCAACATATCATCCAAACGAGGAATTGGGAACCTATATTTAACCATGATTTTGTTGATGGCCCTACTATCCACGCACATACGCCACATACCATCTTTCTTGGGGACAAGTAATGCTGGAACCGCGCAAGGGCTCATGCTCTCCCCGCACATATCCCTTCTTCAACAAGTCTTCCACTTGCTCCCTCAAGATCTCATGCTCCGCTGGGCTCATTCTATAATGAGCAAGATTAGGCAAAGACGCACTGGAACCAAATCAATATGATGCCGAATATCCTCAAGGGAGGTAATCCCGAGGCAAATCTTTGGGCATAATGTCACGGAACTCATCTAGTAACGATTGTAAGGAATTGGGCACCCGAGACTAACCTTCCCCCAATGCCTTTACTCACTACTGCAAGTACATAAGGAGCATCCAAAAGATCCTGGTAAACTCATTAGCAAGGCATAACGAAACTAAAGATTTTGCCTTCCCATTACCACTAGGTACAACTTCCTTCAAAGCATCCAAGTGAAAGATCTTTCCATCCTTTTTAAATCGAATGGCATTTTTCTTTCCATCATAAACAACACCAAGGTCAAATTGCCAAGGTCGACCCAACAACACATGGCAAGCTGTCATCTCAACAACATCACATAAAACCTCATCCTTATAACCACCAATGGAGAAAGGGATAGAGCACCTTTGTTCATGTACCTTGATATTGCCGATATTACTAATCCACCCCACGGAATACGGAGTAGGATGTTTCTTCACCTCAAGCTTCACTTATCAACCAATTCACGTGACACCAAATTTTCGCTGCTACCACTATCAACAATAAAAATAGACGAAAAGTTATGTACCTTCCCTTTGGTGCGAAAGATATTGTGTCGTTGCGGATCCTCATCAACCGTCGGGGTAGTCAACATAAGCTTACGCACTACCAAAGATTCATGATCCCCATTATCCTCCTCCTCGTCACCATTAGGATCTACATAAATCACCTCACAACCCTCCTCATCGTCCTCGGTAAAATAGCCATCACGTTCTACCACATTAACCCTTCTCCCATTGGGGCACTTACTTGAGATGTGTCCCGGTTGACCACAACTATAACACTTATCCCCGTAGTTGCGAACATAAGGGTTCGAATTAGGCCGCCCGTTGTGGGTGTTGGTGTTACGAGGTGGGTTTGATCTAGTAGCCACCGGTTGCTTACCACTGTCCTTCTTGGTACCTCCTGCGACCTGGGTTTTCTCACCATTGTCTTCCAAAGCAGCCACTAAAGACGGAACTTTGTTATTTGAAGAGGACGCATCACCGAACTTCTTGTAGGTCGTAGGAGCCCGATATGACGAAGCCAATTGACTCTCGACCTTTCTAGCCCTTGTAACCACATCATTAACAGCAAAAGAGGAAAATAATTCAACTTGATTACGAATGTTAGCCCGAAGGCCATTGGTAAAACGCGAAACCCGTTGAATCTCCGTCTCGTACACATCAACCCTTGCCGTCAATGTATTAAAGTCATATAAATAATCATCCACTGACCTAGCACCCTGTTTGCAACCCATGAATTTTGCGTACATACTCTGTTCATAATCACCCGGTAAGAAGTGATTACGCAATTCCCTCTTCATATCACGCCATTCAACAATAGGGGGTTGTTGATTGCGCACCCTTTGTCTCACCAATTGATCCCACCAAGCATTAGCACCACTACGCAATTTGTAAGCGACATAGGGTACTTTCCTGTCATCTTCAATTTGCATCAACGCAAAGAATTTTTCGACCTCAGAAAGCCAATCTAAAAATTCTTCCATCTTCAACTCACCCGTAAAGAATGGAATATCCGCCCTAATTTTGGGTCGTTGTGCCACCGGAGGAGCTGCCATGTCCCCCTGACCACGAAAAGCCCGATATCTCCCATTAATCCGATCAACGTGATGGAGGTTTTCCTCACGAGGACCATCTCGATTATCGGGGTTGACACCATCTCCACCTACACGCAACCCGACCAAAGCTGCCATGAGTTCCGTATGCTGTCGATCTTGGGCTGCCCTGTGCTCTCTAGCCTCTTGATCCAGACGGTCCATATGTTCCCTAGTTGCTTGATCCTGACGCTCCATACGCTCCAAGATTGGGGTAATAATGGTTTGGTTGTCTCTGTTGTCTCCACCGGAATTGGCCATCGTCCAAGGATCTCGCCTTTTCTGATACCAACTGATGTAAACGCAGCGGAAAGTAACGATAATTAGCCTAAACTAATTAACCTGCAAGGATTAAGGAATCCCAAGATAACAATTCAATGAATTCTACGAAGAAGACAAAGAACCTTTGATGAACTTGCAATTGCAATTCAAGAGAAAAATAATAAAAATCAACGTGTCTAAAACTAAAACTAGGGAGGAGTATTTATAGATCATACTCTCCTAAATCCTTAAGGAAACATAAAAGAAAATATAGAAAAGCCTAAAAGAAAATACTCTCCTAGATCCTTAAGGAAACATAAAAGAAAATATAGAAAATCCTAAAAGAAAAAACTCTCCTAAATCCTTAAGGAAACATAAAAGAAAATATAAAAAATCCTAAAAGAAAAAGGAAAACAAAATACAAACGGAAAGAAGGAACTTAAAAACTGTTCTGAACACATAGGACATCACTCTAGCACCAGATGCTAAGCCAGTAAAGCAGAAATTGAGGAAAATCAAGCCAGAGTGGTCTCTATAGGTCAAAGAAGAAATTGAGAAGCTACTGCGGGTAGGATTCATCAGAGTCATCGAATATCCGACATGGTTATCCAATATTGTGACCGTCACCAAGGCCAATGGGAAGGTGCGCTGCTGTGTAGATTTCCGGGATCTGAACAAGGCCAGCCCCAAAGATGATTACCCCTTGCCAAACATAGACATCCTGGTGGACTCCACTGCCAACTACGAAGTCAAATCCTTCATTGATGGCTTTGCAGGCTACAACCAGATCAAGATGGCTGAAGAAGACCAAGAAAAGACAGCCTTCACCACACCGTGAGGAACTTACTGCTATACAGTAATGCCATTTGGGCTCAAGAACGCCGGGGCTACTTATCAATGGGCAGCGATCGCGCTTTTCCATGACATGATCCACAAGGAGATTGAGGTCTACGTAGCCGGCATAATGAATTGGCCCTGCTCGACGAAAGAAGGCTTAAAGCCATGGAGCATACCCGAGCCTATCAGAGGCGAATGGCCAGAGCATTTGACAAAAAGGTCAAAGCCAGGGACATCAAAGAGGGTGACTTAGTGCTGAAAGTAAAGCCCCCTACCAGAGACAACCCCCTGGGAAAATGGGAACCCGTTTAGATCGGCCCGTATGTGGTGCAGAAGATACTATCGGGAGGAGCCATGAAACTTGCAGACCTGGACGGCAATCCCTTTGTCCACCCAGTCAACGGTGATAAGCTCCGAAGGTACTATGTCTAAGAAATAAAAAAAAAAAGAGAAAAAGAAAAAAATCTTAGTGCAAAAAGAGTAATGCCCAAGTAGGCTGAAAACCCAAAAAAAAGGGCGGTCTAGGCAAAAAACAGGGCTGCACAGAGAAATAAAAAAAAGAGAAAGAAAAAGGCCAAAAGACCTAATCCCGAGAGTTCACCAGAATGAACTACGAAGACCTGAGCCCCTTAGTCTTTCTTGTAAAAGGGGAACGTAGGCAGCCATATATGGTTCGGTCTAAACAATAAAAAGGACAATTAAGTTTCCATGAAATGCGTCCTAAACAATAATAAAGGGTATTCCAGTTTTCATAAAACGGGCCCCAATCAATAAAGACATTTGAAATTTCCATGAAATTGTGTCTTGATTAATTTCTAAGATAATATTTCTTGTTCATTACAAGTTAAAAACTTCTTGATGAGTTCAAGCACGGTCTACTCTTGACTCTGCTAACCTGCTACAAAGATCTAAAATACAATAAAATGCCTAATAAAACTACTGTGTTTGCAAAATGGCAATAAGGGAATCCTAAGAAAGGATCTGTCGCCGTCATTCGCCGAGTCTTCTTTGGTCTTCTTCCTTTACCTCGACCCCGTCGAGTGTTCTTTCTCTTCTTCTCTATAATGTCGGTCTCCCCGATTCCGACCTCGGGTATCCTCACTGGAGCCTCTATCAAACCCGTGTCAATAAGTGCCCTCTCAACTCGAGCACGAGTCCGCACTTCCTCCTCTCGAGCCTCGGTCAAAGGAGCGACCTCGGACAATCTCTTGTATCGAGCCTCCATATCTCCGATCGAGGTCACCCGACCGGTTATGGCGACTCGCCTTAGCCTCGGTCTCCTCGAGTCCTACTCGAGTCGCGGTCGGCCCCTAATAAAGCCTGACGTCTCTCCCCAATATGACACGGGTCGCTCCCATCTCCCTCTCGTACCAGCCCAAGTAGACGGTGGTCAAGATGGTACTCTTCCCGCCCCCGAAGATAGCCCTGGGTGGAAAAGCGGCGTAAGTCCAAGCCCTCGAGAAGAATGAGAAGGCTGGCTTGGATCTCTCATATCAAATGGCACCACCTCCATGGTACGGATGTCCTCCCAATCGCTCAATGGCTCCCGTAAGGCCCCGAACCGCCCGGATACCAAGCAGGGAATGTAGAAGGACGACCAGAGAACTCCCGGAACCCTCACTATATAGGACTCTGAAATATCCTCTGGTTCCGCAACCTCCAAAGGAGGTACCCACCGCGGATGTCCGAAGTGGATAACCTAGCCATCATCGGCTCCCGGCTACCACAGTCTGCTTTGTCGAGGTGCACCTCTCGAGAAATCACCAGGGGCACCGAGTCGGCAAAGCCCTGGCAAAGCCAGAGCCTCTCCCCGCAGCCACAAAGTCGATGCAGCTGGACTCCCGGACCTCATGAAATGGTCTCCTCTAGCCATCCTATCAATGCCGTACGAGGTCTCACCTGAACCAACGGGACAATGTCCTTCCCAGCCCTGCAATCTCTGACCATGTCTAAGAGACCACCATGACAGATCCCCACGGACTCAGCAGTGAACAGAAAAGAAAATATGCAGAGGATAAAGGCATCCATAGCCACTGTGGTCGCAGCCATAGCTGGAGACCCAAACCTGCCCGGGATATCAGAAAGGTCAATCCTGTCCGGGGCTATCATCATCCCCTCAGCCTCTTCCAGAGAGACTTGCAGAAAAGATGCAAGCTTTGCCGCCACCGGCACGTCTTCGATCAACGGAATCGATACAGCCTCAATTTCTGGACCCCCAATCAAAGCTCGGAAGTCTTCATGCGTTGGGACAATCTCATTGTAAGAAAAGCAGTAAACATGTCTCCGGACGTCCCAAAACTTTGTTGCTGCTCTCAAAAGGTCCCAATCGGGCGGGAGATCCCTCAAATGCCATAAAGACTTGATCTTGAAGGAAGAATCAAGTAACCCCTTGTGAGATTGGGAGTTATATCTCACCCAAGACTGAAGATCGGACAGAAAGCGGTCTCTTTTCCCCCTTTGCAATCTAACGGGCTTCTCCATCGCAAGGTGATCAAAGTTGATGTCTTTTGATCAAAAATAGGCTCTGGGATCAATTGGGGCAAGTCTAAGTTGAAAATGAAATGAAATGGCCAAGCCTTGATTTTATTCTGAAAATAACCAGTCCAGACAGAACTGTAAGCCGCACGGCCTCATTTGCCCTCAGGTCCATGCCGCACGGCTTCATTTACATGATGTAAGTGACAAATCTGCAGCAACCAAGTTACTGCCCAAAGGGAGTTTTCACCCCACTTTTCCAACCAAAACCTGTACAAAAACATGTTCAAAGATCATCCAAGCATTTATACATCATTATGTATCATTTTGGCCCAGTTTCAGCCCCGATTCCAAGCAAAAAACCGCCCCGAGGCTCAAGTAATATGCAAATTAATAAAAGCATAAATAGTGTTGGGCATGCATGTTTTAACTCTCCTATTTTATATTAGATTTGATTGATACCATAACCCCCTGTCTATTTTAAGGAATTTAGGACCCTATGTAATGAAGCTTAGACTTCAATTTTTTAGCTAAGTCCATTTTATAGAATAGGTTAAATTTAGGCTTGAAGACTGGCACAAGACTCATTGGATCTAAGGATATGCAGTTCAGAAGTTCAAAACCGCCTAGTGGAATTCTTGGTTAAGAACCGCACCTGAACTCCAGTGTGCAAACCGCCTTGTTGAACCGCACATGCAACCGCATTGCAGTTCCAAATCTCAACCGCACTGAAGGATCCTCAAACGCTGGTGAAACCGCTCTTGTCAAACCGCTCCTCACCAACCGCATCCAATGATTGGCTACTTGAAGTGAACCACTTTTTATCCGTTGGAATCCACGTGAGCAATATCAAAAGTCAACCACCAAATCTTGTCACGTGATTCAATGTCAGAGAAGATCTGCAAGGATCTTGAAAAGGTGACAGGTGTACTAACCTCATTGCTTGCAGCTGGAGCCTGATCAGCTTTATCTGCAGCAGCTGTACCAAAGGACAAAAGTGGATATTGTGGACCAATAGGATCGCATCAAGTACTATCCTTACACAGCTGTATCCAACGGCTAGTTTCTTGATGCTTGGGTATAAATACCCCTAATCTTCACCATTTGAAGATTGCTTGAAAAATTGAGAAGTGCTGTGTTCATAGAAGCTGAAGCTCTGCCCATAAATTATTCAACCCTTTGAATCTTCATCTTCATACTTCAAGAAATATTCCCCAGCCCAGAAATCAAGCCTTAATACATTCAAGAATCATTGAGCTCTACATCTCACAGATTTAAAGAGCCTTGATCTTGTTCTCACACACACACCTCACTTGTTTAATCACATAGATTATACATTTGAGATACACTAGTTATAGTCTAGAATTTGTTCTTCATAGAAAAGATTTTATTGTACTTTGTAATCTCTCAAATACTTAATATAAAATCTCTCTTAGAAATCCAAGACTAACCATCTTGGTAGTGGACGTAGATCGTTTATCGATTGAACCACTCCAAATATTGTGTTCTTATTTTCTGCATTTATATTTACTTGTGCTTACTAATTATCTTTCTGTGTCTCTGTTTGATCTTTATATAGTTATCCATTATTGTGAAATAGTGTTTGGAGTTAACAAAGTCAAAACCACACGTGTTTGTAAAACTGCACTTACCAAAACTGCTAGCAAAACCGCATTTTACAAACCGCCTCTAAAACCGCTTTACACTCTATAATTCCGCTGTGCATTTTACACCATCACTTGCAGTCTGTTATCAACTGCAGGAGGATTTTGTAAGCAAGAGGTTTAGTTTTTAAAAGAGGGCAAAAAATTTTAAAGACAACTATTCACCCCCTCTAGTTTGTATTTTCACCCTTGTTGCCACCTTTGGGACCAACAAGTGGTATCAGTAGCTAACACATTTTAAAACCCTTTGTTTTTCAAGCTTAACGACTTGTGTGCCGATTCGATATGGCAAATACAAAGACAATGACTACTGTTAACTATTCACACATTCCAATCTTGGACGAAGACCACTTTGACATCTGGAAGTGCCGAATGCTTATTCATTTGGAAACTATAGATGAAATGCTGGTGGAGTGCGTGATCAATGGCCCGTTAGTTCCAATGAAGGCCAACACAGATGCAACCACCGGTGCAACAATTCCAGAGGTCAAAAAGCCAAAAGAAGAGTGGTCGGATGAAGAGAAGAGATTGGTTGCCTTGGACGGCAAGGCTAGGCACATCATTTACGGAACCCTCCCCGTATCAACTCTACAGAAAGTGATGTACCTCAAAACCGCAAAGCAGATGTGGGATGCCATTGAGAGCTACCTCGAAGGTGATGACGAATGCAAGGAAAGCAAATTATATGTTGTTGAAAGATCATACAACAACTTCAACAGAAAATCCAACGAAACCTTGCGTCAAACCTACGACCGATATGTTGAGGTAGTTAATGCTTGTAGATCTCTTGGCAAAACTTTAACCGATAAGGAAATCAATATGACTTTCCTATCTGCTTTAGGTTCTAAATGGGTAAATAAGGCTACCTCTTTAGAAGACTCCAAAGTTTTGGGTACTTGGTCGTTAAGTAACTTGTACGCCAATCTTAGAGTCTATGAATTAAAATTAAATCATATTGAAGAGATTGAAGGGAAAACCAAATCGCTATCCATGTCCGTCGTGGAACATGAGGAGAAACCATCTACATCCAACCAAACCACTGATCCTTCCATATCAACCTCATCACTCATCGAGATGGATGATGATGATTTTGCCATGTTTGTGAAAAGATTCCAAAAATTTAGAAAATCTTCAAAACCTTTCACAAAATCATTTTCAAAAGGCAAACCTCCTGCAACGTTTTCTAAGGCTGGAGATACAAAGAAAAAGAGTGATCTAGTTTGCTACAATTGTAGAAAACCTGGTCACTTCGCATCTGAGTGTCCACAGCCTAAATATGAATACATGAAAAAGAAAACCTCTCCTGCGAAATTTTCTCGTCGCAAGGGAATGGTTGCTGAGGAGGAAGAGAATTCCAAGGAATTGGCTACTTGGATTGAAACAGATTCGGATGATGGAAGTGATGATGAAACCGAAGAGGTTAATCTCTCGCACTGCGAGGCGCTTAGATGAGTCAGATTCTGAGTCAATCGAGTCGCAAGATATGGAAGAGAAAGAGGTTTCTACAAAACTTCCAAATTTTAAATTGGATGATGATATCAAACTTACTCCTAGCATTAAGATAGGAAATTGCTCATATTCACGTCCCATTTTTCCTCCTACAAATGCTCCACCTTCAAAAACAATTCCAAAGAAGAAAATTTTAAAAAAGGTGGTGGAAGAGGTTTCTCCCATGGAACATGAAAGGATGTTCAAGGAAGCTGAAATGGTGATCCATCAATTCTCTAATCTTAAGAAAGCCTTAAGCTTAGCTCATGATGAACTAAATCTGTACAAGATGGAGAAAAATGTGATGAAGTCCGAAATTTCAAATCTTAAGGACCAAATCAGAAGTATGACTCCTCTTGCTGATCAGAACCGCATCCTTGAAACTAAGGTTGATGCACTTCAACTCCGGAATGATGACTTGGTAACCCAAATCAACGATCGCCAAAAGATTATTGATTCGTGGCTCAAGTCTCAATCCACCAAGGATAAAATCATGGATTTCCAAGTTCCTCCTGGAATTAAGGAAGGCCTAGGTTTTGGATATGAGGAAGAGGAGAAGTGTGCATCCTCGAGTGAAAAGGATGAGGAAATTTTGGAACTAACTAAAGAAATTCTTAAGGGGAAGCATGCTAAAGGAAAGGGTAAAGAACGACAAATTAATTATGTCTACCCTAAAGGAAAGCAATATGGAAAGAATTCTGTGTTGAAACCTAAGGATTCTGTGGAAGCAGCTGAAGAGGAAATGGCTTATGGAATTGGTCGCATACCTGCTCCAACCGCTCCTGGTGGAAAAGGTAGTGCTTTGCCCGACTCCAGATGCGACCGCGCTTCTTCTTCGACCGCTCCTCCTGCCTTCAAAAGCAGGAATAGCGTTCTCAGGAAATACGTGGTCAAACCAAAGACTGTTCCCTTTATCTCAGCCAGACTTTTAGCTGGAACCGCTCCTCCAAAACCGCTTCCTTGTCCCAAACCGCATGCAACTCCTAAAAAGAGTAAGGAGTTAGTAAAACCTCATGAAGCTTGTAGCTATTATAAATGTTCTGTGTGTGATGATTTAGGTCACAAGGCTGCAGAATGCCTTTTGCGGTTCCCATCCAATGCCAGGAAGAGTAAACCTCCTTACGTCAGCAGGTGTGGGTCGTAAAGGGTTGCTAACTTCGGGACCCAAGAAATAAAGGGGGACCTCGTTCTTAATGTTTACATTTCGGGTCCTCTGCTTCATGGCTGGTCACTCCAAGGATAATGAATGGTATCTTGACAAAGGGCTTCAAGCTCAAGACATATGACTGGAGATAGATCATTACTTGAAGATATCGTTGAAGCAAGTGGTCCGTCTGTAACCTTTGGTGACAACAACAAAGGCAAGACCATTGGATATGGTGTTATAAGGAGAGGAAACCTAACCATTGAGAAGGTTTCTCTTGTTGAAGGACTCAAGCACAACCTCCTTTCAATTTCTCAATTTTGCGACAAAGGAATGCTTTGCAACTTCACGTCATCAAACTGCTTTATCAAAGATAGCATTTCCGGCGTCACTCTACTCACAGGGATTCGTAAGAATAATATTTACATTATTGATCTAAATTCTGCATGTAGTATTACTAATCTCTGTTTTGTAGCTAAGAATGTGAGCGAAAATAGTTGGCTATGGCACAAGAGGTTGAGCCACTTGAACTTCAAGTATCTTGAAAAGATTGGTATGGAAAACCTCGTTCGTGGTTTACCCAAAGTGGCAGATCACCATCCAGAGAAATGCAGTGCATGCCAGCTTGGTAAGCAGTCCGCGTCGTCTTTCACCAGCAAGACCGCTCCATCAACTTCAAGATGCTTACAACTGCTTCACATAGATTTGTTTGGACCCGTAACCCTTGCCCGGCATTGGAGGAAATAGATATACCTTAGTGGTGGTGGATGATTACTCAAGATATACGTGGGTTGAGATGATGATTTCCAAAGATGACTGCTATGAGATTCTCACCGCACTCTTTAGACGGCTCCAAACTCAAAAAGAAGACGACATCGTTAGTGTTCGATCAGATAATGGAACGGAATTTAAGAACAACGGTGTTGCTCAGTATTGTGATGACCATGGGATTGATCACAATTTTTCAGCTTGGTGTTCCACAACAAAATGGGGTTGTGGAAAGGAAGAATAGGACGTTGATTGAAATTTGGGAAGACAATGATATCTGAAGCAAAGCTACCTCAGTATTTTTGGGCTGAAGCAATCAATACCGCATGCTTCACTCAGAACCGCTCCCTCATCAACAAAACCTATAACAAGACTCCCTATGAGCTTTGGCGAGGAAGAACCCCCAACATTGCATTCTTCAAGATCTTCGGCTGCAAATGTTTTGTCCTCTACAACGGAAGAGAAAATAGAGGTAAATTCGGAGCCAAGGCCGACGAAGGTATTTTTGTTGGGTATGCTAAACATTCAAAAGCTTTTCGTGTTTTCAATAAAACTAGTTTAAAAATAGTTGAGTCTGTCCATGTTACTTTTGATGAGCATTCTCTCCTTGAGCCACATTTGGCTCCAAATGTTGCTGATGATTTTGTTGAGCATAATGAAACAGGTGAACCATCTCAAACCGCACCTGAACCTCAACCGCAAAATCCAGCACCCTCCACTGAAATTCCCTTAAACCGCACGTTTGAAACCGCACATGAAGATCCTACTCCAGATGCAACTCCTAGGGAAGAAGAAGTTGAGAATTCCCTATCCATCTTATAGAACCTCTTCGTCAACTTACATTCCATGACTTCGTTGAAGGATCTAACGACGTTCCAATTGAAGATCTTCAGCAAACCTCAGTCCAACCAGACTTACCCCCAGAGGTTCGTGAAGTCAGCAGTCACCCCCTCACAAATGTGATTGGTGATCTGTTTTCCGGTGTTCAAACAAGGAGATCGAACTATGACGAGCATACTTCACTTTTATCTCAAGTTGAACCCAAGAAGATTGATGAAGCACTCCAAGATTCCAGTTGGGTCGTTGCTATGCAAGAAGAACTCAACCAGTTTGAAAGATGCAAGGTCTGGACTTTGGTGCCTAGACCTCAGGATCAAGGAGTGATAGGAACTAAGTGGGTATTTAGGAATAAGATGGACGAGAATGGAAGCATCACTAGGAATAAAGCAAGGTTGGTTGCACAAGGATATAGGCAAGAAGAAGGAATTGATTATGATGAAACCTTTGCTCCAGTTGCAAGATTGGAAGCTATCAGAATCTTCTTAGCCTACGCCTCTTTCAAGCATTTCAAGTTATATCAAATGGACGTAAAGAGTGCATTCCTCAACGGCGAACTGCAAGAGACCGTGTATGTTGCCCAACCACATGGATTTGAAGACTCCAAATTTTCCAATCATGTCTACAAACTCCAGAAAGCTTTGTATGGACTTAAGCAAGCTCCAAGGGCATGGTATGAGACTCTTTCTAAATTTTTACTAGAAAAAGGATTTAAACGTGGTAAAATTGATACAACTCTTTTTATTGCCAAATATAATGAGCATACTTTACTTGTTCAAATATATGTCGATGATATTATTTTTGGTTCTACTAATGAGTTACTTTGTAAGCGTTTCGAGAAGCTAATGAAAAGCAAGTTTGAAATGAGCATGATGGGAGAATTAACTTTCTTCCTCGGGCTTCAAATCAAGCAATGCGAAGAAGGTATCTTCATCAGCCAAGTCAAGTACACCAAGGAGTTGATAAAGAAGTTTGGATTAGAAAATGCTAAAGCATATGATACTCCTATGGCCACCGGCAATAAGCAAGATAAGGATCTCAAAGGTAAGAAGGTTGATCAAACTTTATATCGAGGTATGATCGGCTCATTACTTTACTTAACTGCTAGTAGGCCAGATATTATGTTTAGCGTCTGTGTATGTGCTCGCTATCAAGCAGATCCTAGAGAAGCACATCTTATTGCAGTCAAGCGTATAATCCGCTATTTATCTGGAACCACTAACCTTGGACTTTGGTATTCCAAAGATTCGAACTTCGATCTTGTAGGTTATTCAGATGCAGATTATGCAGCTTGTACTATTGACAGGAAAAGCACTAGTGGTACTTGTCATTTCCTCGGAAATAGACTAGTTGCTTGGGCCAGCAAGAAGCAAGCTTCAGTTTCAGTGTCAACCACAGAGGCTGAGTATATTGCTGCTGGTAGTTGTTGCTGTCAAATCCTTTGGATGAAGCAGCAGTTGGTAGACTATGGAATCCATGAAGGGAATTGCCCTATCATGTGTGACAACACTTCAACTATTTCAGTCTCCAACAACCCTGTCATGCATTCCAAGACCAAGCATATTGATATCAAGTATCATTTCCTCAAAGACCATGTGGAGAAGAGGAATATCCATTTAGAGTACGTGGGGACAGACAACCAGATTGCTGATATCCTCACCAAAGCTCTTGACTCCAAGAGGTTTTCATTCCTTAGAGGAGAAATGGGTATGCTTGAACTTAAATAAATTCCATACTTTTTATTAACTAACTTGTGTGTTAAGTATAGTTTCAATTCCACTGTTGAACCGCGTGCATCAAACCGCAAGTATATCCAACCGCACTGCAGCCAACCGCTTCACTCAAACCGCATGCTGCAGCTCAACCGCTTGGATCTCAACCGCAGTTCAACCTGGAGTATTTTCTATCTTTACTTTTACTTACAGTTATTTAAAAAAAAAAAAAACTGTTCAAATTTCTTTTATTTATTTTTCAGTCCTAATTTTTTTTCTTAAGGGTTTATTTGCAAATGTTTTCCCACGAAAATTTAAATTTTGAGAGCATTTAATGCAAAGGGAACATTGGCATTTAATGGCCTTCATGTCAGCCGTCATTGGTTGATGGGATGAAGCTGAAAGGGTGCTATGTTTGCAATGATTCACTGAGTTGGTGAATCAGTCTGACCTTTCAACTGCCAAACCCTAATCCTTTCCTATATATAGAAGACATACCTTACCTTTTCAAACTTTTCACTGTCTTCTCTCTGTGTCATCGTACGTGTCTGTCAGAAACTACCAAACTTATTCTTCAAAACTTCATAAGTTTCTAAGTCTTTCTTCATCAATGGCACCCAAACCCATTGAAGACATGGTATGATTTCTTAAACCTAAACTCTTTAATCTTCTGCAAATCATTCTTGTTCTATTGTTTTCTGCCATTGTTGAACAAAGTGAAAGCTTCTAACAACCCTAACCTACTTTTGTTCATATATGCTTCATTTCTTGATTATTTTTGATGAAATATGTTAGGTTATGTTCGGATTATAGTTATTTGTTTGATTATGAACTTTGTTTTATGATCAATCAACATCTTGAACACTGATTTTGAAATTTAAACTTTTTCAAGTTCGAAACCCACTTTTTGATTTTTACTTTTTCTGGGTGATTCTGAGTAAAGTAGATGTTTTTATTGTTATATTGTTAATCTACTGCTCAATGTGATCATTTTGACATGTTATTTGTTCATTTTGGTTAACATTTTTCAAATCTCTGTTCTTGGTGTTCTTCGTGTTCTTCATGCATTCATGTGACTGTTCATCTCCATTTTCAGAAAAGTTCTTATGTTTTGGTTTGACCTAATTTTTCAAACTTGTTTTTTCATACTTAGAAAATTTCTGAAAAGTTTGCTTATTGCATGTTTGAACCGCATCCTTAGAACCGCATGATATTCGTTTTGAAACCGCACTTACAGTTGCTAATTTATAATTTCAAAACCGCATCTGTTTTTGGTTTATCAACCGCATTCTTGAAACCGCATGCCGTGATTTCAAAACCGCATACATATTACTTTTGAAACCGCATGCTTGAAAACTACTTAAGTTTTACTAAGTATATAGGCTGGACACCATAAATTTCCTCTCTAAGCACCGCTTGCAGTGTGGGATAATTTTGGATTACAATGCCACGTACTAAGTATATACTTTTGCGTTTTTCTTATTTGTTTTCTACCTGTGTTCACAGTTTCATTGTGGTTGGAAATTTTCATTTCCAAAACCGCACTATTGCCAACCGCATGTGTGCCTCAACCGCATATGAACTGTGATTTTCCTAAAGTGTTCTAACTTGTGTGTTTTATTTGTAGAATACCAAGTATTTCCTGCCAGGTTGGGAGATAAATGAACCAGAGTTGCGGTCTGATGCTCTGGGAAGAGAGATGATGAGAAAGATGCAAGCTTCTAGAATCCTTCCCTTATTCAATAAGAATCAAACCTATACCATCCCTTCCTTCATTGACCAATTTTATGAAACCGCTGTGAAGGGAGAAACTGAGCTTTCTGATGGTACCAAGATCCCCAACTTAGTGGGAGTAGTTGAAGGATTCAGAGTCTCAATTGACTATTTGGATATCCGAAGCACCTACGATTTCCATGTCTCTGGTGCTCCTGTTGAAGTTTCTCAGGAGGTTCAAGATGCTACCTGCTCAACTCTGACAGGAAAGCTAGATTCTCTTTCTGGCCATTACAAGACTACGCCATGGAGAGATTTTGGTGAGATTATGAGCCATCTCTGTTTTCTTGTAGGGAAGTCTGTGTGTGGGAAGACTGGAAACCACAACAACTTCACCTCTTCCCAATGGCAAGATTGCCGTGCCATTTTCAACGGCATGAAGCTCCATTGGCCCAAGATTTTGATGAGAGAGATTGCTAGCAAGATAGATGCTTATCGCCTAAAGGTCAAGAATGAGAAGATCAGATGGAGACCTTTTGGGAGAGTGCTGACCGAAATCTTTGGGAACTATCAGCATTTGGAGGAACTTAGGATTGCCACCCCAGAATTATGTATCAATTGGGGTATTGAAGAATCCTTTGGCCTAAAAGCTATGCATTCCTTCAAAAGATCTTTTGGGAATGATGATTATAAAGCCATATATGATGCTGATACTTCTCAAAATAAGGAGATGTACGTAGAGATGAATCCTGCTACTGCTTCAACCGCTCTGGGAAAAGCAATAAAGAAGGCCTCAAGGAAGAGGAAGGCCCCTGCAGAACCGCTCCCTAAGCCAACCTCAACCGCACCCTCTAAACCGCGTGGTTCAGCTGATGCAGGCCCAAGCCAGAAGAAGCCAAGGAAAGAGAAAGAGAAAGAGAAGATGTCCCTTATTGATGAGGATGATGAAGAAGAGGAAGAAGATAATTCCATTGCTCCATTAGTGGCCAGGGCTAAGAAGGCCAAGCAGACTCAGATTGATCTGGCCAAGATGACTGATGAGGAGCTATCAATATTTTACAAAGCTGAATTTGAGAGACTTGAGAGGGAAAGGGCTGAGAGGGAAGCAGCCAAAGGAAAATCCAAGGATCCAATTCCCCAACCGCCTCCTTCTAAACCGCCCCAAACCCAACCGCTTGTTCAAACCCCTCCTCAATCTCCCATCCATTCCCATCAGCCATCCCCTGAAAAATCCCCTGCCAAAGCCCCAACTCCTGAACCGCATTCTCCTCACCAACCGCAAAGAGCTGCAACCGCTCAGGGGGAGAAACCAAAGAGAATTAAGCAAATAGCCCAGAAAAGGACCCCTATCAAAGGCCCCAAACGCTTTCTTCACCGCGTTTCTAAACAACCTACTCCTTCTCCACCTTCATCCCATTCATCCTCTCATTCAACTTCTCATACACCATCCAAATCCACCTCTTCCTCAAGCCAATACAGATCCCAAACTCCCTCACCTCAGAAAACAAACCACTCCCCATCTATCCACAATTCCAACCGCGCCCAATCACCACCTTACTCACATCACACTCCAGCCATCTCTATTTCAAACCTTAACCGCGACAAAACACCATCCCCTAACCGCGTCAATACTCCTCCACCTCCTGAATATTCCCCCATTCCAGAAACTACACCTATTCAATAGAAAACTCCCTCTGTTGAAGTTCACACTACCAGTTCCTCCTCCAATTCTAACCCAATCACTTCTGGAATCCCTACTTCTCACATTCCTCCTCCTCCAACCGCACCCATTCCTTCCATACCACTTTCAATCGCACCTTCCACTTTACCCCAAACACTACCCATACACCCCTCAACCGCTTCACAATTCACTGTCTCAGCCACCCGTATATTCCAAACCCTCCTATCCCCTTTACCTCAAACCGCCCCTACAACCCAATCACAACCTCCTCCCTCAATTACCCAAATTCCATCCATCCCAACCGCCCCTTCAGACTATCTCCAAATTCTTTCCACCCTCCAACTGATTCAATCACAGTTGGTTGTAAACCAAGGCCATATGCTTATACTTACTGAATCTAACCTAGCCTTAACCGCATCCAATGCCAGCCTTGAAGCCTCCAACCGCACTCTTCTTTCCAAAGTGGACTCTCAAGCCACTGAACTGGCAATCATGAAAGCCCAATTGATTGATGCCATTAAGGGGGAGAGAGTTTCCACAGAAGCTGTCAAAACCGCAGCTACTGAGTGCTTTCAAGCTTTTAAAGAAGATCTAGCCAGAGGAGTGCTTAAAGCAATGGGTGATACGGTCTCAAAGACTCAACTCCAAGAGATGCTTTCCAAGCTATCTGATGAGTTTGTTTCTTCAACTAATGCTGCTCTGGTATCCTTCATGAAAACCCTTGAAGATTCCCATCCTCAACCGCAACCGCAGCAAGCATCCACCTCAGCCGCCCCTACTCAAACCGCCTTGGATGACCTGCAGCTCAAAATCTTTTCTGAACTGGACTCCCTCAAAGAAAGAATCAATGTTGACCTCAACATAGTGGGAGACAGTATCAAGGAGCAGGTAAAGAATTTTGTTGATGATATCTCCTTCAGGTTTGAAAACCTCAAGGCAGGCTTCAACCTCAAACTTGACAACTCCATCAAGGAATTGAAGTCCAACCTGAATGTGACTGTTGATCTGGAACCGCTTAGAGATGCTCTATCTACTCAAACAGTAGCCATTCAGGATGAGATTTTCACATTCTACAATTCCTTGAAGGCCTGCATTGAAGGATTTACAACTGAGATCAAGGAAAATGTTGCTGCAAACACCAGATCAGTTGATGCTGTTGGAACTGCTGCTGCTGAATCTGTAACCGCTCTCAGAACTGTTGAAACCACTCTTGCTAGGCAGGTTGAAGACCTCAGAGCTTTAAGAAGAAATATCAGAGGTGAAAGCTCAGCCTTCAGACCATCATCAGGACCGCAGTTGCCCAACCAGGAAGTGAATCAACCAAGAGAGCAACCGCGTCATCATCATCAACCGCCTCATCATCGACCGCGTCAGCAATAGGACTTCTCTTTTGTAATTCCTTTTATCCTTTTTTGCTGAACTCCTTTTTGATTTGTTGGACCGCACTCCATGTATTTTTGTCCAACTTCTTTTTTTTGTAACCTTTGTATTTTGCTTCTCTACCATTGTAAGTGTAACCGCATTGGTAGTAATGGAAAATGCATCATTGGTTCCAAAACCTTGTTCATATCAAACTGCTTGTTTGTAGAACAATGAAACCTCTTATGGTTTATAACCTCATTCAAATATTTTCTAACTTAATATCACTATTTTGAATTGATGTTTAAACATTCAGTTTAAACCGCACTTTGAACTTAAACTCACAATTTTTAAGTGCACTGAATGCATTTCTATAACTTTCCATATTGTAAGTTTTTATCTTTTAGAAAGTATAGAAATCTATAGCTTAAGCTAAGTGTGTGCATTGACTTGGGACATGAATTACCATGTTAATTCTTATGGACATGTTTTTACCAAGTACAATGTTTGCTTTAGTTATAGTAGGTAATGGCATCAATCAAATAGGGGGAGATTGTTGGGTATGCATGTTTTAACCCTCCTATTTTGTATTAGATTTGATTGATACCATAACCTCCTGTCTATTTTAAGGACTTTAGGACCCTATGTAATGAAGCTTAGACTTCAATTTTTTAGCTAAGTCCATTTTATAGAATAGGTTAAATTTAGGCTTGAAGACTGGCACAAGACTCATTGGATCTAAGGATATGCAGTTCAGAAGTTCAAAACCGCCTAGTGGAATTCTTGGTTAAGAACCGCACCTGAACTCCAGTGTGCAAACCGCCTTGTTGAACCGCACATGCAACCGCATTGCAGTTCCAAATCTCAACCGCACTGAAGGATCCTCAAACGCTGGTGAAACCGCTCTTGTCAAACCGCTCCTCACCAACCGCATCCAATGATTGGCTACTTGAAGTGAACCACTTTTTATCCGTTGGAATCCACGTGAGCAATATCAAAAGTCAACCACCAAATCTTGTCACGTGATTCAATGTCAGAGAAGATCTGCAAGGATCTTGAAAAGGTGACAGGTGTACTAACCTCATTGCGCTTTGGAGCACGATCGGCTTTATCTGCGAATTTGTACCAAAGGACAAAAGTGGATATTGTGGACCAATAGGATCGCATCAAGTACTATCCTTACACAAATTTGTATCCAACGGCTAGTTTCTTGATGCTTGGGTATAAATACCCTAATCTTCACCATATGAAGATTGCTTGAAAAATTGAGAAGTGCTTTGTGTTCATAGAAGCCGAAGCTACGCCGTAAATTATTCAACCCTTAGAATCTTCATCTTCATACTTCAAGAAATATTCCCCTTCTAAATCAAGCCTTAACACATTCAAGAATCATTGAGCTCTACATCTCAGATTTAAAGAGCCTTGATCTTGTTCTCACACACACACCTCACTTGTTTAATCACATAGATTATACATTTGAGATACACTGGTTATAGTCTAGGATTTGTTCTTCATAGAAAAGATTTTATTGTACTTTGTAATCTCTCAAATACTTAATATAAAATCTCTCTTAGAAATCCAAGACTAACCATCTTGGTAGTGGACGTAGATCGTTTATCGATTGAACCACTCCAAATATTGTGTTCTTATTTTCTGCATTTATATTTACTTGTGCTTACTAATTATCTTTCTGTGTCTCTGTTTGATCTTTATATAGTTATCCATTATTGTGAAATAGTGTTTGGAGTTAACAAAGTCAAAACCACACGTGTTTGTAAAACTGCACTTACCAAAACCGCTAGCAAAACCGCATTTTACAAACCGCCTCTAAAACCGCTTTACACTCTATAATTCCGCTGTGCATTTTACACCATCACTTGCAGTCTGTTATCAACTGTAGGAGGATTTTGTAAGCAAGAGGTTTAGTTTTTAAAAGAGGGCGAAAAATTTTAAACAGCTATTCACCCCCCCCCCTCTAGCTGTATTTTCACCCTTGTTGCCACCTTTGGGACCAACAAATAGAAAAGCAAATAAAACAGTAATACATTGTTTTCGCCCCATCGGCGCCCAAATAAAGCAAAAAATAAACAAAATGTGCATAAAAACTTGTTCATTGTTTGTTTTCTTCCTAAGTCAACTCTAGAGACCTCCTAGGCCTCCGATTCTTCTTCCTCATCGCTGCTCAGCTCATAAACGCTAGCCTCCCTCATCAAATCCTTCGCGTCGCTCACATCTGAAAGATGGACATTATCGTGCTCGTACTCAGCCAGCTGCTCCAAGATGTCAGCATTGGGTCCTCGTCCCCGAGGCATGGCACTAGAAGAGTACTCCGAAGCCGATGAGGTGGATACTGCGCCCCCGACATGCCTTCTCTTGCGCCCGGGCTCCTGTGCGTCCGCTGCCGCCTTTGAAGTGCAGGCCAGCTTCCTCAAAAGGGACCGGCACATGTCCTTCCAGCCCCTATTCTGCCTGACCAATCTGTCGTAAGTGCGAGCTGGAACCTGAAAAAAAAAGAGAAGAAAATCTCAGAAAATCTCAGAATTTGCAAAAAGCAAAGAAATCTGAAAGAGGGAAAAGACCCTAAAAGTATACTTACAGTGCTGTCAGGCGGCAAGGTGTACTGGGGCTCCCTAGCGTCGGGGACAGGTATCCTCAATCTCCTCGGTACTCCGTGGACCACATATGACAGGTGCGCAGGAGGGATCGGCGGATCAGAAGGCTCGGCCTCCCCATATCCCCGAGTGACCGCCGCCTTCACTAGCTTCGTGGCGTCCTCAGTCGCTGCTCCACAAACACAGCGTAGGGGGTATCCATGTCAAAGTACTCCTCTGCGGCCACGCCCGCCTGATACCTCTCTATCTCATCTGTCGGCCAATCCCTGGGCTGCAGCATCCGTGCTGGAGGATCCTGGGGAGTAATGGCGTCCAATGGAGGGACATGGCCATGCTACCTGGAAAATCGGTCCCCCAGATAAATGACATCACATGTCAGCCCTGTCAACCATCGCCTCTGCCTCGTCGCCTCCACGGCCTCTCCTAGCAAAATCTCCGGATACCTGCCCCACGGGTAGAAGTCCACCCCATCATGTCCATCCTGTTGATGATCGGCCTCACCATCTTATAGTCAAAGGTGATCCGGGTCTTCCCGGTGAACTTATCTCTCGCATCTCCCCTCCAGCGGATCATAGCGGGAAAGATGGTGACATCGCTCTGTTGGTTCCACGGAAAAAACCTGATCACCTCACAGAACCAGACCTGCATGTTCAAAACATCAAAAAGGTTATTTTCTCTCATAAAAAGTCTCAAAGACAGAAAGTAAAAGAGAGAAAAATGAGACTACCTCAAGAGCAAAGGAGAAACAATCCATGGAGGCAGCCTTGTTACGGCTGTACATATCCAGAGAGAAGAATAGCTCCGCCAATCCGGCCTTGCCCCACGAGACTGTCCCAATCCCGCCAACATCCTCCAGAGAATCGAGGAGGCAAGTCATGGCCAGAGTCCCAGAATTTGCAAAGATGGTGACTGACAGCATCAACCACACAAAGGCTCTAACAAGCTGGTGGGCAGTCACCTCACTAGCGGCAAAGTCCCGTATAGCAGTGAAATCAGCCGGAGTCACCGTCAGCTCCCCCCAGCTAAGATGAAAGCTGTGGGTGGTGTCCCACCAGAACTCAGATAGGGCCTGGACCAAGCCCTTGCTCTTCGAGGTAATGTGGATACCTCTGCCGATGGCCTCAATGAACAAATCCAAGCCGGTAGCCCGCACCAGCTGCTTAGGGTTCGCCCCATTCTTCTCAAAATCGGGCATCCTCTCCCACAGCCTGACAGCAATCTCCGAAGGCCCTCTAGACTTGTTCTCCTGTAGACAAGCACAGCAAAGAAATGCGTCAGTCCTTCATCTCATTTCAAAAGCATGCATATATTCAAAAGCGCACATATTTTCAAAAGAAAAGCATTCACAAAAATTTTTCTAGCATCCTATGCATAGAAAACACGTCTTTCATCACTTGAAACACATCGTGTCAAGCACATTGCTTTCCTAAGCACAAAATCACTATTTTCAAAATTATTTGCACATAAGCATTTATTTTTTTCAAAAATGGCATGCATGGATCCTTTTCATCTTCCAAAATCCCGTTTTCTCATCTATGATTCAGATTTGACCTAGTTTTAGCACATGCGAGGACTTCGTCACATTTTTAGACAATTATTTTCGAAAAAAAAAAGTGAGTCATTCTCATTATTTTGTCAAGTAAATTGCACATGCATGTTTGTTTATCTTTTTAGCCTCATAGGTTAATCATCAATATTTCAAAATCATCCAAAAATCCTAGGAAAATTCGAAAAATTCCTAAAACTCGGGTCAAGCCCTAAATCAATCAAAATTCAATTAAAATCAACGGAATTGAGCAAACTAAGAATGCTTACCCCAACCGATCGAGGGTTTGTTGATTTATGATCCCTTCTCCCCGGATAGAGCTCCGATGGAGGCGTAAGGAATTCATACTTCCTCTCCGTCCGAACAAGCTCCTTCCTCCTCCTTCTCGCAGCCGCGGAGATGTTCCTTCTAGCTTGCCTCGGCATTGGGTTCCCCTCCGGATCCATTCCAAATCAGTAGAGCCAAAGGGAATTGAAGGAATTTCGAAATTTCTCTCCCTTCTCCTCTCTCTTCCACGGCAGTTCAAGGGCGGAAATAATGCCCAATGCCCGTTCAAATCTATTTTAAATAATCTGGAAAAATCAAGCTTCTAGCCGTACGGCTTCTTTTTCTCCATCTCATGCCGGGCGGCTTCTTTCGCTCTGAGCAGAAATTACCCTTTTGCCCCTGGACTTTCCACTTGGGCATGCAATTCCCGTTATCTTTTAACAAAGATAACGTTGTTTTCAAAAGATATCCTTTATCTTCCAAGCAAATAAGCTTTCTTCCCCAGTCGCCTTTGTTACTTCCGTTATAACGGGATAACGCTAGGTGACAACCTCCGAATTGTCAAGAACTCTAAACTTAAGCTACCTCTATCACGAATAGAGAAGTACGCTCAAGTTCTCTAAACTTAAGCTACCTCTATCACGAATAGAAAAGTACGCTCAAGTTCTCCTAAACTTTAGCTACCTCTATCCCAGATAGTGAAGTATGCTCAAGTTTTCCAAACTTTAGCTATCTCTATCCACTCGATAGTGAAGTAAGCTCTAGTATCCACTCAGGTGACAACCTCCATTAATTGTCAAAACTTCAAGGATCCTAGACATCGTTCCTAACCTATCTAGTGATGCTTGAACTACGATCAAGGCTTGATTCCTCCGGGATACGTAGGTAGCCTTTTATAAAAGGTCCAGCCATCCGACCACTTTGGTCACCCTATTCCTTCGTCACTCCTCAGTGATGAAATAGCCCCTCATAAAGGTCTTGACATCCGACCACATTGGTCACTTCTAGCATATCCCCAGTAGGGTCAATTGCTTGACCTCTTAGGTCATTTCCTCTGCTATTTTCCCATCAAGAGACCAGTTTTCTCTTCTCTATTCCTCAGCGGATCTCTTTAGAACTACGGCCTGGCTTGATTCCCACTCGGGATACGTAGGTAGCCTTCCAGAGGTTCAGCCACTCGACCACCTTGGTCACCCAATCCGTCTCGGCACTCGCCAGATTGGATCCTTTTCTATCGACAACCCCACTCGCCCTGCAAGTGACGTTGCCGAGGGGCTTCTGTAAGTACCCAAATCTGGCTCATGCCTTCCGGTTAATTTCCCCGGCAATTCCGGTAAATTTCCCGGTAATTTCCCAGACTTTCCCGGAGTTTCGGAACAATTCCGGAACTGTTCCAAATCATATAAGGGCTGAAGGGAATGCTTCCCAATTAAGAAACACGTTTTTATTAATTTGGGAAAAGTTCTAGAATGGCCACCTTGCATGATTCTAGAAACATGCTGAGTCACAAGGGATAATGCCGCACGGCTGCATTAGCCAAGGGTCTCTGGCCGCACGGCTTCATTGGCGATTTCCAGACTGCCTATAAATAGAGCCCTCCTCTACCCATTTTACATACGAAAAACACACACCACACTCCATATTCAGACTCAAAAATACTCCTAAATACTGCTGGGAATCCCAAGGGTTAAAGAAGCAAGCCAAGAAGCCACCTCCCTCCTCCTTGAAGATCCCAAGATTGGTCCTTCCATCTAACACCACCCAAAGAAGAAGAGGCCACCATTGGTAACCTCTCACTCCCTAACCTTGCATTTTAATTGCTCTATGTGAATTAGATTGCTCATTGCATTCATATATTGTTATTATCTTTGCTTGGGACTTGGTAGTTAGTATTAATGATCATATCTTTATCATACCCCCTTTTCTCCTTTGCATCCTTTGCATGAATTAGGCATCATTTGTCATTAAAAATGTAATCTTTATACTCAAAGGTGCATCCTTTGCACCTAAAAACCCCCCCTTTTTACATAAAAATGTCATCTTTATGCATCATTTGCTCATAAAAATGCAATCTTTATATCAAAAATGCATCCTTTGCACAAAAAATCCATTTTCATGCATCCTTTGCATTAAAGGTCATTCCTTCATCATAAAAATGCATCCTTTGCTTTTCAAAATGCAATCTTTATGCATCCTTTGCATATTAAATGCTAATTTCTTCATAAAAATGCATCCTTTGCATAAAAATCATGTCTTTACATTCAAAATGCATCCTTTGTAATAAAGATCACTTCTTTAAATCAAATGCATCCTTTGCAACCCAAAAATGTCATCTTTTCACTAAAAATGTCATTTTTACATGCATTCCCCCATGTCCCCATTAGCAACCTTGGAACGGACCGGTGTAAAGATCCTATCTTTGCATCGTTTCTTCCATTAAAGGTTCCATAATCTCTTTAGAAAGGGATAACCTTGAACCATATATCTCCGATTATCACTTAAGACGAGCATGAAGCATTCATATAAGCTCGATCGTCTTAAGGTGTAGGATTGATGGGCTAAGGACATTCCTTCCTAAAGAACCTCATTTTTGGGCTATAAAAGAGAGTCCTTCTCTCGATCACGCAAGTCCCGAGGTTAAAAATGCGATGATCACAAGTCCAAGATGAGGACGGGATCAAAATCCCGAATACATAAAATCCAAGAAATCCCGAGCGACAACCAATAAATGGTTTGTACGTCCGGAAGACAACTTGGGACATTCCCTCCCCTTTCATTCAAACACATGCACACAAGAAAGCACGCAAGCAAGCAAAATAAACGGAATCTAGGGAGACTTGCTACGGCAAGGCACCTTGGGTGAACGACGATCCGTTCTTCCCAAGGGGTAACTTAACCTCCGAACCCATAAATCCTTTTTTCAAAGTTTTGAGGAAATCAAAATGGCGTGGCGACTCCGTTTTTCAAATTAAACCGGATGTCTTCAAACTCGCGTGAATCCAACACACAAATTTGGGCACACATTCACAAATCCGCATGCCCAAGATTTTCCTGGCCTCTCCCAAATCCTTCATTTCGAACCGTTCTGACAACTGAGTCTTCAATCTGTTTACCTCTCTACTGCTAGAGCCCGCTATTAGCATGTCGTCCACATATAACAGCAAGATAATGTACCCATTGTCCGTGTTCTTGAAGTAGCAACAATGATCCGCCTCACATCTGATAAAATCAATGTCATGCATGAATCCATCAAACTTCCTGTACCACTGCCTAGGAGCTTGTTTAAAGCCATACAAGCTCTTAGTCAATCTGCAAACTAGCTCCTCGCTACCCTTAGACAAGTAACCCTCTGGCTGTACCATGTAAATCTCTTCCTCCAAGTCCCCATGAAGAAAGGCTGTCTTCACATCCATCTGTTCAAGCAATAAGTTGTCCGCCACTACTATCCCCAAAACCATTCTGATAGTGGTCATCTTCACAACCGGAGTGAATACCTCGGTGTAGTCAATACCGTACTTTTGCTGAAACCCTTTTACAACCAGTCTTGCCTTGTAACGCTTGCTACCGTCTGCTTCCTCCTTGATCCTGTAAACCCACTTGTTATGCAATGCCTTCTTCCCCTTGGGTAGTTCAGTCAACTCCCAAGTTTTGTTGGCCTTCAATGAGTCCATCTCATCATCCATCGCAGCTTTCCACTTGTTACAAAGTGTACTACGAACAGCCTCCGCATAACATTCTGGTTCCCCATTATCTGTCAACAGCAAATAATAATTGGATGGAGTATACCTGTCAGGCGATCCACGCAACCTGCTGGATCTACGCAGCGGAATATCCGGTTCTGGAGTATGTGGTTCATCATCAGTGACCTCCTGACCATGGTCAACATGAACTGTTCTGCTCCCACCCGAGTCTGGAATATCCACCTCTACAACCTCCGGTTCCGAACTAGTGTCATCAGATGCCCCCTTTCTGTCCTTGTACAATACCTGTTTATTGAATACCACATCTCGACTACGAATAATTCTATGATTTTGGTCATCCCAAAACTTGTACCCGAAGTCATCCCCGCCATACCCAATAAATGTACACTTAACAGATTTTGCATCTAATTTAGTTCTCTCAGCAGAATCAACATGAACATAAGAAACGCAGCCAAATATGCGAAGAAAGGACAGATTTACCTGCTTGCCACTCCAAGCTTCCTCTGGAATTCCATTCCCCAATGGTACCGATGGTCCCCGATTGATCAAGAAAGCCGTCGTGTCAACTGTATATGCCCAAAACGTCTTCGAAAGTCCACACTTCAATCTCATACTTCTAGCCTACTCATTCAATGTTCTGTTCATCCTCTCTGCTACCCCTTTGAGTTGTGGTGTCCGCTTTGGAGTCTTCTCCATACGAATACCATTCGCAGCACAATATTCCCTAAACTCCCCGAGCTCATACTCCCCACCATTGTCTGATCTCAAGCACTTAAGCTTAAGTCCCGTCTGATTCTCCACCAAGGCCCTCCACTTCTTGAACACCTCGAAAGCCTCATCTTTCCCCTTCAAGAAATAAACCCAGACCTTCCTTGTAGAATCATCAATGAAAGTCATGTAATATGACGCACCACCCAGAGACGTAACCGGAGATGGCCCCCACAAGTCCGTGTGAACCAATTCCAACTTTGCTTCCCTCAAACCCCTACCTGTCCTCGAGAAATTATTTCTCCCCTGTTTTCCAAACATGCAATCCTCGCAGATCCCCACGTTGACTGTCTTCAAACTCGGTAGTAGTCCCTTTGAACAAAGCACCTTCATCCCCGTCTCACTCATGTGACCCAATCGACAGTGCCACAAATCCGTATCACCCTTGGCTGCTGCCACCGAGATACTATCCTTGGTGTTATTCGCCAAATATAAAGTCCCCTCCTTATTACCCCGAGCAATCTCACAATCCTTCTTGGTAATAACCCAGTTTCTGCAGCCGAATGTCACCTTGTAACCTTCTTCGTCCAACTGTCCAACTGATAGTAGGTTCTTTTTCAAACCCGGAATGTGCCTGACCCCGTTCAGATGTAAGACCTTCCCGTCTGATGCTCCTATTCTGACATCACCCTTCCCCTTGATTTCCAAAGGCTCTCCATCCGCCAGATAGACCTTCCCGAAATCACCGGAAGTGTAGTTCTCCATCTCTTCCTTGTGCCCGCAAGAGTGGAATGATGCCCCCGAATCCAGCACCCATGATTCTAGTGCACTACTAACACTCGTAACCGCACATCATCACCTTCGACTGTCACATTCACCTGATTGCCCTTGCGATTTGGACAATCCCTTTTGAAGTGTCCCAACTCCTTACAATAATAGCACTGAACAGATCCCTTCGCAACCTTTGGTTTGTCCTTGGTCTCACCAGCTTTGCCCTTACCACTCACCATGTTCTCCCTAGATTCGGTTCTCCCTTGTTTGCTAGTACCCGGCTTCCCCTTACTAGTAGTAGCTAGAGCCGATCCCGAAGCACTCGATGTCCCCAACTTCTTCATGCGATTTTCTTCGGCCAAAAGAAAGTCTTTAACATCATCATACTTCAATTTCTTCTTACCTGCTGAAGCGTTGATCGCTGTCACCGTTCCGCTCCAACTTGATGGTAAAGAAGCTAGCAACAAACACGCATGAACCTCATCATCGAACTTGATCTCAACCGTTGTCAATGAGTCTATAACATTCATAAACTCATCGATGTGCTTAGCCAAGGATCCTCCCTCTTGCATCTTGAGACTACCCATCTTGCGTATCAAATCAACCTTATTTGCAGCAGATGGTGTTTCAAATCTCTCAGTAAGATAATTCAATAGCTCCTTGGTGGTTGTCGCCTTCCTGGTAGTCTTCGCAATCCACTTTGACAAAGTAGATCTGACCACCCCTAGGGCTTTCCGATCCATGAGTTCCCATTCTTCCTGATCTTCATCTTCCGGTTTGACACCCTTCAGAGGCTTATAGAGGTCTTTGTTGTACAAAAGATCGTCAATCTGCATCCTCCAATATCCGTAGTCAGACCCATCGAATTTCTCAACCGCCTGTTTGTCCTTGCCCATTCTTGATTGCTTGGAACAACTCCCTTGATCTTGAAACCAAAAGCTCTGATACCAGTTGTTGTGAATATAGCCCTCCACAGCCCAAGCAAACCACAAGAATAATAATCGCACACAAACAAAGCACAAGAAATCAGAAAACACAGAAAAGACATAAGAAATTGTTAACCCAGTTCACCAATTTGATTGGCTACGTCTGGGGGCACTACCAAGCCAGGATCTTGCACTATGTATGTAGAATTTGTGTTACAATGAGAGAGGGGGCGGAACTTTACTTATATATGACCTAGGGAACAAACCAAAACCTAAACAAACAAGGAATCCTGAACTGCTGAAAATCGGGCCCAGCGCGACTGCCCTCCGAAGAAGCGCGATCGCGCTACCATCCAGAAACTCCAACGCCTTTGTAAAATCCCCCAGCGCGGTCGCCCTCACTGTCCAGCGCGGTCGCCCTCGAAGAATTCCACCCGAGCATCAGTCTCTGTCCAAGAGCGCGGTCGCGCACATAGCCAGCGCGGCCGCTCTTGTCTCCAGCAATCACTGACGAATTTTTTCCCCTTGCTTCGATGTCTAATTCGGTTGGTCCTCTATCCCAACAAAGCAAACCACATCCTGAACAACAATCTATGTTCCCTTCATAATCAACATGCTGCCAAAAACCATTATCCTTCAATATACCAATCCATATGGGGATTTGACACCTTAATTTCTACGCATACTCTTGCATATAAATGGTGTGCGAAACCGGATGTTTGAATATCTGCCTTCAAAAATCATCCAATCTCATTACTCATACATTTCAAATAGTCTGGATTTAAGAGATGAAGCGGTAATTTGTCTAGTTGAACCCATACTGCTACAAATTAATGGGCAATCCACCTTGAAACTAAATTTCAGTGTCCATCTGAATGATCGATCAACATATAATATGAGATTGAATATGAATTAAAATCCACCTCCAATTGCATATAAATAAAGACATAGCGGCTTTCTAATAAACCCACCATGTACGGACCCTCTAGCCTTCAATACATTGCAATGTGTTCATCAATATCTTTAATGTAAATATCATTTTTTTTCATGACATACGCCACTGATTTAGCATATTTTTATAATTAACAATAAGAAGAAAATGGTAGGTTAAAGATTAGCATATTTTTATAATTTACTTATGTTTTAAGTTTTGTATAATAATCTCGTCGCGTTTGGAAAAAAAAATTAGTTTGAATTTTTATAATGTAAATTGTGCAGTCGCTGTCGAAATATCCTAGATCTGCCACTACTGATAGATAGAGATACACAATCTTAGATATATAATTTGTATATATTTATTAATATGTGTTTTGATCATTTCCATATTATAATTATCTTTTTCTTATTGTCAATTTCATATATACCAAATTAGGTAATATCTTGTATAACATGTTAGATCTATGACTTTTATAAATACTCATGTAAATCAATTATACAATTGATTTTTTCACAATTCTCTCTTACTTCCATAATTTCTATAATAGATTCAACAAACAGGCACCATTTAGTACAAGTATTCATTAATGTTTTATACTGATCATAGGGCATTTGAATTGAAATGTATGATGGCTCCACCAGTACCAAAAAGATGTATTTTGCATTATTTTTTTATGATTGCCTTTATTGTGCTAAAATGGCCAATTATTGACATATATTGTAAATAATATCTAATCATATATATGAACAAATATTTTTTTGTTAAGGGTTGTATGACTAAACACTCATTCCCTTATAAAAATACTAGAAAAAGAATATATGAATTTTAGAAGAAGAATTGACAAACTAGATAACAGAGTTAATTCTTTTTTCACAATTTATTGTGATTAAAATCTAATCATATGAAATTTGAATAGCAAAGTTTCTAAATAACAACGATGTCAAGCCTTACAGGCTCGGCCCTAGTGCAAGGCAAGTGAGGCCATTGCCTAGGGCCACCAAATTTACTACTTACTATATATTAGAGTCCCAAAATTTTGCATATGTACTAAAGTGGTCAAGTGGGTTAGGTGACAGCCATGAAGTAAATGGGTTGTGTTCGATAAAAACAGCCATGAAGTAATGGGCTGTGTTCGATTCTTGGTAACAACATCTCTTACGAAGTAAATGGGTTGTGTTCGATAAAAACAGCCATGAAGTAATGGGCTGTGTTCGATTCTTGGTAACAACATCTCTTACGTTTGTTAGGCTTGTTGATTCTTTTTTTAGTACTCTTCTTCTAGAATATCAAATTATTTACAATTTTCTCTATCTTCAATTATCATCTTAATATTATCCTAGTAGTTATTTGAATATTTTGTGATTATCATTATAATTTTATTACAATATTTCTTTAAATTACTCAAATTTATCTCAAATCAAAAATGTTAACCCAACCTAATTATCAATCTTCACTAGTCAAGAATCTCAATCATTTTATTAACAAAACCTAAAATCTAGGGAATGATGAAAAGAGAGACTTTGAAGAAAAGAATGCTAAAATTTAAGAAAAAATATAAAGAAAGATCCCGGACAAAAAGAACAACGTGACAAAAATAAGGGACAGATAATAGAAATTTTAGAACGCTCATCCATCATTGGGGATAAAAAAAGAAAATGAAAGCCCCAACCGACTTATTAGCCTAGGGCCCCATTTATTACAGGACCGATCATGATCATGAAGCCTTAATCAAGGCCCGATGGTAAGATTGTAATTAATGAGAGAATGTGCGGTATTAACCCATGATCAAACACCCTTATATCTACCTAAATGTAGACATACTACTAATTACTCCCTCAGTCCCTCGTCCGAATATTGATAAATTTTCTTTTCGGGTGTTTCATTTGAAAAAGCATAATTTAAAAATGAAAAGTTTTTTATTATTTTTTTATTTGTGGGACTCACTTATTATACTCACAATAAATATTCACTAACTATTTCATACCCCACTTTCTCTTTCCTATATCACTTTTCATATTCACAACATTTATTTTACTATACACTTATTTTTTTCTTACATTACTTTTTTTAATTCTCGTGTAATGCAAAAACTTTGCCTCTTCAAACGAGACGGAGGGAGTATTAAACAACAACATCGATGACTTTAACTTTGTACAAACCCAAAAAATTATGATAACCCTCCACATTCTCTCTTTCAAATTCCAAATATGTGCACATTCAACCCCTCAAATTGTGCACATTTTTATTAAACTTGCAAGATGCAAAACATAAATACCAAGCTTTAACCCAAAACACCTTGACCCTATTTATCTGTCTATCTATCAATCTCTATCGTCCGCCATCACCAATCCATCAGTCAACGGCAGAGATTACAAAATGCTGTCAGCTAGAATTTCTCTCCCTCGCTCATTTTCCCCATTCTCTCCCTCCTCCTCCTCTTCCTCTTCATCTCCCCTCAAATCTCTCTTCCGCCACTGCCGTCCGACCAATCTCCACCGCCACCGATCTCACTCCATCTCTCCCATCACCATGTCCTCAGTCGTCGAACACATCGTTCTCTTCAAAGTCAAACCCGACACTGATCCCACCAAAGTCAACGCCATGGTCACTAACCTCAACGCCTTGACTTCCCTCAACCTCACACTCTATCTCACCGCCGGCCCAGTCCTCCGTTCCAAATCCTCCTCCCTCTCCTTTACCCACATGCTCCACAGCCGCTACAAATCGAAGGACGACCTCAACACCTACACAGTCCACCCTGAACACGTCGGCGTCGTTACGAACTACGTCCGGCCGGTGATCGAAGACGTTATGGCCGTTGATTGGGTATCGAATGAGTTGACAGGAGAACTTGTGCCTAAATCTGGATCGGCATTGAGGGTTTCGTTTTTGAAATTGAAGGAGGGTACATCGGATGAGGATAAATCTAGGGTTTTGAGTGCAATTGGGGGAATTAAGGATGTGTTTCCGTCGATTGATCAGGTTAGTGTTGGGGAGAATTTTTCGATTGAGAGGGCAAAGGGGTATTCGATTGCTTCAATTGGGGTTTTTGATGGATTGAATGATTTGGAAGCCTTGGATTCAAATGCTGAATTGGTGAATGCCCAGAAAGATAAAGTTAGGGATTTGCTTGATAGTGTTCTTGTTGTTGATTATGTGATTCCGCCTCCGGCTCAGACTGCCGCTAGCCTTTGATAGCTTCCGTTCGCATTGTAAGGATTAATGTTTTGCTGCATTACATTTTGATGTTTGTAGAACAACTATGATTTACATCATGAAATAAAACTGTACTGTTGGCATCATGTTCTTTATCTGTTTGTGTTTCTTACTGCTGCTGGCATCACGAGATTCCTCTAGGGATATTTGCATTCTATACTACCCTTGTCGCCGGTTTTTGTTCTTGATCAAGAACAAAAACAGACATTCATTTTGGGACGGATGGAGTACATTATTCAACTAGAATATGTGGGGAAATTTAATGGCTTTCTCGAAAGATTTGGAGGTCTCAACAAGAAATCATTGAGAATGAGATTGCCATTTTCGGTAGCAACCTTAAAAAGCAGAAAAAGAAAATTTCCCTTGGGTTTAGAGTGATCATTAGCAACTAAATCTTGATTATTACTCTTTTCTGTTGGTGAAAACTCTCATAGTTAGGATTCATTTTCATTTGCAAACATTTGGGATAAGGGATAGTGTGCATAGAAATCCAGTTCCATTTAATTTTCAATATACAGGGTTCTGTGCCCTCAAATCTGACAAGCTTTTGGCAAAGTTAATGTAAACTTGGAGCAACACAATTTGGGCAAAGGGATAGTTTAGGGATTTGAAGTGAGATTCAACATGAGCTGAACTAGCTCCCTAGTAACTGCTGCATTATGTCATGAATATTTAGGCTTCCTCATTAGAGGTCACGGAACAAGAAGCTGCACTTTTCAACAATCTCACGCCTTGGCATGCCTTGATCTTACTGTTGTTCCCCTCTGGCCTCCTTCCCAAAATCGATCATGTTTTCTCTCTGTCACTTCATAGTTCATATGCAGACATTAAAGAATCAAATAAATCTTAGCTCCAATGAGGAAACAGTCATATTCTCAATCTATTTGATATTCATGTAAAAGAAGAAGTACAGACTAAATGTTCTGGTTTTTTTCAAGAAAACAAATTGCTGTAGTGGAAGAAAGTATACTTACAGAAGGAAAAAAAAAAGGAAAAATTGCCCCAAGGGCCCTCCGCCCAGATTTTTATCATATTTAAGGAAACGGCTTGTATATCTCAAATATAGAGTTTTTTCGAAATTGTAATTTCTCATACACCACTAGGCTCCCCCTCTCCTCCTCTCCTCCCTCACCTCACGTCATTTCCTCTCTCCTCACCATTTTGATCTCTTCTCTCTCATCATAAAAAATTGCATGAAACTTGTACCTCTGCTACACGTACTCTATACCCCTGATGCACAAAATTTTATCAAGCAATATGATCATATACCCAAATATAAAACAAAAATTATTTGTATACCTAGGTATAAGAGTTTTTTCAAAAAAAAATCACCTTTTTATAAAATAATAAAAAATCTCATATTTTACTAAGCAATCTGCTCCTATACTCAGAGGTAACTAAAATTACTCTTATACCTAGATATAAGAATATTTTTTTTCACAATTTTTCACATTTTCTTAAAAAATAATAAAATCCACTTTTCTACCTAAAGGTATACGACTGGAATTACTTTTATCCTAGGTATAACTGTATAAGAGTAATTGTTCCCTTCAAATCTAATTTTCAGCATTGAACTATTGGTGTTCGTCTTACTGGTCTTCGTCTTGTGTGATACTCACACGACAAATTGCACGTCATTACTACCATTTACAATGGGGGTATTGAAACCCATTTTCAACTATTAAAACCATTGCAAGTTATTGAAAACTCATTTTCAATAGTTGAAAAAAAAATTGTTGAAAAAATTCAATAGGTATTGAATCCCATTTTCAACTATTGATTTGGCTACTTGCACATCACGATCACTGAATTATTTTTTTCCAAATCTCATCCGAATTTTCAAAGGCAATTATCTTATATGAAAAAAAAAAAAAAATCACACCAAAATTCAATAGGTATTGAATCCCATTCACCTTTAAAAAATATACTCCTATATACTAATAATTTGGGATTTTTAGAGCAATTTACAAAAATTTACGCCAAAAACTTGTAAAAAACGCGTTTTTTTTAAGCTTAACAAAAAACGTGTTTTTAGATCTTCCGCCTGGCTCGCGGCGCTCAAACTCCCATTCATCCCCAAATTCAAAAACAAACACACACATTCTCAAGCCTACCGGCTCCTCATCCTGAAACCCATTCCCGTTTCCAATCAAGTCTAACGACAAATCCAATGCATCAGATAAGGTGCTACCGTCGATTTCCGCCAGCGTTAAAGGCGATCTCGGAGATCTCCATGTTCACCGGCGTCGAAGACAGTCTCGAAAATCTTCTGATTTGAGCAATTACCGCTATCCAATGCATCAGATAAGGTGCTACTGTCGATTTCCGCCGGCGTTGAAGGCGATCTCGGAGATCTCCATGTTCACCGGCGTCGAAGACAGTCTCGAAAATCTTATGATTGAGCAATTACCGCTAGCTTCATGCATTATCGCCCATGAAAACCCTGATTTCATGTTTACCTGCGTCGAATACAATCTCGAAAATCTTCTGATATAGCAATTACCGCTAGCTTCTGATTGAGCAATTTGAGGATTGTTTGGTTTTGAATGCCAGTTTAATTGATTTTGAATGCCAGTCCATGATTTTTCGAGTGCCAGTACATGTTAATTTGAGTGCCAGTGCATGAAGAAGATGATTGGAGATGGAGTGTCAGTGCATTTTAATTCGAGTGCCAGTACATGTTAATTCGAATGCCAGTCCATGTTTTTTTGAATGCCAGTATAATAGAATATTAATGTCAGTGCAGAACAAATCAGATGGGAATTTGAGTGCCAGTGTATGTGCTTTTGAGTGCCAGTGTATGTGTATTTGAATGCCAGTCTATGTGTTTTTGAATGCCAGTGCTTGTGTTTTTGAGAGCCAGTTCATGTATATAAAAGTGTCCGTGTAAAAATCGTCAGTGCCAGTTTAACAAAGTGCCAGTGCAAGTTTACACTGGCACTTTGTTAAACTGGTACTGGCACTTTTTTCACTGGCACTTTGTTACACATGCACTGGCACTTTGTCACACTGGCACTTTGTTAAACTTGAACTGGCACAAACGAGAAAACACAAAACACGTTTTTTCTAAGTGCCAGAAAAAACGCATTTTTTATAAGACCAACTCAAAATTTACCCATGAAAAGAAAAAATGTACTCACATTTTATTCTTCCCCCCTTAAAAATCTGACAACTGTCCTAATTGTACGAGCCAAAAATGCCAATTTTAGCTCCAATAGAAAAAAAAAAAAAACACTAGCCCCACCAACCAGTTTAAATGTTATTCCTTCCTTCCTTCCCAAAAAATGAATGTCCGAAAAAAATAAAATAAATAATTAAATAAATCTTGATAAGTAGATTTAAATATTTTTAGGACATTCGTTTGGACGGAGAGAGTAAATAAAATATACCATTTTTCCTTTCTTTATAGAGAATTTGTTTGCTAGTTGTCAGTCTATTTTTCAACACTCAGAGTAAGCAAATGTCACCAAAATTCATCCTTTTTTAGCTTACAAGTTGGTAGTGGGGAAACAATATTCATCTCGTATTTGTCCAGAAAAGGGTCCCTTCAATTACATCAACAAAATAGTATACTTAATTGTGTTTAATATAAACAACTGCCAACTAATCCATAATTGAACATCACATAAACACATATGTTAAGACTAATAGCCACAGTGGGGCCGAGCGCAATTGTCGTAGGGTGGCTGCAGCCGCCCACGTATGGCAACCTGAACAAAGTTTAAACGAGCCGTAGTCAGTTGAATGCCTAATGTTACAATAGCTAATATGATGCATACATCCGATTTGCATACGTAAAGAGTAGCTAATAAGCAAATGTTTAACAACCAACTAGTATGCAGCCATCAATCAGATATAGTTCAAATATTTATTCAAAATCCCAGGAAAAAAAAAATGAATGTCATGGCAGGGTCCCGGACCTTCAGTAGGCATATCTTAATGAACAAAAAACAAAGGTTGAAGAATAGATCCGCACGCCTCTTCCAAAAACTACAGACCGATCAGTAAACGCTCAAATAATTCAAGATTTTTTCAGAAACAATTAAGTGCATACGAAACTGTCACCATGTACCCATATAAATGCTGCCATCCCTTTCTACCTTCATGAATTCAAATGAGCATCTGTATTTAGTTAAAAACATTGTTTCCCTGCTGACATAATTATGGATAAACTATTTATGTTAAACATTCAGTCACATTGATTTCATTTTCAGTTCAACAGAAAAGGACACCCCCCCCACCCCCACCCCCCGCCCCACCATATGATACAGAAGGATATGAGACTATAAGTATGATCTTTTTTGACAATAACCATCAGCTACATAATCTAGATTTCTCTTAGGTATCCTTTTTGTTTTGTTTAGAAGAATAATGGGGAGGAGCCCGTGTTGTTCAAAGGTTGGTTTGAACCGAGGCGCATGGACCTCCTCCGAAGACAAGACACTCACCAACTACATTAAAATTCATGGTGAAGGCAATTGGCGCAACCTCCCTAAAAATTCAGGTAGATCATATCCTCGTTAAAATATCTTTGTGTGCTAGTATCTAGTGTGTGTGAGTGTGTGTGTGAGAGAGAGAGAGAGAGAGTGCACACTGGAAGGCAACCTCTCCTAGGTCCCAGTATATGTTCCCTCATTAACTAGTGCATGGTGAACTGAAAAGGAAACGGCGTTGGTTTTTTGCAGGACTAAAGAGGTGTGGGAAGAGTTGCAGGTTACGCTGGTTGAATTATTTGAGACCAGATTTAAAGAGAGGCAACATCTCTAGTGATGAGGAAGACCTGATCATTAGACTTCACAAGCTCTTGGGCAACAGGTTATAGGGTTCTCTCTCGCTCTCTCTCTCTCTCTCTCTCTCTCTCTCTCTCTCTCCCCCCCCAAGTAATTGAATGGTGGCATTGTGAATTCTTTGTTTCGTAGATGGTCGCTGATTGCAGGGAGGCTACCAGGACGGACAGACAATGAAATCAAGAATTACTGGAATACCACCTTATGCAAAAAGATTCAAGATACTAATCAAGCTCAAATTTACGATCAAAAATCTAAGAAGAAGACTAGCAAGATCGAAGAAACCACTCACAATGATCATTCCAGCGTAGTTCAAACCAAGGCAGTGAGATGTTCCAAGACATTTTGCACTCCACAGCCACCAAGTACCAATACAGTACCTCTCGGCCCCAAAGAAGTTCCAGAAAAATCAGACACTGAGAAACCTGCAGCAACAGAATCAGGGTCACCATATTGGGATTCGTTGTTTAATACTGAAGAAAATAAAGAAAATTCAGCGAATTTCTTGCTCGAAACGGACTTGGGAGAGATGACAGAGTCTTTCCTAGATTTTTTCAGCTCGGATTTCAATGGGGTTCTTGACTTTGATCATTACGATATTATGAATAGCAAGGCTAACGAGATGTCTACTTCTTCTAATTCATCAGATGAACCAGCTCCATTTTTTTCAAAGGAAATGATGGATCATTTTTCTTCTATACCTGGAGATTGGTTAGCTCAATAGCTGGATCGTAATCCGTTCATTTATTTCGGATTATGAATAAACGTAATCTCACAGGTACACTTGGTGATTGTGTATGCCCTTCTCATGTACTTAACAAAAATGGTCAACTAATTAAAATTTCAGTAAATTATGGGACTTGTGATAAAAAAGATGAGATTGAAGGAAGATTAAAATGGATAACCTTTGATCTCAGTCGATATGCTAATTTACCTAATGGCCATACAATAAATAGCTCGCAAAAGTTTTGCTGCCTCAGAAATACAGAGATTGCAATAACCTTCCAAGCAAATACTACTGTTTTGATCATGACTCATGAGTTTCTCTGTTATGCTTGTTTCTGTTTTTCCATCTAAAGATTATTGAATGCAGAGGTGTAAACAGAGCAGGTTCTACTCGAAAATTTTCCGGGTTCTGCTTGAAAATATCATGGCAAGTCGGGTTCATCACGGTCGAGTCAGATAGGTCCAAGTGCATTAAATTTGCTTCCAATTTATATTTTAAATGGGCCATAACCAGTTGTATATCTCAGGCTTAGCCCGGCCCGGTCCTTTTTCGAGCTTTGACTAGGCCCATTCAATCAATACATGCCGGTCCCTTTTTTATATATTTAGGGCAAAATGACAAAAATGCGCCCGAAATCGTGCTGCTTCTGCAGCACTATTTTAGAGACATTCTTGCCATTTTACCAAGTTCATAAAAGTCATATTTTTGACCAGACTGCCAGGTCAAACAGGCTGCGGGCTGGCCCGAGGCCCAAATGGCATATTCAAAGTCCGACCGACCCGGAGGACCGCGGACCCAGGGGCTGGGTAAGCGGACTTTTCGACGTGCAGGGCTTGGCGGGCTCGGGCCTGGTTTGGACATCTCCACCCCCCTCCCTCCCCAAAAACAGTCTCATTACAGTCCAGCCCACAATGCACAACACTTTCAACTAATTTGGGCCTTTACTTGGTTCTAGAAAATGCTTATTCCCCAGCCCAATACTTTATCTTCAAGCTAAAGAAAGTTGCCAAAACATGTGCAATCTGTCAAAATCCAAAATAGTGACATCACCCTTTCCATAATCTCTGAATCCAGATAAAATATTTTTGTTGGGCACAAAAAGTCTAAGTAACCTATCCTCCAAGTAAAAATCAAACAAAGTCCAAAAGAAAAAATATAAATAAATTATCCTATCATATAAGTTCTTACTTTGACAGTTGACTGAGAGTGTGTATATATATATATATATATATATATATATATATATATATATATATATATATATATATATATATATATACATATATATATATATATATATATAAATGATAAATTTTTAACAAGTTATCCATCAATCATTTATCACAACATCCTAAAAGAAGAAAGGCAATGGAGCTAATTACAATACTTTTTCTAACTTTGTTGCTTCTGGTTTTGAAATATGGTGCTTTTAGAGCATTTTATTCCATCTGGTGGAAGCCAAAGAAGCTTGAAAAGCAGTTAAAGAGGCAAGGGATCAAAGGAACTCCCTACAAGCTCTTGTTTGGGGACATTAAGGATCTTGTGAAGCAAATGACTCGAGCATGGTCCAAACCTATGAATATTAACCATCAAATATTAACCATCAGATTTCCTCTCGCGTTGATCCATTCACCCACGATATTGTCCAAAAATACGGTTTGTGATCAATTATGTAGTAACTTCACTGATACTCCCTCCGTTCTATAATAAATGTTGCACTTTCCGTGTTGGTCTGTCCAAAAATAAATATCGCCTTTCTAAATAAGGAAATGGTTCATATTTTGAATTGCAGGGAAGATAGCGTTCTTTTGGACTGGTACAACACCAAGAGTGACGATCATGGAGATGCAGTTGGTGAAAGAAGTTTTGTCCAACAAACAAGGAAACTTTCAGAAACCACCTCTAAATGATCTCATACTAATTCTAACAAGAGGGCTGACAACTCTAGAAGGCGAAAAATGGGCTGCACATAGAAGAATAATAAATCCTGCCTTTCACTTAGAGAAATTAAAGGTCTCTTCTACCAACATCTCGCTCTCTCTCTCTCTCTCTCTCTCTCTCTCTCTCTCTCTCTCATAGTTGCGAAAGACTAGCGCCTCTCTCGCCCGCCTCGCCGTTTTGGCGCCTATAGGGGTCGACCACCTTTTGGTTTTATGGCGGGCTGTTGTGCGCCTTTTAGGCCGGACGAGGGGTTTCTTGGTTATGGTGAGAGGCGTGAGGAGTATGCCTTTGTCAAAAGGCATAATAGTTATTTGTGTAGTGTTAAACTAGGTCATTTTGTAATTTTAGTTTTAATAATTTAACTTACCCAATGGGTTGTTTTGGGAAAATGGGGTAAAGATGGCTTGTGGCGTGCATGAGAAAGAAAGATATCCGTAATTTCTCTTGAGCGATCAAAAGAAAATAAGTGCGATAAATCAAGGTTCTAAAAAGCGCTAGGCGGATGCTAGGCGGCGGAGCCAGGCCTAGCGCCTAGGCGGGGACTAGTCGGGATTAGTCGGGGCCTAGGCGGGTTTTAGAACTAGGCGTTGGAGAGGGGCCTAGCGCCTAGGCGGGGCCTAGGCGCCCTTAGGCGGGGTCTTTTAGAACACTGCGATAAATAACAAATTAGAACGACGGCAAAGGAGTGGGACAAAACACTGCAAATTGCTTGCTTTTTTATTCTAATTTTTAAAGGAAGGTTTGCAAATTTTAATATGTTTAATAATTTAATTTGTTTTTTCGCTTTACTTTGGTTCTCCTTTGCCATTTGATGTTTTAACTATATCTTATGTTCATCGCAATGCATGAAATTATACATTTGAAATTATATATTCAAATTCACCTATTTCACGCTTTTAAACGACTACTGATTTGAACATAAAATGTGTTTTTTGTCTTAGAATTCTCACTTTTGGGTGTTTTAGTTGGGTTAAGTTGCTATTTACATGTGAAATTGTGTCCTTTATTTAATGCAAAATTCTTGTTCTTAACATGTTTAAACTTTGTTAAATATATTTTACATATATATTATTTTACTATTCCTTTTGTTCTATTTTACCGCATTCGGCCGCCTTTCAACCGCCTCGCCATTCGTCTTTTCTAGGAACTTCTCGCCCGCCTCTCGCCTTTCACCTTTAACAACTATGCTCTCTCTCTCTCTCTCTCTCTCTCTCTCTCTCTCTCTCTCTCTTTCTCTCTCTCTCCCCTCTCTCTCCCTCTCTCTCTCTCTGCTTTTGCTATAACTAAGCAGCATATTCTACTTGCTTTATGTTAAAGGGGATGATACCAGTATTTGCAACCAGTTGTGGCATTATGATAGAGCAGTGGAAGAAATCACTTGGTGCTGAAGAGACTTGTGAAGTCGATATGTGGCCTGAATTTCAAAATCTAACCGGAGATATAATATCACGGACAGCATTCGGAAGCAACTTTGAAGAAGGAAAGAAGATATTTGAACTACAAAAAGAGATGCAAGTGCTCGTAATTGAAGCCATGCAAACATTGTACATTCCAGGTTTAAGGTACAAAACAAAAGTCATATATTTTTCAGTTTCTAATAGTACTATAAATAGGTCTAATAAATTTGATTTAATGTATTATACAGATATATTCCAACAAAAAAGAATCAAAGAAGAAAGCAACTGAATAAACAAATTACCTCAATGCTCAGAATTTTGATCGAGAAGAAAGAAATCGCTATGCAATCTGGGGATTCCAGTAGAGATGATTTATTAGGCCTGATGTTGCAATCCAACAACCTGAACAACATAACACAAAATGATGCAAGTGGCTCAAAGGATACTCCGATGACAATGGAAGAGATTGTAGAAGAATGCAAAGCGTTTTACCTTGCGGGCCATGAGACAACATCAAGCTGGCTGACATGGACTATTATAGTCCTCGCAATGCATCCAGATTGGCAAGACAAAGCCAGAGAAGAAGTTTTCCAAATATGCAGGAAAAAGGATCCTGATTTTCAAGCCATAAACCACCTCAAAATTGTGAGTATTTTCCTATGTATTTTACTTGATATGGAACCCTTGGGGGTGGCCTCGGTAGCAGTGGCAGAGTCAGAAACTTTTCAAAATGGGGCAATATCACTAATTAAAAGGGGGTAAAAAATAGTGCTTTTTTGTTCTTTACTCAAAATTTCAATAAATTAGACTAAACCCCCAAAATTCTTGAAATATTTGAACTAGAAAAAAAAAAAAAATCAATGATTCTATAAAAGTAAAAATACGTTACCTGCAGGTTTCAATGATTCTATACGAAGTGCTGAGGCTATATCCACCTGTAATTGCCCTATATCAACATACAAATAAGGATACTCAGCTAGGAGAAATCTGCATCCCTGCTGAAGTAGGAATTACGCTTCCAATATTGCTCATCAATCACAGCACAGAAGTTTGGGGAGACGATGCACAAGAATTTAAACCAGAAAGGTTCTCCGAAGGAATTGCCAAGGCAACAAAAGATCAGACAGCTTTTCTCCCATTTGGATGGGGCCCGAGGACTTGTATTGGCCAGAATTTCGCTTTGATAGAAGCCAAAGTTGCATTGTCTATGATTTTACAGAACTTCTCTTTTGAGCTCGCTCCGTCCTATGCACACGCTCCTAAAACTGTTATGACTCTGCAACCACAACATGGAGCTCAGATTATATTGCACCAGCTTAAATGCTGAAACGGATTAGTTAATCTGCATGTCAAAGGTTTTCGCACTGTGTGTGTGTGTGTGTTCTAATAATCCAATCTCGCATCATAGAAAAAATTCTATTCCCAAGAATGGTGCAAGATTATGCATTACTAGTATTGATTAATATATGAAAGGTTATTGACAAAGATAATCACCTGTTTGTTTCTTCTCTTTTCTCGAATCAATCAAAAGTTTTAATCTTTAATGAGCATAATTCATGATCTCATTGAACTTGCACTTCCATAACCAAATGCAACTCGTGCTTGGGCTGTCAGTGGTAAAAGGAAAGAAGGTGTTATTGATACAGAAAAAATATATGCAGAGGGCAAATTTCAGGCACATTTTTTATACGGAAGGGCAGTAACATGTACTCTTAAAAACATACTCCCCCGTCCCATAATGATAGTCTCATTAGACTATTTAAACATTTTAACTACTTATTTTAACCTAAATGTGGTTAGGTTATTACTCCATTGCTCCTTCCTGGTCGACTCTCATCCTCTCCTCTCTTCCTCTTATTCGGCAATTTCGAAAGTTGAATGATTTTAACCTAACAATTTTGGAAATGGGACAAACAAAAATGGCAATCGGAACATAATTATGGTACAGAGGGAGTATTTAACAAAATGCAACTTACAAGTGTGAAACATCATACCTTCATTTTTATTTTCTTTAATGCTTTTCCTAATCAATCACAGAATGGATCTTGTAACCAATCTATGCCTAGATCAAAAAGGGAGATAATACAAACAAAAAAAATTGCCCAGTATAAGAAAGTTTAGCATATGAACTGTTTGTAGCGATTATCCCACATCGGGAATTAACTAGCCAAGCATTTAATTCCCGATGTGGGATAATTGCTCCAACATGAACTAATTAATTTTGATAGAGCAATAATAACTGAGAGAAAGATAGGTGGACAGAGGGGCAACGGAGATCGAAGATTATCAAAGATTTAAATCCATCACTTTAAACAGAGAAACGCGGTGGAGATCGAAGCTGGAAATATTCATTCCGGCATTCTCAACCGCGATTTCTCTGTTTAAGGAGATGAATTTCAAATCAAACCGCCGCAACTCCTACGCAGAAGAACAAAAAGGATTCTTTGAGGTTTTAGGGTTTAATAAAGGGAGTTGTTATATAAAGTAGGGGATGGCCAAACCAGCTGGCCAGTTCCGGCCCGATTCATACGGACCAATTCGTGGGTGAAATGGGTTGAAATTCGTGAGCCCGTTTGATAAAATGGGACTAAACCCGGCCCGTCCCATTTCAATTTCAGATGTCCAAACGGATTTTTCTATTTTTATTTTATTTTAAAAAAAAAAAATGAGAAAAAAATATGGAAAAAATAAAAAGTAATTTAGTATTTAATAAGCTATTTTTAAAATAAAAAATCACTTAAACATAAGAAAATTAGTTGTTTTATATATAAAAAAAGGTAGAAAAAAACTAAAAAAATGAAAGTATATAAAAGAAAAGAGGGATAGACTACCCTTTATTTTTATTTTATTTTTTAAATTTTTTATTGACTAGAAAATAATATTTTAGACTTTTTTTATAACTAATATTTTTTACAAATTGATATATAAAAAAAAGATAAAAAAAACATAACAAATGAAAGTATATAAAATAAAAGAGGGACGGACTACCTTTATTTATTTATTTTTATTAATTCTTTATTGATTAGGAAATAATATTTTAGACTTTTTTTATTACTGATATTTTTTATAAAAATGTATATAAAAAAAGATAGAAAAAACTAAACAATTTAAAGTATACAAAATAAAAGAGGGACGGACTATCATTTATTTAGTTTTATTTTTTATTAATTTTTTATTGACTAGAAAATAATATTTTAGACTTTTTTTATTACTGATATTTTTTACAAATATGTATATAAAAAAGATAAAAAAAAAAAAAAACTAAACAAATGAAAGTATATAAAATAAGAGAGGGACGGACTATCCTTTATTTTTTATAAAACAAACAGGTCCATACCAATGTTACTGCCGAAGTCACTTGGTTCCAAAACTTACTCTCTAAGCTAGGTATCACACTACCTCCTGCTCCATTCATATATTGTGATAACCTTGGTGCTACTAGTTACTTAGTTAAACCTAATTTCCACTCTCTATGAAACACCTTGCCCTTTCATTTCACTTTGATCGAAAAAATAGTACAATTTGCGCTCCTTCGGGTTTAACACATTTCGGGCAATGACCAACTTGTAAATGTTCTCACCAAACCACTCTCTCGTGTTTGGTTATCTTTTTACTGGTTTTCAAGATTGTACTTCTTCTTAGATCGCCCATCTTGAGGGGGGCTATTGGAGATGTAGCTACCAATGTGGCTACACGAGCGACTATATCTGGTTCACATGAACACAGGAGTCAATCCGGCTCAAGACTCTCATAGGCCGAACTATGTTACTTGATCACCACTTCTTGTAAAGATTGTGTATATCTTTTAATTGATTATAATTATCTTTATCTTAGTAAACTAGTATTTTATATTTAGGTAGGAGATCTCATTAATTATAACTATTGTACTATATAAATACATTATTTGTGAATAATAAAGTTAAGTTTTGCCCTTCTATACATACCATAAATATGATTTACAATCTAAAAATATACATTATCTCTGTTACATTGAATGAATGATGAAGTTATAAAACCTAATGGGCTTTGGCCCAGTGGTACTGGCGTTGCTTTGGTGGCCTCCCGAAAGGGAGGTCACCGGTTCGATTCCCCTCAAGGAGAATCCTTGTGGTTATTGTTCCTATCCTGGGTTTGGGGTCGCAGGAGTCCCAGCACATTCATTGGTTAAGGAAGCGGCATTCTTGAGAACACGCAGCCTCGGTGTGTGGAGTTCAACTAGCGTTGTAGGAAGGCTCAGGGAGGAGTATAAGGGTGCGCCACGCTGGGCGTATCCGCAATTTCATTGGGATCTGTGGGGCGGTAGTAATGGTCAGGGAATAATCCGAAATGAGTGGTAACCAAAAAAAAAAAAAAAAAAAATGATGAAGTTATAAAATTCAATACTCCGTTTGATTTTGGAGGATAATTTGTGTAGGTGGTAGTTGGCCATGTGAGTGGTCGAGATGGCATGGATGAACTTTATATTGGATAGGATTGTGATAGATTTATTAAATATTTAACAGGTGTTAAGCTTTTCTAGTTCCATCATCCTTTCAAGGACAATCATGTCATCAATTCAATTAGACAAATACGTTAGTGTAACGGAGATGACAAATGAGTGTAGGATGAAAGTCATATTTGTGGTGGGAGATTGTATATTTATGTTCTTAAATTAAATTATACGGTTACATGCAAATATGTCCTTAAACCGCTTAAATAGGATTATTTTTTTCCCTAAGCAACCACTCAAGACGGCATTTAATTTCACAAGTCCCCTTAACACAGTATCTTCATTCATGTCACTTCAAAGTCATTTCTCTCTCCTCCATCTCAGCTTCACGTCATCGGTCATCAATAACACAACTCCAAACAATTTTATCTTCATTCATGACAAAAGTCATCAGTTTCTCTCTCCTACTTTTTATTATACCTCATCATATTTTCTCTTTCCTACTCATTTATATTATAATTAATATATTTTATTTTTTAATTATAGAGAGTGATAAAATATTAATAATGGTAGTTTTTTCAATATTCTTGTATTTTTATTATTTTTTATATGTTAATTGCAATTTTTGTGAAAAAAATTAATTTCAAAATTTTGACACGTTTCACATGGTAATTGGTCAATTGCCTTGATTTTTCTCTTTTCCATGCCGTGAACCACGATTTCTGTCAAACCCAAAAATGAAAAAGTCATCCATGACTTTATAAAAGTCATGATTGGAAGAGTTTTAAGTTGCCACATAGGCTCATGCCATGACTAAAGTCAATGACCGTAAATGCTCTAAGTCCAAACAAAATGCTATAAAAATTCACCTAATTTTCTAATATTCACATACAAGCTTAGACTCAAATCAAAATTTCATGTAAATTCATTACCCCATTGATCCAGTCAAATATAATTTTTAAATACCCAAAAATGCCCCCACTCCCTTAGACAAAACCCTCCCCTCCTCTCCTTTCATTCAAACACAAACTTACACACACTTTCTCTCTTCTTCTCTCACCAGCAAAAAAAAATTACTTTCTCCTTACCTAAAAGATTGTCATGTTGTATATTTTGCAATTATTAAGAAAGAGTTTTATCTTCTTGTACCTTAATAGATTTGCACTAACATTCATGTCTAAGTTTAGAAATAGGACATAATTTTTGGGACAAGTCAAAATGACAAATGAAACAATCTTTCAGGGAGGGAGGAAGCATTATCAATATATATGTGTGAAATATGAAAATTATTTTTATATATCATTTATATTAATTAAAAAAATGTTATAATATTCAATAATGAAGACTTTAAAATGGGTTCATTTATGTGACACATTTCTTATTTTGTTTTTTTAATAAATATAAAAAAATCAAACTTTAGTGAAGGTCATCTATATCTATATGACACAATTTTTTATTAATATAAGAAATTATAACAATTTTTTTTTAAATGTGCGTGAATTAGAAAAAATAATTTTTTATATTTGTTGAAAAGGTAAAAAAATGTCACATATATGACCCTTAATTTAAGTCTATTAATAAATTAAAAATTATATATTAAAAACAATTTTCATATTTTTCACACAAATATACTTTTATTGTAACTATTAAATTATATTTATTTTATCAATTTTGAATATATATAAATACTATATAAGGAAAATAATTGGAAAGTTTGTTAGTTCTCATTATTTTTGACTGAATAAGTATTATATCTTTTAAAATTATACTTTAATCAAAATCATTATTTGTTTTTAAAAAAACATTTTTTATTATTTAGATGATATGTTTATGCGCGACTTTTTCATGCAAATACGTCCTAATACTTTGAGTTACATGCATATATACCCCTTCAATTCTTCATCGGAAATTCCACATATGCATTTATTTTCTTGTATACATGCAAAAAAATCAAAAAAAAAAAAAAAAAAAAAAAAAACTAAGCATTCTAGTAAGCAATTTCATCCATTTTTTCTGGATAACTAAGGGTATATCTGCAATTTCACGTAGTTACCTTAGGGGCAAAACTCCTAATTAAGTCGTTTCTTAAACATATTTGCATGTTTTAAATAAAATTGAGACTTCATTAATTAATACTCAATTATTTAATAAAAACTCTCTTAAATAATATTTTTAGTCGGCCCCGAATCGGAGACAACGTGTTAAATTAATAATTCGCTAATATTATATAATAATACATTTTTTATTACATATTTAGACCCCATATGAAATATAAATTAATAATATATATACATTCAATACATTAATGATTTATGAAATTTTTTTTTTTGAAAAATGATTCAATTGTCTTCAGTTTTTTAGTAAAATCAATACATTGATCATAAGAAGCATAATAAAGTGGGAGATTGAAGGGCTTTATAAATTGGGTAATTAATTAATATAACATTGAACAATGAAGCAAAGTGGGAAATTGAATGGTGCTTTAAAAAATTCACACCACGCCCATTATGTAACAGTACCAAATCCACCACGTATCTAGGAACAGATGTATAAATCAAGGAAAAAGGTGACTTCCCTGTAGCCGAATGTACTGCACTGTTATAAGCAAACTCCACCTGTGGCAACGTTAAATCCCACTGTTTTGGTTTGTCCCCACAAACACTCCTAATCATGTTTCCCAATGTCCGGTTAGTAACTTCCGTCTGCCCGTCCGTCCGCGGATGTGCTGTAGAACTCCTATTCAGCGAAGTGCCGAACATACGCCATAAAGTAATCCAGAAGTGGCTCAGAAATTTGGTGTTCCTGTCCGAGGTAATGGACCTAGGAACTCCATGCAGTCGCACAATCTCCCTGAAAAATAACTTTGCAATATTGGATGCATCCGCCGTCTTCTTGCAAGCAATAAAATGGGACATCTTGGAAAATCGGTCCACCACCACAAAGACAGAACCCACGCCCCGCTATATACGAGGCAAACCCAAAACAAAGTCCATGGATAGATCTAGCCAAATATCATCCGAAATAGGTAGAGGTAAATAAAAATCAGTATTTTGGGACTGACCCTTAAAAACCTGACAGATATAGCATCTCCTAACAATCGAACTCGCGTCCTTTCTCAGATGAGGCCAGAAATAACGCTCCTCCAAGCCTGCAATAGTCTTGTCTCGTCCCAAATGTCCACTAAGACCTCCACCATGTAAATCTCGAATCAGTTTCTCCTACAAGGAAGAAATAGGAATGCACAACCGGTCCCCTTTAAACAGGAAACCATCTCGGATATGAAAATCTGCACTCGGATGTTTTCCCACACACTTCGACCATATCTCCATGAAATCTGCATCCTCCTCGTACAAGTCTTTTAGCAAGTCGAAACCCACAACCTCCTGAGATAAAGTGAGCAACAAAGAAGCCCTCCTGCTCAAAGCATCCGCAACCTTGTTTTGAACTCCTGACTTATGCTGAATAATAAAAGGGAACTTCTGCAAATAGCTAACCCAGCGAGCATGCATTTTGTTTATCACTTTCTGACTTTGCAAGAACTTCAAAGCAAGATGATCAGAAAACAGAATAAACTCCATCTGAACCAAGTAATGCTCCCATTGTCGCAAAGCCCAAAAACTGCATAAAACTCCTGATCATAAGTACTCCACTTCTATCGAGCCTCACTCAACTTCTCACTGAAGAAAGCCACCGGACGCTTTTCTTGTGAGAGAACAGCCCCAACTCCCACGCCACTAGCATCACACTCCACCTGAAATATCTTGTCAAAATCTGGTAGGGCTAGAACTGGTGCGGTGCAAAGCTTTTCCTTGATGAGGGAAAAACTCTGATCTTGCTCAAATCCCCATTGAAATTTCCCCTTCTTCAGACACTCGGTAATAGGTGTAGTAATGGTGCTGAAAACACGCACAAACCTCCTATAAAAGGTAGCCAAGCCATGGAAATTGCGCACCTCCGTGACTGATTGTGGGACCGGCCAATCCCTTATCGCCCTCACCTTCTCCTCATCAACATGAATCCCATCCTCACCAACAATAAATCCCAGAAAAAACAATTTGTTGGTGTAGAATATACCTGGTTCATCAGCCTCATGAAGGTGCTAGGGGCATTAGATAATCTGAATGGCATGACTAGCCACTCATAAAGACCATCCTTGCTCTTGAAGGTTGTTAGGTCCAATTGGCAAGAAAATAGGCTAGAGGGGGGGTGAATAGCCTTTTTACTATTTTAAAAGAAAATACCTTGAAGGTCAAAGTCACTAAACGGAAGATTGTAAATTAGTCAGTAAGCACAGCGGAAAGTTTGTGACTTAGTTTAAACTCACACAAAATCAGCGAGATGTTATTTAGAGCTTGGTTTTAACACGAGGTATTTCTTAAAGCTTTATATAGTGCAACTTGTTTGGTATAGGGAAAAACTTATGAATCAGTAAGATGAAATGTTGTAATCATTAATAGAGATTGACTGGCAAGATGAAAGTAAAGCAAAGTAAGGTAAAGACAAGGACACGGTATTTGGAGAGGTTCACAACGTGAATGCTGCTACGTCCTCTACCAAGTTTGGTCAGAACTTGGATTTGGAGAGAAGTTTACTATCAGTTGGTCCTAGTCTATTACAATAGCGGCCTTGCTATTCTGAGGATTCAAATCTAGGATCTACTGATGGATCGTAAGACAAAAACTGACCAAGTGTTTTTGAGCGGCAAGTAATGAACTTATCTCACTCAGGTGTGTGTGTGTGTGTGTGTTTCTCAATCAATGCATTCCAATGATTGTCTTGTTAGGGAATGCTTACAAATTTGATTGAGTTGTGCACGAGTGTATGTCCCTAATAAAGTCTAATGATTTTCTGGACTTGAAGGCTTGAGCTTCATTGAATGCTTCAAGCACAATCTCTTCAATGCAACAACCAACCGTCTTTAATGCAGCAAAGTCTTCAATATATACTTGGAGAGAGAAGATCTATGTTTCCGTTGAAGGGTAGATTCGGAATTTAAAAATTACGGTTGGTAGGTGAGGATCAATTAATGCCATATCTTTTGCAATTAATGCGGGAGATTTGGGATAAGGCATTTCGGCGTTGTCCAGCGGGTAAAGACCCCTTTGTCCCAACCGGTTACCTGCAACACGCAGAGTCGCAGACAAAGGACAAAGTAGAGCGTTGTTAGTTGTTACTGGAAGACTGTCTATTGAAGAAAGTCATCGCGAGTTCCAGTTACCTATCTGCTGAAAGATGTTGCTGAGTAGTGTTCTCTTCTGCTGGTCACCATACTGATCTCACCAGCAGGTTGTCAACCTGCAAGACTTAATACACTAGCACAGAAGGCATCAACAAGAGATCCAAAAATAAAATCTAATTAAATTAGGGGTCTCTAACTAGCCATGTGATTGGAATTAAGCAATTCTGAGTCCACATATATTTTTGACCCAACAAAGGTTGTCTTCCACTCATCTCCAGGTCCGATCCGAATCTGATGGTACCCACTGCGCAAATCCAACTTCGTAAACACCTTAGAGCCGGATAACTCATCAAGCATGTCCTCCAAACGAGGGATAGGAAATCTGTACTTGATGGTGATCTTGTTGATGGCCCTGCTGTCAACACACATACGCCATTAATTCCCTTTCTTTGGCACAAGAAGGACTGGTACTGCACACGAACTCATACTCTCCCTGATGAACCCCTTCCGCAACAAGTCTTCAATCTGCTCCCTAAGTATCTCATTCTCCTTAGGGCTCATGCGATAATGCTGGAGATTTGGCAGACTAACTCCCGGAATCAAGTCAATCTGATGCTGAATGTCCCTCATAGGAGGAAGATCGTTAGGTAACTCATCAGAAAGCAACTCCTGAAACCCTGAAAGAAGTTTTTCAATATCCCTCGGCATCCCGATCTCCACACTAACGGAACCCAACAACCCTTTAACCACTATCGGACAAAAGAACTCTGCTTCATCAATAGCTGCTGCCAGATCTTTCTCGTTCTGTATGAGCATCACGACCGGTTTCTCCTTCACAACCTGTTTCTCAAAATGCAATACAGGAGCTATAGCAATTTTATGTTTATCCCATGTGAACATCAACACATTATCCCTACCTCGATAAGTAATATCGTGATCATACTGCCACGGGCGACCAAGCAATATGTGACATCCGTCCATACTCAGGACGTCACAAACAACCTCCTCCTTATAATGCTTGCCAATGGAAATAGGGACCCTGGAAGTTCGTGTTACTCGGAGTTCTGAACCTTTATTCACCCATCTCAAACTATAAGGATTATCATGAGGTTCAGTCTTTAAACCTAGAAATTCAACCAATTTCTGCTAAACAAGATTTTCAGTACAACCATTATCAATAATCATATTACATACCTTGTTCTTAATAGAACAGTGTGCTCTCAACAGATTCTTCCGTTGGCCCTCGTCTTTGGAAGAAAGCAGTATTTGTTGAAGCACACACCCGACCCTCTCCTCAGAATCCTCTTCAGCAAATTCGACCCCTTCATACTCATCAACTTCGGGTTCTTCCTCATCGTACTCATGCAAAACTGCAGCAGTTCTCCGGGTGGGGCAAACATTCGACCTGTGGCCATGTCCCTGACAACGAAAACACTTATCTCATGTTGGTTTGGCGTACGGATTTGCTATTTTCTGTGTTGGAGCCTTGTTCCCTGTGCTACTACTAGCACTGACTGTACTCTTGGCCTGCGGAGTTGGGTCCTTATCGACTACTGCTTCAGAACTACCCTGTTGAGGAAACCTGCGAAAAGGGGTAAAACTTTTCGAATTCGACTTCTCCATAAGTTCAACTTTCAAAGCCATAGTGGAAGCGTCCGTCAAAGTCCACACCTGATGTAAACCCATCTTTTCCTGTATTGAACTCTTCAACCCATTAATATAACGAGCAATTCTCTGATCCTCGGTCTCTTCAACCCTAACCCGCGCTGTATACCTCTGAAATTCAGTAGTATATTCATCAACCGTTCTCTTACCCTGCACACAGTTGAGATACAGTTTATACAAAGTCTGCTCATAATCCGCTGGCAGAAATCGCTCCGAGAAATCACGCTGCTTCGATACGCCTCCCAGGGTTTTAATGGGCCCCTTCCCTTGTCGTCGCCTCTGACCAACAAGTTTTTCCCACCAAACCTAATGTAAAGTAAACGCAGCGAAACTAAAATAAAATAAGATAATCGATTCAATCCTCGCAAAAGGAGTAAAATCGATTAACAAACAAAAGGGATATGATTAAAATCTCGCAAAAGAATTTAACCTAATAATCAACCAAAGAAGATTATTCTGCAAGCCAATGAATTGACTTAATAAGAAATTCCTAAGAGAATCTTCTGCAAGCTAAAAAGCTAAAGGGAAAATCCACAATTACAAAGCAATTAATTTTATTAATAAAAAATAGTCTAATTTTCGAAATAAAACTTTAGGCCTATTTTATAGTGCCCATAAAACTTGAAAAACACTCCTAAACCTTCTAGAATTACTCCTAACCTATATGGTAACTTAATAGGACTCAAAAACTAGTAAATCTCCTCAAAATCTACTCTAAAATCACCTATAATCATCCTATAAAAGTTAATGATGAAAATAAGAAATAAAATATAAACTACAACAAATTAAATTCTAAAATACTAATTAAAATACAATAATTAATATATTTAACGTTGTCAAATATTCCTTGGACCGGATTACATCAAAACCGCAGCAGTACTCTTCAATCGGATCGCCACCATCTTTACCTGTTTATTCGTAGGTACCTCCATAACCTCGAAGAAACGATCAACGTCATTCTGCCAATCAAGAAAATCCTCAATACCCATGGTTCCATAGAATAACATAATATCAGCCTTGATCCTATAATCCTGGCGGTGTCGATTACCACCCTGACCCGGCTCATCATCACTATCAACCTCATCATCGAAATTGGAACTAGAATCCTCTTCATCCCGATTTTCTGTCCTCCTAGGGCGTCGACCCTGTTCAACCTCCCTGTCTCTCTCGCCACCACGATTTCGATTAGCACGAGCGTTTTGACCCTATTGAGCAGCCACCAACGCCGCAATCTGTGTTGTCAACGCAGCAATAGCGGTGGTTATACCATCGATATCTGCTTTTGTTGCTTGACTCCCATAACGAATCAGTGATGAAAGACAGGATAAATCCTGCTCTGATACCAACTGACGCAGCACGGAAGCGATAGATTCGTGAATAGCGCACTAAACACAAGAGTTCACAAGCGATGAACCCTAGAAATACAAAAACTGGAATCCACCAGAAAAAAGAGAAAACTCTTCAAATTAAATCATCAAAAACTGTGTTTAATCATGCCCTAAAAGTGTTTAAATACTTCCCCAAAACCCTAAGACGAAATAGCAAAACAATGACTAAAATAACCCCAACTTAATGTTCAAAAATTAGTAAAACAGAATTAAAACGAAATAAGGAAACTCGTCAACGACGCGAGGCGCCCGCCTGGGAAAGGGCCAGCCGCCCGCCTGGAGTCCAGTGTCCCCGTTGCTTGATGTCGTCCATCTGAGGCGCCCGCCTGGAAGGCTTCATGCGCCCGCCTCCCCTCCAGTAACATTGGCCGTGTTTGTTCCACCTTGAGGCGCCCGCTTGGGCTTGGATGAAGCGCTCGCCTGGATGCTAGAAGAACCACCTCCGTTGAAGCTATGCGAGGCGACCGCCTGGTGTCGAGTGGGGCGCCCGCCTGGGCTGCTGTAGTCGTCTCCTTCGTCTCTAACATCATAGGGGCAACCATTTCGAGACAAAAAATAAATTAAATGGAAGAAGTGAGAGAGAGAGATTGTAGACTGAGCTAAAGAGGACAAACTTCAATGGCAGGAGAATTAGCATAAATCCTAGTAAAATTAAGGTAAGGGAAACGACATTAATCGAAATAGGAACAAAATTGAAAGAGGATTTATCGAATTTTTTGGAACAGATGTGCGAAGGTGGAGTAGATTGATGATTAGAGGCCGGCGGTGATTGTCTTCCCCTTCTCCTCCTCCACTGTACAATACTATCGGCGGCGTTTGTAGCAGAGGGCGTGGATGTTAGGGGGAAGGGGGAGGCGACGACGGCGATTGTGGAGAGGGAGAGAGTGCGTAGGGAGTAGAGAGCGAGAAGAAGATGAGCGGTCGGAATACAAAAGGTTTGGCTTTAACGTTGTCAAAATACCAGCATTGTAATTACAAATTTTACTGGACATTAAATTACTTACCTGCCATTATTTTGAGCGCGAAAATGAGTGCTTGCACTTGTCTCATTATATAGGTATAGATGGTAAAAGTAAAAAATGTTTGAAAAAATAAGTTAGGCCTTTAATCAAACATAAGCAGTCCTTTTAACTCCCAACGATTGCCATCACCACCACTCTTCATCAGGCTCATCTCAATAAGTACAGAGGTCCTGTGCGAAATGAGAATATGAGGTCCCAAATTGCAATTTGTCCTCTAAAAAAATTAACACAATAATCTGTTATATATATATATATATATATATATATATATATATATATATATATATATATATATATATATACTCCCTCCGTCCCACAATAATATGTAAACTTTCTATTTTGGGCGTCCCACAATAATATCTAACTTTCCCTAAATGGAAAGGAATCTTTACTATTCCCTCCACTCATTCTCTCTCCTACATTATTTTAATACTCACATCACCATTATAATTTACTATTCTCTCCACTCATTCTCTCTCCTATTTTATTTTCACACTCACAACACTTTCAATATAATATTTCCTCCTTAATTTCCGTGCAAAACCCAAAAGTCCATAAATCTATGGGACCGAAGAAGTATATATTTAATGGACATAAATAAAATTGGGTATCTTAAAAATTTGAAGCCCCATACAAAGAAACCTAATGTTTCTGAGCCGATCCTGCCCCTCTTGCACTGACAAACTGTCAGACAAGAAAGCAGCAAGCAGCACAATCGATTACCAATGAATGGTGCTACATTTGTACAGAAAAATAAGGTGGTGTACTTGCAAACAGCACACAGATTGGAAGTTGTACTGTACAACACTAACGAATTTCCTGTAAAAATTACTAGCAGTACCCCGTGCGATGCACGGCGATATAAGATTTTTTTTTAATTTACAAAAAAAAAAAGAAATTGATTGTGATGAAATTATAAGTATAAGTGAAGAAGTAAAACAACAACTTTTTAAATTTACACATTAACAATTTTAATTATAATGATCAAAATATAATGATAACTGATAATGAAAAATGAAATATTTTTTGAAATACATTGCAATTTAATTACACATGACTCAAATAAAAGTCTCTTAGTATACATTCTCAACTACTTTCTTATATACAACATCCGATAACATTTGTGGACCAAAAGATCAATCAAATATGAACCAAAATTGATCATTTATTTGAGACAGATGTAGTAATAATATTATTTCTTACTTAAACATACAGTTTCTACTTAAAAAATACGATATTTACCTTTAAGTGAAATAAATAAAGAAAAGATTATTTCCTCCAATCTGTAATAAGAGGCACACATTTTTATTTTGATAGTCTCGTTGATAAATTTTATTATTCAAAATGAAATTTTTATAATTATTTTTATTCAATTGTCTCTTTTAGTCAAATGTTAAATATTTTCACTAAATAGAGAGAAGATAATATATTTAAATAATTATTAAATATAATTACTAAAATTAGTATATTTCTCAAAAAAATATTTCAAATGCAAATTAAATTTTCTTTTGCTTATTCATTTTTTTAGACGATTAAATAGGGTGAGTGTTCAAATAAGTTGTTAAATCACTTCATTTAATTTAATACTCTTACATTTTAATTTTTAATTTCAAAACTCTCTCTGCCTCCCTTATTTCTCTTTCCTTCAAACATTGCTTCTCTCTCTCTCTCTACCTCTCTCTCTCTCTCTCTCTCTCTCTCTCTCTCTCTCTCTCTCTCTCTCTCTCTCTCTCTCTCTCTCTCTCTCTCTCTCTCTCTCTCTCTCTCTCTCTCTCTCTCTCTCTCTCTCTCTCTCTCTCTCTCTCTCTCTCTCTCTATATATATATATATATATATATATATATATATATATATATATATATATATATATATATATATATCTACATCTCTACCCAATCTCTAGCTTTCTTTCTCTACCCATCAATGGCGCCACCCTACCACCGTCACACCTTAAAAACGTCAAGACACCACTCGTTCTGAAAGAGATTCCAATCCTCAAAAACTCTCAAGAAAATCAAGACTCCCAATCTCAATCTGACGACCAAACCCAAACCCACTACCGCCGCCCATCGCCTCCATTTATCCCTCCTTCTCCAAACTACTCCCGACCGGCTTCCTCAATCCTCATTCCTAAGATCCAAATTCAACCCTCTCCTCCTTCCAAAGTCAAAATTCCTAGCCAAATTTCATCTTTTCTAACACTCTCCTTCGCCAATTTAATCCTTTCTTCAAATCAACAATCTTCTCCAATCCTCTCCATGACCACTTTCTATAAACCTAAACCACCCTTTGAATACTTCATTATAGGGTAAAGCAAGGTTCAGATCTGTAAGTGATCAGGTAAGAAGATAACTCCGCCATGGCTGCAACCTCGGTTGCAATATCAAAGATCTACATCCGGAGATTGCCAAGCCAAGAAACGAATAACCCTGATTACCTGAGTCTACTCATCAAACAGAGAGAGTAATAAACTTCGTGTGTGAAAGTGTGTGCTTCAGCAAGTTTTGGTGTGTAACTATGTGCTTGTGTGTGTGTTTATGTTTCCTTCGGCTTTATGTGTGTCCGTGTGTTTGTGTGTGTTTTTTAAATATTGAGAAAGTATGAGGAGAGAAGAAAGAAGGAATAGGCTGACTTTTTTAAATGAGTAGAGGACAACATGTGAAAATGTGCACCTTTGCCTAATCCAATCAAAACACATGCAAATTTTTAAAAAATGATCTAGTCAACAATCTAAAATGTATTCAGCAAGCTAATCTAATGTAGAGCTTCTCTTGCAAGTTAAAGCACTAAAATAGAAAATTCATCCATGAAAATCGATAAATATTTGTCTTATTTAAAGCAATGGGAAATGTGCACCTTTGCCCAATCCAATCAAAACGCATGCAAATTTTAAAAAAAAATGATCTAGTATGATCTAGTCAACAATCTAAAATGTACTCCCTCCGTCCCAGAAAATGCTTCACCTTTTACCCAAAATGGCGTCCCGTTTGAAGCTTCACCTTTCCTAAAATTGAAAAGTTTTATTAATATTCTATTATACCCGCTCACTATTTCCTCCACTCATTCTCTCTTCTAATTCACTATTACACTCACAACACTTTTTAAATTTACTATTTCCTCCACTAATTCTCTCTCTTATTTTCAAATTACACTCACAACATTTTTTCTTCCCACCTATTTTCTTAATTTGCGTGTCGAGCCAAAAATGGTGAACCATTTCCCGGGACGGAGGGAGTATTCAGCAAGCTAATCTAATGTATAGCTTCTCTTGCAAGTTAAAGCAATAAAATAGAAAATTCATCCACGAAAATCGACAAATATTTGTCTTATTCAAAGCAATGGGAAATGTGTACCTTTGCCTAATCCAATCAAAACGCATGCAAATTTTAAAAAAAATGATCAAGTCAACAATCTAAAATGTACTCCCTCCGTCTCAGAAAATGCTTCACCTTTTACCAAAAATGGCGTCCCGTTTGAAGTTTCACCTTTCCTAAAATGGAAAAGTTTTATTAATATTCTATTATACTCACTCACTATTTTCTCCACTCATTCTCTCTCCTAATTTACTATTACACTCACAACACTTTTTAAATTTACTATTTCCTCCACTAATTCTCTCTCCTATTTTCAAATTACACTCACAATATTTTTTCTTTCCACCTATTTCCTTAATTTGCGTGCTGAGCCAAAAATGGTAAACCATTTCTTGGGACGGAGGGAGTATTCAGCAAGCTAATCTAATGTAGAGCTTCTCTTGCAAGTTAAAGCAATAAAATAGAAAATTCATCCATGAAAATTGATAAATATTTGTCTTATTCAAAGCAATGGGAGCAAGTACTTTTTTTTAATCACAAAAAATGATAAAGAGAAAAGAAAGAGTAGGGAGCAAGTACTTTATTTTCTCGTGGAGTGTGCATACATACAATTGTCAAAGTTTTACATATACGTGTCATTTTCTCTTTGCCAAATAAAACAAATGGAGTTCATGCACACATTAACATCAGCAAGCATCTTTTCTTGATAGACTAAATTTTTGTCTCATTCAAAGCAATGAAAAAAAGACAAATTTGCCCTTAATTGTGATAACATTTACCACTTCCTTCCTTTAATATATATAGAGATGAATTATACATTTCCGAAAATACCCTTAATGATACTTTCCATTTTTGTTGCCATTGAAAGCGACATTTTTGAGCGGACTTTTTTCATTTATGGAATGCAATCTTGTTATAAGATATAGATAGATGTACATGAATTCTACACATCAATCATTTTCTTAACCATATCAAAACACGCAATTCGGACCGTCAATATGTGCATGCTTAGACCATCATGTTTACTGTGTTTTTAACATCTAAATTTTTTCAACACTCACTTTAACACTCTACATCATTTTCTCTCTTTCACCTAATAATTCAATACACCATTCAATTTTTAACCCACAATAGTTTTGTTTAATAAAATTCAACACTCTTTCAACTCATCATCCTATATCCCAACACTAAAGCATTTCCTGTAAAAATTATGTACATGAATTCTACACATCAATCATTTTCTTAACCATATCAAAACACGCAATTCGGACCGTCAATATGTGCATGCTTAGACCATTATGTTACTGTGTTTTTAACATCTAAATTTTTTCAACACCCACTTTAACATTCCACAACATCTTCTCTCTCTTTCACCTAATAGTTCAATACCCCATTCAATTTTTAACCCACAATAGTTTTGTTTAATAAAATTCAACACCCTTCCAATTCATCATTCTATACCCCACCACTTTTATTTTATTTTATATTCTTTATTTTTATGATTAGTAAAATAATAATAATTATTATTATCATTTATAATTAAAAAATACTTCATACTTAATTAATTTTTTTAATTGCAATTAAATAAATACGAAAAATGACGATAATTTTTATTAAAAAAATACTTCATACTTGATTAAAAGTAATACATCATTGCAATTAAATAAATACGAAAAATGATGATAATTTATAATGAAAAAGAGGTTTTTTTTCTGTGTCCAAATCAAATAAAAGAGGAATCTATTTAAAGAGAAAAAAAATTATGAGTTTTGGTGTGAAAATTTTTTTTTAAAAAAAAAATTGATATAAGATAATTGTCTTTGAAAAATTCAGATGATTTTAAACAAAAAAAAAAATCAGTGACCAATCAGCAAACGACAAGTGGCCATATCAGGAAAAAAGAAAAAAAAAGTAAAAAAGCAGTGCCAGACGCGCCTAGATAGGCGACGCCGCCATTTTTGGCCCAATCGGGTGGCGCCACGTGGCAAGAAACGGGCCCCACCTCTTTTTTCAACACCTATTAAATTTATTCAACAAAAAAAAAATCAACTACTTAAAAATGTTTCAACACCCTACAATGGATTCAATAGTTTAAAAAAAAAAAAAATCAACACCTCCATTGTAAATGGCCTTATCCAATGGGGAAAAATGACTACTCGTCATGACCACTCATCATCACAGTTTTTCCCTATGATAATAAATCAGCAGAAAAAAAAATGCCATATTCCAGATGGAAAAGGAATGTTTAGCTAATTATACAAATAAAATATGAACCGGAATCCTTCATTATCTAGTTTCTCACAGTTTGAGCAGTCGCGATCATTTGAAGCATGATTGTAGCATACTGAACAGCTGTGTGCTGTGGAGAATAATGGTCCGAGAGACCAAACTCGCCAAAGTTTGGTTCCATATGCACAAAATGACCCGGTAATGATCTTTTCAACATTGCCTCTTGCCATATATCAAAGAACTCGCCCATGATTTTATGTGACTTCTCCCATGACGAAATCGGTCTATATTCCATCTGCACAAGGAGAAACCAAGTTAATGATTTATGGTTGACTTACTTGGTATAAGTTTCTCATATCACCTTGTAGTTATTATATAATCTCAACCCACCAATTCAGAATGATCTAATCATCTTGGGTTTAAAAAAATAATTGAGGAAAAAAAAAACAAATCAAATACTCTGTATAGAATATTTGATTTGTTTTTTATTAAATACTACTCCCTCAGTCCCAAAATAAATGACCATTTTTATGTAGAGAATAAGGAGATGAATAAACATCCCTTTCCTCAGTTTACATTTTGACTAACTACTACTCCCTCTGTCCCAAAATAAATGACCATTTTTCATTTAAGGGACATTTGAAAATGATGATTTTTAGTAGAAAATATTGCATAAAAATCCTTGGTATTCACTTCCAAACTTTTAGTTTTGTAATGAATTATAAAAGAACAATTGGTGGGGGAAAAAAAACATTTAGAGATAGTTTTTTGAAGAAAAAATTGGGACAAAAAATGGTCATTCAATTTGGGACAGAAAAAAAAGAATTTGGGAGTAGTAAATAGGTACGGAACCTTAGAAATGCCAGGTAATTCAACCAATCTTCAAGACGGGGCTCCCTATGTATTGAGTTAATTGTGTCTAGTTCTGTAGAGTATAACACGCCTGGATGAGATGCACGGAAATAAAGAATTTATACAGAATAATTTCTGACAAAAAAAAAAAAGACATCTGCCCAAATACTCCCTCTCATTTTTACTGTCCACGGGACAAAAGTTCAAAGTTCTTAAATTCCTAAACAGAAGTCCCAGCAACCATTTCTAATATTGTGATTTACCATTGTCCCACTTTTTTTTTTTTTTTTTTTTTTTTTTATTTTATTTTATTTTTTTTTTTTTTTTTTTTTTTTTTTTTTTTTTTGAGGCTTGCCCATCTCGAGTCAAGCCCCTTTTTTTGTGTAAGTCAATTTACTAACAAGTTCTTCAAATTCTCTTAAATTCCCTTAAAATCCCCACCCCAGAGGCACCTAATATTAATTAGGGAGGGATTCTACCACTCTAACCACTGGGGGGAGTTACCATTGTCCCACTTATTTCAAGGTATTGGGAATTAAAAAGTATCAAGGTAATCAAGTTAAAAATTGACTTTTTTTTTGGTATAATGAGAAATTAAGTAATTAATATGTTCCTAAGTAGCCAAACAAATTGAGACGGCTAAAAAAAGGAAAGTCGGCCGACATATCTAAGACTGAGATTTTGGGACCCGGTGGTGGAGAAAATATCTAACCATGGAAGAGGGCATTCTTCTCCTTGGGAGGTAGGACTACCCTTATAGAGGCATGTCCTTCTAGTATCCCTATCAATTATCTTTTCATGTTTAGGGTTCCACTTCGGGTAGCGAATTGGATAGAGGGCATCATGTGTCATTTTGTGGGTTGGGGAGGAGAGGGGCATAAGGATCACTTAGTAGCTTGGGAGAAAGTTAGACGTCCTAAGGAGGTAGGGGGACTTCGACTCTGGAATTTGGTCTTTGGGGACATTTCTCTCATCGCTATATAGATGTGTCTTTTCTCTTTGGAAGCACATTCTCTTTGGCACAAGGTTATTAGTATGAGTTCCGAGTAATGGATGGGATGAAGGTATTTTAACATCTACCTCGATCTCATGCAAGTCCCTGAAAATTTATCTATTCTTGTCATCACCTTTTTAATCCTTGCATTCACTTTTGTGATGGAAATTGTAAGAGTGTTCTGTTTTGGGAGGACCATTGGATTGGTACTAATTCTCTATGTGTGTTTTCCCCTTGATTATTTCGAATTTCTCTTCAAAATGCTTCTAGGCAGTTTCTTGTTCAGGAAGGGAATAATATTCGGCCGAGATGGCGAAAGAGAGAACTTTAAGGATGGGCGTAACAATCTGGGAACTAATCGTTTTCTTGAAACTAATGAACAGGGCTACCCTGCCCTAACCTTATCGTTGAGAATTCAACCTTTTAGACAGAATCCAACCACACCGGAACGGATGTTACAAAGTTCTCCAGGGAGGTGATAGGAAGAGAAGACTGATTCCTTTGTGGCGCAAAATCAAACGCAATGGATTCCAGTATTCAGAAAGGCAGAAAAAAAGTCATGGAATTTTCATTTGACTCGTAATCTAAATCATTGAAAGTCATGGAATTTTCATTTGACTCGTAATCTAAATCATTGAGAATCTTAGTAGATGGTGGCTTAGCTTTATGTACTTCCAGCTCATAGAGTTTGGGAGCGTCATCATAAGAGGCTTTGGACTTTAGATCCTCAAGGTAGATTCACTTCTCGCTCACTCTTAAAGTCTCTCATTCAGGTCCAACACACAATTCATTTCCCATTGCATGATTTTATTTGGAAGTCCAAAGTTCCCTTGAAATTGAAAGTTTTTGCGAGGTCATTAGTGCTTAATTGTTTGAACACAGATGATATCTGACTACGGCGAAGCCCCTACAAGGCCGTGTCCCTAGCTTGCTTATTCTTTATGGGCTTTGAATTCTGACTAACTAACGGAAAAGGGGATTTGGCATGAATTTCCATTTCAAAACCTCTACCAACCCAATAGAGCCTTCCATTCACGGCATCAATGATGCTTTGAAGTTGCTTTGTGCATATTTCCGCTCTTTTTGCCCATGGCAATTCAGTAACTGAAAAAGTTGTCAGAAAAGGTGGCGAGAACCCATCCTATCATACATACCAATGTCCTTGAATTCCTTCTTAAAAAACTCATTCACCCAAACAAGTTTTTCTCGAACTCCTGATTACAAATAACAGGCTTACAGTATCTATGCCAAAGCCAAAGCTAGGCACATGAGCTATAATAGCTAGCTGCCTGGGAGAAACTGGGAGTGCAATCGAGTTCCATAATCCCTTCGCTTAAAGGAGAAAGAAGAAATGCTTCGACCAATGATAAATACTAATCCAGTCAACCCGCTTTTCACTAAACAATCTGTTAATATATATTTGAGTTAAATCTAAATGTCTCGCTTGCGTAACCATCTAACTTAGTGCTTTTGATAATTTGATTCTCCGACCCCTAAACAAACGCGATTAACCGTGACATACTCCTTTCATCCCAAAAAAAAAAAAATTGTCCCATTACATCGCAGGTATTTTAAGGATAATGCTTCACTTGCTTGTGGTCCAACTGAAAATGAGGCTATTTTTTGGGGACAAACAAAAAAGGAACCATTAATGAATTAAAGGAATGACAATCAAGTAAAACAGAAGTAATATCATCAGTCATGGCTTAATGGATTTTCCGACCAAGTTGACTTTAAAGGTTAAGGCTCATTAAACATTAGTAATCAGGACTTAATGTCTATAGCAAAACTCATGAGCCAATAATAAAATTCATTTTGCAAAACCATCAGATAGTTAAATGAGTAAAGTTCACTTCAAGAGTTATTGTAAAAGCACGGAGCATACACCAAAACAAAATAGGTATATAACAAGAGCTTAGTACCTCCATAACTATTCCTCTCAAATTTTCAGAGTTAATTGGAACCACTTTACCCACCCTCAACTGGAAGTCACCAAGTTGATATTGAAATCCCTAACATAAGTAAAACATGGGTCAGAAAACCATCAATGATAAACAATACTAAGCTGAGAAATTTGTCCAAGTTGTTACAAGTCAAGACCAAAAATTACATTTTTATTTTCCATTCAGATATAGAACTTGTTTGGATGCCCTTTCAAGCTTTTTTTATTAAAATCAATAAATAATTCCATCATGCTTAAGAAACAATTTCCACATGTACATAATTAAGTGTGAAAAAAAAAATAACTGAAATAAGGAGATCATATCCTCAAATAATCTGAAGTCCTGCACCGTTTGATGGTACTGAAAACTTTCTCTAACTATTTTCAACATAACATCACAATCTTATATCAGATTGTGTAGTCAGGTACCTGTGTTGCATATATATACAGAACTGGAACACCACCCAAGATAGATACTACTTGCACAACGGAAGATGGGACGAATCCCATTGTCCCCAATCCCCATAAGTCCCAAATAATGTGACAAATTGGTTGGTTAGTCAGTGCACACATTTGTCTGTAGAAGCCACATTTTAATAATTTACATGAATCATGCATTATTCAACAACACAAATCCTTAGTCACAGAATGATTTTGGGTCGGCTAACATGAATCGTGACATTATTATTTAGATTAAAATGTGTAGGGTTAATTCCACTGCCCAACCACACGGTTTGCACAAGTATCACTGGCCCCCACCGCCCGTGATTTGGGTTCGTCTCACTGTCTCCCTTTTGTCAATTTTCTTACAATAAAATGATTGTTTTACCATTAAATATCCTCAATGCAAAGTCCAAATACTACATTAGTCACTTTAACGAATTAGGGGTGAAATAGTCATTTGTCTAAATAAAGTTGACAAAAGGGGTAGTGATACTTCTCCAAACATCAGGGGTTGGCAGTGGACTTAACTCAAAATATGTATTTCAGGACCCCCCCACCCACACCTAGCACTACTTAATTGAAAAACCTTCTCACCCGTGACATCAGTTTCTAGCTTATAGTAAACAAAGGATATAACCCTGAGTCCATAACAAGAAAAAGTAGATATACCTAGTGAAATGACTAACCTCAAAATTAAGTGCGACTCTTGTTTTGTAAGACTGAAGTTTCTCCATTATAGTCTGAATTGTTGAATCAGCCTCAAGAACTAGCCGCTGACCACGTAGCACAAAGTAATACTTATTAGGCTGCTCAGGAAGAGAGATTCCCAAGAAGTCGCGAGGGAATTCAGTCGGGATCGTTTGGTCTGCAGCTCAATTAGACATATTTATAGTACACATTTAGAAAGTCAACTTACACAGACAACAAATGGAATATTGCTTGACCTGAAAGGAAAACCAATGAGCTTACAGAACTTCAAAAAATGGGTCAGTTGCGTTAAAAATTGGGTCCAAATACCAACGACAAAAACAAAGAAAAACACTTACGATTGCCAGGTTTAAGAGATTTGTACCTTTGAGCACAGGCCTATAGAAACTGAGTGTTGCTTTCCACTTTCCTTCCTTGACACCATTGATGCTCTCAACACACTGTGAAACTTCTGCCAGAATCGTACTGCTGACAGTCATTCCAGCATTCGGCTGCCAGTGCAAAACCCTAAAGAAAATGAACAAATCCCTTCTTTAGATATACTCCCTCCTTCCCGGAAAGTTTGTCTCACTTTGACATTTGCGGTCAACTCAAACGAACTTTGACCGTATATTTATGAAAATCTAAATATCCCTATGCGATTCTAAAAATTGCTATTGTTTCACTATTAGGAGTAATATCATTTAAAAAAAAATAGAATTGCATAGAAATATCTAGGTTTTTCATAAAATTATGATTAAAGTTCGATTGAGTTTTTGACCATAAAAATCAAAGTGAGACAAACTTTTGTGGGACGGAGGGAGGATTTTATTATTTTGGTTTGAACCATCCGAACATCACACTGGATGCCGACTAATCTGATTTGAGACGGATAGACCACAAAAGCCCTTCTTAATTACTGATTCAACAAAAACCAAGCTAGTTTCACTAAATTTTGATTTCTCCCACCATTAAATCGAATAAGAATATTTGCTAGTATAGTACACTTCAATTGAATTTCAAAATAGGGGGCATTTTGAATTGAACAAAATGCACTTGGTTAGAAATAAACATAAACAGTAACTATCCTTCCGTTGCCACAGTAATCAAATTCAAGGAAATGCTAATTGATTAGCTAAATGTAACTTAGGGTTTTGTTTGTTTACCATTTGATCGGCATGGTTGTCGGCGCGGTACGAAATGCGTATGAACAGAAGGGTTCTGTGCAGTCACGTCGTCGGTTACTTCTTTTCCTGCTAAATTGCATTCAACTCTTTCAGGCAAAAGTACCCGAGTTTTGTGTAGATTCAAAAGGGGTACATATAAAGAGGTTTATTCTCTCAAGGTCCCTCACCCCACTCTATACTCCATCTATCCCATCAATAAATCAATAGCTTCACGATTTTTCCTTCATACAAAATTAACGTGAATGATGAGTGGAAAAAGGGTTGCGAAAGAAAAGAAATGAGTTTGTAAGACAAATAAGACCCACAATTTAAATATGTGATAAAAAAAAATGAGTGAAATTGACAATTGAGGTCAATGATTCAAGTATGAAACGAAAAAAGCGATTGAGGTTGATAAGTGATGATGAACAACGGGCTGACTCGGCCCGCCTTTGTAACGGATCCGGTCCGGCCTACCTTCTCATGCCCACGGGACAAGCCCAGCCCTGCCGTTTTACTGGTGTATGGCCCGCACCGTTAGCCCGTGATTTTTTTCAAACGGATTTGGACGGATTTTCTCTTTATTTTTTTGAAAATTCAAAATATTATGTAACCGTTAGCCCGTGATTCTTTTCAAACGGACTTGGGCGGATTTTCTCTTTATTTTTTTGAAAATTCAAAATATTATGTAACTGTTAGCCCGGGATTTGAACTTGGGATCTATACATATGAAAGGTTAGAATAAACCATTGAACCAAGGCCTTGTTTGTGTCTATAATCATTTGTAATAATTCTTAATTAAACATGGTAAGACTTTTGCAATGTTAACCATTTATTTTGTTTTCATATTTATATATATTATAAATTACACTGTCAAAATCTTTTGCTTTTTTTTCTTTTTATAAATGTTGAAGGTTGGACAACCAATAAAAAAATGAATTTTAAAATATGGGCAGGCTTTGGCGGGTACGGGCTGGACGGGCCCAAAAAGCCCGCAGACTTGGGCCGACTCGTGAATGAAATGTATGACCCAGCCTGCCTCTTTTACACGGTCTGGCTTGGCATGCTCGGTGGCGGGCTGGGAGGACGGCGGGCTAGCGGACTGACGAGTCGGCCCGTGAATTTGGGCCCAAAATGTTCATCATCATTGACAAGTGGAGCCCACATTTTTTACCATTTTTAGAAAATGTGAAACATGTAATGAAGTGTTCTTTTGATTAACGGTGAAGATTAAATCGGGACAGAAAAATGATTTTTTACTAACAACTAGCCATTTAACTTTTTCCCTTCTAGTGGAAAACTAAGTTCTCAAAAAAAATAAAAATAAAAACTAGTACTCCACCATTGCATCATGACCCCTCGTATGAATTCGCCCCGGGTCCATAAAATATTATGAACAATGCATCTATCTTTTGCCCTCCAAGGGGGAGATTTCCCAAAACTCACAATTAGTTTATGATTTTTGAAAATGCCAAAAATGACAAAAATGTCCTTATTTTTCCAAAACCCTTAAAAAACGTATTCCTCCTTTAATATAGATACTAGTCTAGCCAGTAACCCGTTGATATTCGACGGGCATAATGAATCTAATAATTAAATATTATAAAAATAACATGGTAAAATTATATCTCTATGACTCAACCTGAAAATATTCAACAAAAGATTCTTAATATTCTTAGTAATAAAAATATTATACACATTTTGTCCCAAAGTAAGTAAGATTTCTATTTCGTCCTTTTTTACGTTCATCCTCGAGTAAAGTTTTAAAATGGAAAATAATGACAATTTTTGCCCTTATCATGCTTATAATTACAAAAAATCACAACATAACGTACATACTTCGTATTTTAATTAACTTGAATCATAAATGTTGTTTTTGATAATTAAGTCTTCAAGTCACTCAAACTGTTTGCCCACTTTTTTCCTTAATAAGCGTGCAATATGACTGCAACATTCTTATTTCAAAATGAAAGAAGTATCACTTAAAATATTAAACTATACAAATTATACCAAAAGCTAATTTACACTTTAATGGATGCACATAGTAGAGATAAATTTTGTATCACATAAACAAATATAGATTCAGAATTACCTCACAAAATATGATTCACTAAACATAAAAATGTTACTTATTCATGAATTGAGATTTTTAAACGTGATTATATCTTTTAGTAGTATATAAAAAACTAAATGCCTATAATACATTTTTTAATATAATAATATTTATATCCCAAAATGAATTATCAAAATATTTTAAATTTATCGTTAATCAAGAAAAAATTAAAAAAATAATTTAGTTTTTCATTTTGGGACGGAGTATACTTTTCCTAAAAAGAGACCTTGACAACGATGTAATGCTTAGGATCATATTTGATCAGTTTCATAAAAAAAAGGGGGAACATGTTTGATCAACACACAGTTTCTTTATCATCACCAAGTATCACTTAGTACACTTGATAGGAATTAGAAAATCATAAATACTCGTATCTTTTTTGTTGAGTATTTTATTAATCAAGCATTAAACAATCAAGAAGGCAGGCTCAAATGGCATACAAGACAATGTTTCTACTTTCTACCACCATCACATTCTTTCGGATGAAGTAGTTGAACCGCTGTAGTTTGAATTTATTACGTTTAAAAATATTTTGTTTGGATTTAAAAGCTAAAATTTGTGTTTATCAAAATCTAAAATAAAACTCTTCATTGAATGTGACACATGGCTGCTAATAATTGATGAACATAGAGCTGACTTGAAATTTCACGTGGCGAGTTGTATGGTCTTGAAATGTGTATGCTTTTATATATTATATAGATTGAATGACCATTATTGTCTCAAAATAAATGTTCTTTTAAATTTTTTGATTTTTTTTTTTTTCATAATTCATTATATTTTTACAAATTTAAAATTTTGAAAAGAATGTTTATTATTTTTTTCTAGTTTAAAATTAAATTTTTTAAAATGATTCTTAAATTTTGAAAAAAAATCATTCATTTTAGGATGAAGAGAATAATACAATTTAAACAAATTAATTTTTATTCAATAAAATAAACTAATCTAACAATCTAAAATCTAATATGGGGATAATGATAAGAGAAACCAGTGTATGCTCCAAGACAATGTTTCTACTTTCTACCACCATCACATTCTTTCGGATGAAGTAGTTGAACCGCTGTAGTTTGAATTTATTACGTTTAAAAATATTTTGTTTGAATTTAAAAGCTAAAATTTGTATTTAAATCAAAATCTAAAATAAAACTCTTAATTGAATGTGACACATGTCAGCTAATAATTGATGAACATAGAGCTGACTTGAAATTTCACGTGGCGAGCTGTATGGTCTTGAAATATTTCTGCTTTTACATATTATATTATATAGATACCCCTCACCTCACCCTATCTGGCGGCAGCATTCTCCAACAGCACCTCCCACCATCCCCTCTCCCTCTCTATCTCTCTCTCTCTCTCTCTCTCTCTTCATCTTCTTCTTTTACGTGTGCATTATTCAAATCAAACCTAATTCCTTTAGATTTGACTCTTCCCCTTCATAGACCGACGATTTTGGAGAGTAAATAGATGGGCGGTGTACTATTGATTATAGAGATTTGTATGATATGGATATTAAGCAAACCATATATTTGGCTCTTCATCTTCCTATATAGACCATATTTGAAACCAATCAAATAAATTATGGATATTTTCCGAAAAATATTTTTCCCATTTTTCGGTGTTAAACAAATACCGAAAAATGGGAAAAATATTTTCCAAAAAACGTTTTCCCCAAAACAAACGGAGCCTTATACTACGTATTTCGGGATACACATTTGCTTGAAAGTTATAACCAAGAAAATTAAATAAAAAATCTCTATATATATAAAGAGAGGATTGTCAAAATCCCTCCCAAATCAGGGGCATTTTAGTAATTTCACGCGGTGGCAAAATTGAAGTTTTAGTAACCTTGTATGACATGGCTGGCGCCGATTGGAGCTGAGTCTGGCGCGTGCCGTACACGCGCCGACAATGGCGCGTGTACGCGTCTGTTTTTTTTGTTTTTTTTTTTACAACGAGCCACGTGTCGAACTGTGATTGGCGAGTTTATTTCCAGATTTTCATTTTCCATCCCCTTTTTTCGACCTAAATTATTTTACAAAAAAAAAAAATTAAAAAAAAATTTACACCAAAATTCATAATTTTTTTTCCTCTTTAATTAGAGACTAATTTCATTTAATTTGGACAAAAAAAAAATACTCTTTTTTAAATATAAATTTCTTATTTATCCTTTCTTTCTTTATTTTTCTTTTTACTTTTTCAATATCTTATTTGTGAAAATTAATTAAATGTGAATTATATTTTTTTTATTATAAATGATTATAATAATAATCATAATTTTACTATTATGAATATTAGTACTGCTTCATTTGCCTCAAAAATTAATGTTTTTAATTTTAGTTCTTTCGTTTCAAATTTTGACATTAATTTTTTAAACATACTAAGTAATATTTTATAAAATATTCCTTGGGACGAATATAGTCATTTATTTTTTTACCCGAAGTAGTATTATTTTGTAAAAATTAATGTTTATAATGTTCATGTCAGAAAATAAATATTCATTTTTGAAACAAGTAATTCATTGAGTCAAAGGAAGCAATTTTTTTTTTGGATATAGAAAGTAGTATTAATTATGGGATGAAAGTAATATTCATTTTTGAATTGAAGGAATTTTGTTTTGTAAAAAAGTAGAATTTTTTTATATGTCAAAAAAAAATGAACATTGCTTCTTTCGTCTCAATGAACATTTTAAAAAATAATACTACTTAATTCGTCTAAATAATTAATGTACTATTTTGAGAAGAAGACACTAACATTATAAACATTAATTGCAGAGGCAAATTAAGTAGTATTATTTTTAAAAATGTTTGCTCATTTTTGAATTGAATTAATTTTTTTGGCCAATATAACAATGTATTTGGAAATGTTTAATGAAAAACTTTTACACCAAAAATCATAATTTTTTTTTATCTATACATATAGACTATTTTTATTTGAATTTGATTTGGACACAGAAAAAAAACCCCTCTTTTTTAAATATAAATTTCTTATCTTAATTATACTTTGCTAATTTTCCTTTTTAATTTTTCAATATCTTTTTAGTGAAAATGATTTAAGTGTGAAATAATTTTTTTAATGTTTATAATATTCGTGTCTTCGTTTCAGAAAATAATTACTTTTTGAGACAAGTAATTCATTGAGGCAAATGAAGCAATTTTTTTTTTTTGATATAGAAAGTAGTATTAATTATGGGATAAAAGTAATACTCCCTCCGTCCCACGTGAATACAAACTTATTTCCTTTTTGGTCCGTCCCACGTGAATACAAACTGTCCAAAATGGAAATAAATTTATTATTTTATATTCACCTTACCCCACCCACTCATTCTCTCTCTTCATTTTCTACCACACAATTTATTCAACCAACTCCACTCATTCTCTCTCTTCATTTCCTACCACACATTTTCATTATCTTAATAATATTTCTTAATAATTGTGCCCGGAAAAATGGTTTGTAATGACGTGGGACGGAGGGAGTATTCATTTTTGAATTGAAGGAATTTTTTTTTTGTAAAAAAGTAGAATTTTTTTATATGTCAAAAAAAAAAATGAACATTGCTTCTTTCGTCTCAATGAACATTTTAAAAAATAATGCTACTTTATTCGTCTAAAAAATTAATGTACTGTTTTGAGACAAAGACACTAACATTACAAACATTAATTGCAGAGGCGAATGAAGTAGTATTATTTTTAAAAATATTTGCTCATTTTTGAATTGAATTAATTTTTTTGGCCAATATAACAATGTATTTGAAAATGTATAATGAAAGACTTTTACAACAAAAATCATAAATTTTTTTTATCTATAAATATAGACTATTTTTATTTTATTTTGACACGGAAAAAAACCCCTCTTTTTTAAATATAAATTTCTTATCTTAATTATACTTTGTTAATTTTCCTTTTAAATTTTTCAATATCTTTTTAGTGAAAATGATTTAAGTGTGAAATATTTTTTTAATTAAAAATGATAATAATAATTTTACTAATCATAAAAATGAAGATATAAAATAAATTAAAAGTGATAGTGTATAGGATGATGAGTTGGAAGGGTGTTGAATGTGGGTTATTGGGATGTGGTAATATGATTATTGGGTTTATTTTAGTTCGATACATCAAATAATTTATTTTATTTTTTTAAAAAAAATCTTTGAAGCATAGTAAATAAAGTATTAATAAATTTGTCTACTTTTCTATTCGTCTCAAAAAATTTTGTACCTATAAAGACGAATACCGGGCTTGGAAATTATATTAGTTCGATATATCAAACAATTTATTTAGTTCGATTTTTCTAAATAAAAGTGCTGGTTTATATGATTTTGATTTTTCTTCTCAAAATTAAATAAGTTAAATTGAAAATAAATATCATTATTATGTTCTTGTCTATTTAAAAATAAATGATTGCTCAAAGTACCTTAGCTCTATTCTCATGTCAAAACGATATTATGTACCCAAATAACATGCCAAAATATTTGATTTTTTTTTTCCTTAATTACAAAAGTTCGGCCGGTACTGGCCAGTAGTGGCTGAACTTTTTCAAGAAGTTCGGCCACTACTGGCCGAACAGATCTATAATTTCGGTCAGTACTGGTCGAACCACCACAAACCCATAATTTGAAACAAATTGAACCAAAAAATTCTCAGCTTGAAACATTAATCGAACGAATTAAGCCATAGAAAGTAATTTTCGAATAAATTGAACCAAAATTAACTTATTTTACAATGTTTCTCTCTCTAAAAATTTCTGATTTTCTCTCATTCTCTCTCTAAAAATCTGATTTGGGGTTAATGTGGGTGGATGTGTGGGAATAAGGAAAAGGGGTATAAAAAGAAAGAGAAGGGTTTATTTTAATTTTTTGGGGTGAATTTAATGTTACGGCTTTACTCAACAATTTTAAGGGTCTATATAACAAGAGAGTTGTTATATAAACCCGTAAAATTGTTGAGTAAACCCGTATCGTTAAAATCACCCCAAAAATAAAAACAAACCCCCCACTTTTCCCTTTATACCCCACCCACACCCACACCCACCCACACCCACACTCACCCAATTAACTCTCATTTACTCCCTCCCTCTCACTCATCCTCACCCACAACCAAACCTAGAGAGAGAAAGAGAGACGTGAAATTGAAATTAGAGAGAGAACGCTGTGTGCGCAGAGAGAGAGAAGAGAGGAGAACGCTGAGAAGAGAGAGAGAGAAGAAAGAAGAAGAAGAAGCAAAACCTAGGTAGAAGAAGAAGAAGAACAACCCCAATTCAAGATTCAAGATGTCAAATCTAGGAAAATCAGGTAATTATTCTTTCTTCAATCTAAAATTACTTTATTTTTGTTTCATTTTGAGAGAATCTCATTGTGATTTTGTGAAAAATTTCGAAAATCTGGGTTTTGATGGGTTCGGCCACTACTAGCCGATTTATTACACAAATTCGGCCACACCCTACCGAAAAAACTCAAAATTTCGGCCACCCCCGGTCGAACCTGCTCAATTTTTCGGCCACCACCGGTCGAACCATAGCTATATTTCGGCCACCCCCGGCCGAACCTGCTAAATTTTTTCGGCCACTACTGGCAAATTTTTCCCCCAGCGATCACAAACAAGCGTCATTCGAGGAGCGGAATTACGGCTCCCGTTATTCGACCGACCGACTACGATGACAAACCCATGCTCTTTCCCCTTTTTACGCACCCATTCAAACATTATTTTTCGGTCTCGAAAAAACAAGGGCATTGTGAATTCTGGGGTGTAGTCTCGCAAAACGCTTTCAAAATCAACCGAGACATAGTTGTTGTCACCCAGGGAATACTGCAACAATTAAATAAAACAATAAGGGAGGTGTAAGCAGAAAAACAAAAGTTCAGCCAGTGGTGGTCGAATTTTCTTCGACGGTTCGGCTGGGTGTGGCCGAATAATTTCAAATTTTCGGTCAGTACTGACCGGAAAATTTCAAATTTTCGGCGAAGATCGACCGAAAAATAGCCCGGGAATTGGCAAACCGGGCTGATTTTTTTGAAATTTCAGGGTGTGGCCGAACCATAGCTATATTTCTAGGGGTGGCCGAACTGAATGAAATTCGGTCACTCGCCGAAGCAGACTACGAAACAGAAAATACATTTTTAACAAATTTAAATGGTTAGAAAAATTACATTATCATTCGATGGTAGAGCTGGAGCATCCATGATGAGCCTGCTAAATCTCTTGTCTTGGAACAAATGTGTATGAATTTTTTTTGATTTTTTTTTTTTGGGAGAGGAAGAGAAAGGTAAGGGAGGAGGGTAATTTTTTTGGAGTAAAAAAATAAAGAAAAAGTGAATAAGTAAAGAGGTGGTGAAAATTGATGAGGGAAGGAGGGGAAAGGTGGTGAAAATTGATGAGGGAGGGTGGGGAAGGTGGTGAAAATTGATGAGGGAGGGGGGAAGGTGGTGAAAATCAAATACGGGTTTACTCAACAATTTTACGGGTTTATTTAACATTAATAAATGAGGGTATAGATTTAGGGATATTTTTGTCATTTCACTCGATGGCGTTTTTGAAAAATTCAACTTACGGGTTTACTCAACAATTTTACGGGTTTATATAACAATTCTCTACTCCATCCGTCCCGTCCGACTTAGGACGTTTTGCCATTTTGGGCGTCCCATCCAACTTAGGACGGCCCAAAATGGAAAGTTTATATTACTTTTATATTAAATGGGACCCACTTGTCATACTCACAACAATAATCCCATCACTATTTATCTTACTCATTCTCTCTCCTATTTAATTTTTCACACTCACAACACATCCTCCACTCATTCTTTTTCCTAATATTATAATAGTATTCCTTAATTTTTGTGTCGAGAGTGAATGTCCTGAGTTGAACGGGTCGGAGGGAGTATAACAATTCTCTTTACTGATTCCATACACAGCTTGATAATCTCGGACAGAAGCAACGACCTATAAATTGCCTACAGAAATAAAATTCCAGCACGGAGTCACATGCCTGTTACTTCCTAACGTTACGATCCCTTTCTCAATTTACAAAACCCTGAAATCGCCGGTAGAACTAGGGCTCAGTTCGATCGCCGGTCTCTCCGCCGCCGGTCACAATTTTGATGGCGTCTGTGTATATTCCTGTGCAAAACTCCGAGGAGGAAGTTAGAGTCGCTCTCGACCAGCTCCCCCGTGATGCTACTGATATCCTCGACATCCTCAAGGCCGAACAAGCACCTTTGGATCTCTGGCTCATCATCGCGGTTCGTTCCTTTTTCTTTCAATGATTTTCGGCTATATGATTATTTCTATTCAATCTTGTTGGAAATTTGGCGATGTGAATTTTCATAGATACGATTGTTTTATGTGTACAGTTGTGCATACTTTAATCAATGCTACTTGGCTGTTATTAGGTATGGTGAAATTAAGCTTGAAATTTTGATGACATGTGAATTTGAGTCCTGCAGCTTAGAAAATTTGGTGATTAAGGAATTTTAGTGCTAGTTTTGTCTGAAATAGGGTTTAGATAGAATTTCAATTTATGCTATAGTTGTTACTTTTCTAAAGATTACTTTCTTAGGTGTCAGAGATCCACAGTAACTAGAAGAGAAAATATCAAGAGGCATTCGTTAGTTTCACAAACGATGTCCATTGACTTAACTTTGATTACAAAACTGTAGTTTGTTTTATTTTGCTAGAGGAATATCACCTTAACACCCCTTTACTAGAGTATGTATAAATTTAAGCATGCTATTGTTCATAAGTTGGTACCGAAGAAAAGACAAATAGTTTGTACATTCCAAAGTGCACTTATCAGAATCAGAATAGACCAATTATCAGTGTTTCGTTTATCAATCAGGGACAGGAAGAAGACTTTGCACTTGTATTTTTAAAGGGTGATTTAAATTTTGGGAGAAATTGTTAGCAAGATACATAATAAAGAATGTCAAATTTTATGTCGATAAGATTACTAAGATCCAAAGGTTAGCTACTTCCCGTAAAAAGAATTGTCCAAGGATCAGATTTCATGTAAAATGAAAAGATTATTGCCAGATTTGGCATAACTTCCACATTGGAAATTTTAGTATAAACCCAAAACAGGTCTCAAAAATCTTGTTACACGCTTAGAGGACTTAGTTTATGCTCAATTTCTATCTTCTAGAATTTCATCATAGGGCTTATTTGTTTTAGATCACAAGTATTCAAAATTTGAAACTATGAGCATGCTTACTCGAGTGAAAATCAAATTTTAATTTTCATCTATTTCAGTCTTTTCGATTTATGTCATAAAATAGACTACAATTTATTAGATTCCAAAATTCAATCATAGTAAGAATTTTAGGAAAACGATCAATAATATCAATTTGCAAGAACTAGTAATTTTTCATAATTTGGTCTAATTAAGTTGACCAAATATAGTCAAATCGAGACAGTTTTGTTGAATTACTTACCTTATTTTACCAATGTTTGTTGCTTTCTGCTATGACCTTTTCGACGTCAGTCCATGTGCTTTTCAATGGCTTCGTTGATGATTCTTTATCTCCGGTTAATTAGCGGTGAGGAGTAAACCACATGTTAACTCGCGGGAATACTCTTAATACATGGTTCATGGAGTCAAAATAACTTGTGCCCTTTTTGAGGTTGAGATGTTTGTTCTTCTTCTTTTGAGATCTAGAAGCAACTGCCGTGGGGGGGGGAGCCACCGAGATGTAGTAATTGATAATAAAAAAGGAAACACCACTTGTCCGCTTCTTTTTAACCGAGCATGACTTTTTAATTCACCTCCTGATTAAGGTTATCACAATTGTAACTGAAACTTGGGAGTTACACTTTGCAACCCTGTTAACTTCCTAACTCATTTGATTTTGGTTTGGATCGGGCCTAAGTGTGTCGGACCAACCACTATTTCCAATTTATGCATATGTATGTGTGTGTGTTTTAATTGCAATCCCGTGGGTATCACTGAGACCATAAAGATACCGATGTCCATGCAAATATATAGATACATACTTGCATTGATTTTAGGCTGGGCTTTAAAGCATGTTTAACTCACTGGTACCTTCCTTTTCTTTAGTTTATTCTTCAATATAATTGATGTGTGTCTCAATGCAGAGGGAGTACTTTAAACAAGGGAAAACCGAGCAATTTCGCCAGATTTTGGAAGAAGGTTCTAGTCCAGGTAAGCTCGTTCAACATAGGCATGTCACCTTTCTGTTGCCTGAGATCTTAGTTCAAAGATGAGTTGTATACTGATTCAATCCCTTCTGCATTGCAGAAATTGATGAATATTATGCTGATGTTAGATATGAAAGAATTGCCATCTTAAATGCTCTAGGGGCTTATTACAGCTACCTAGGGAAAATTGAGACTAAACAAAGAGAGAAGGAGGAACATTTCATTTTGGCAACACAGTACTATAACAAAGCATCCAGAATCGACATGCATGAACCTTCTACTTGGGTAGGCAAAGGTAAATACCATTCTCTGCCTTGTGTTAGTGAATACTCTGCTGAAAAATGATCTATAAGATGCTGTTTACAAACTGTAAGCATTGTAAAATCTATAGGCAATTGTGGCCCAGCTCGATAAAATACTGAGTGCGATGTTGCTGTAGTCTGTAGAACATATAACTCAATTCTGAGATACAAATTACAATGGATGTAAAATGTAAATTAATGAAGGCTGGTCACAAAGCAGACTGGGAAGTTGTGAAATTTAATGAAATTGTGTCAATGTAGATAATGATATGCATAACATGTGATTTTTTTCTAAGAATATCTTGAGGCTTTTAGAAGCACAACCTTGAGTGCAGGATGTCATTAATCTCATGGAACTGTTCATTAAAGGAAACAAATTGAGAAATAATCAAATTCGAAATTAGGAATAGCGACTTGGGAACACAATACTACAGGTAGTGGCGAAGTCAGGATTTTCCAAAAAGGGGGCCGTGATTGCTTTAGAGTTAAAATTATATTTTCAGTATTTAAACTTGACGCAAACAGAGGGCTGAAAATAATTCCATAATGCAAAATTTATCCAAAATAAAGAGGGTCAAACATCATAATAGTAGTATTTTCAATAATAGAAAGTATGTTTTTTAGAATGAAAGGTTCTGAAAAACACATTTCCAAAACTAAAGGGTGGCTCAAGTAAACCCCATGCCACTAGGGTTTGTTCACCATTGAAAAAAGGAAGTGCTTTAGCGTGATTTGAGATTATAGAAGAGAGAATGGTTAGTTTGGAGAATGGGCTGCCAAGAATTAATAATTGGTGCTATTTATTTTTTAATAAACGAAGAAATTTTATTTAAATTACAAATAGAAGAGAACAAGATGTCCTCCAATGATCAAAAAAAAAAAAAAAAAAAAAAAAAAAAGGAAATAGTGAAAATTACAAAGCAGACTAACAAACTACATGGACCAAACTACTGTGTAACGGATCTCCAATCTCTGCACAAATCTTTCATAGATAAGCCCCTACACGGGACGGTTTATGAAAGGAGTAAATGAGTCATGGAGTGCTGTTACTCATATTGTTCAGTTAATATATATATCCAAGGCCAAGATTCTTAACGTCCTCTTCGAAGTATCTTGTCCATTTTGGTGAAAGAAATTACACATGGACTGTGTAATTTCTTTTGAGCTGGCTTGTTTTTTTTTCTGCCTAGCCATCTGGTTTTTGGACACCCTTTGAGTGCCGAGTGCCGACTACTCTGGACTTGAGCTGGATAAGACGTCAAGGGCGGTGAAGCTCTCCATACCATATGTAACCTCATTCCCAAGGCACGAATCCGAGACCTTTGGTTAAACTGTAACAACCCCAACCAATTGAACTACGCATTTCTTTAGAGATGTTGCTTGTTTTAACAAGCTAAATTCCATCGTTTTAAAAAAAATCAAAAGACTCCCTTTTTTTTTGGGGGGAGCAGGGGAAGGTTAGGGGATTGGCGGTTGTCTCTTTAAGAGTTTCCTGGCCATTTGAATTCTGATGCTCATCAACTATTCCTTTTCACTCATTTTTCTGGTGATTATTTTTCTTGTCTCAAATGCATCCAGTTTTGTGGTCTTAGTTGCATAAAGGCTATCTGATTATTTGGAGGGACTGGATTAAAGCTCATACATGCAAATCTTGTTGCTCACAGGTCAGCTTTTACTGGGCAAGGGTGATGTAGAGCAGGCATTTGCTGCATTCAAGATCGTACTGGATGGAGATCGGGATAATGTTCCTGCTCTTCTTGGTCAGGTACATTCCTTTCTATAACTTAAATGTATATATGCAGTATAAATGTTCCCTCTTGACCTTGCTAATGCATATGGTTATAAAGATAAAAGAGGCATGGGGAATGGTGGGAAAGTACATATTTGAGATAAAATTGTGCTGCATATGTTTTGGCTCAGGTTTACCCAGTAAAGCTTGTGTTTTTTGGGGTCATTACTTGGCTTCTTTGAAGAGCTTATAGGAATATTTTGAGTATGTTTTCCGTTGCAAAAGTGGAGTGTGACTGGGCCCTACAACATGCATGAAAATTTATCTTAAAGCAATTTTAACTTTGCAAGATTATTGCTCTTGGCGCTTAGTAGCATCACATAATTGGTGAACTGTGTAGATTTCTTTGGAGTGAAGTTCTGTGTTGTCATTAAGCACTGGGGCGGGATGTACATGCTAGGATTGGTTGGTTGAACTCTTCACTGTTTCTCTGCTGTTTTTAGAAACTGGTTTAGTGACACAACTATATTTTTTGGTCTTTTAGCATAATTTGGTGTCTTATACTCTAATATTCACTATTGGTGCTGCAGGCTTGTGTCGAGTATAACCGTGGAAGATATTCTAACTCTTTGGAGCTATACAAGGTTTGTTTGTTGCCAACACCGCTCCTTTTGATATCCATATCTATTTACTCCCTCCATCGCAGAATAAATGTCGCACTTTCAATTTTGGTTCATCCCAAAGTAAATGTCGCATTTCTATATAAGGAAAGTGACTTAGTGCAATTTTAACATTGTACTAGTAATGTACAATCTAGTAAAGTACCTTCCTTAAAAACGTTAACAAGTCAACTGCGACATTTGTTACGGGCATAGTTGTTAAAGGCGACCGCCCGCCTCTCCCGCCTCGCCTTTTTGGCGCCTTGGGGGGTCGGTCGCCTCTTTGTAGCCAGGCAGATGCACGCCTTTCTTCACAAGGCATTCGTCTTGCTCGCCTTTTTGCCGCTCGCCTCTCGCATTTTTGCACTTTTTTTTTCTTTCTTTCTAGTCCCCTCTTCAAATTTTTATTTACTTTTGCATGATTTTGGAACTTGATTTCTTTTCTCGATAATCTTTAAGGGTTTAAGTTTATTTAACTTGCTTAAACTAGTACTTGTTTTGTTGATTTGAACTTCGTAATTTGATCCATGCTTCTTTTTTCTTAGAATTCTTACTTCTGAGGTTTGAATTATATTAGGATACTATTATATGCGGAATTGGGAAATTTATTTCATGCTTTATTCTTGTTCATCTTTATAATTATTGCACTGCTCTAGATCTGACTTGCTCACATCGGGTCATTTTTCTTGTTTTCCTGTTTGCTTTTATTTATGTCAACTTGATAAGAGAGCCTTGCAAGTATATCCTCAATGTCCGGGACCTGTAAGACTTGGCATAGGTCTTTGTCGTTACAAATTGGGTCAATACGAGAAGGCAAAGCAAGCATTTCGGCGTGTGCTGCAGGTAAGTCCATACTAAGCAGTTATTTGAATCAATTCCTGTGTACATTATTGAGGGGTAATGCCTGATTGTACTTGCCAAAAATTAATAATTGCAGTTGGATCCAGAAAATGTTGAAGCCCTTGTGGCCCTTGGAATCCTGGATCTGCAGAGCAGTGACGGTCAGTTCTATCAGAAATATACTTTCTAACATGTAAAAATATACTAAAAAATCCTCAAAACATTTGTAAGATCGTATTGTGATTATACCATATGGGTTAATTTATCTTATATTTGAATCTCTGAACAAGCAGACCATTTACGTCTTAGTCGATTTATTGACACTTCTATATGGACAGCTGCTGATATTAGGAAAGCAATGGAGAAGATGCAAAGGGCTTTCGAAATCTATCCGCATTGTGCAATGGCCCTTAATTATTTGGCAAATCATTTTTTCTTTACCGGTCAACATTTCCTAGTTGAGCAACTGACTGAGACAGCACTTAATGTAACCAGTCATGGACCAACTAAGGCACATTCTTATTATAATCTAGCACGGTCTTATCATAGCAAGGTATGGACATCATTTGTTTCATCTCATCTCATCTCATCTCATCTCATCTCATATATATATATATATATATATATTGTTTTTACATTTTTGAGCCACTTAATGCGTCAAAGAAAGTTATTTGGTGGGCAAACTGGATCAAGAATTTCCTTCCTATTCCAATCCATAACCTCCAATTCTCCATCATTCACTTTTTGGATTGCTACTTTTCTAGGACCCAACAATTCTTGTGATTAAGCATTTTTCTTTTTTCATTTTTTGCAAGGTTGAATCAAATCGTGCCTCTTAAAATACTTATTTTATGACTCATGTCTAAAACATGTGCCAGATAGAAGCTGATTATATAAAGGTTACAACATCATAAAGTTGTGTTTGTTACATGGATCTTCTCATTAAATCCTGAAGATATTGACCATTTCTGTTTTCTGCTGAGCTAGTAGGTCACAGCAGTGGCAAAGCCACACTATGTAGAAGGGGTCATTTGACCCCCTTATTTTTGGAAATTGTCATTTAGTACCTTCGTTTTTTTTTTTTTTAAAGTGCACTAAAAATAACCTTTTGTTCAATTTTGACCCCCTTAATGTTTGGAAAAAATTGTACTCCCTCCGTCCCAGACTAAGAGTCCTACATTGTTTTATTCCCAAAATGGCAAATAATGAATAATGTTTTGGACATTTATACCCCCTTCTTTTTGTAGAATCACAAAAAACCACTACTTACTACCCTATTTTTTATCCACTTCAATCATCAATAGTGTTTTTGGACAATTATGTCCTCAACCCACTTGCCATTGTGTACTCATTTCTTAGCGTTTTCTTAATAAGCGTGCAATCTCTTGGTAGGACTCTTAGGCCAGGACGGAGGGAGTTCTATGATTTCATTTTGACCCCCTTTTATGCCAATTATTTATATAATAAGTGTAATTTTTATCTCCAACTGATCTTGACCCCTTAGAATTATTTTTGGCTTCGCCACTGTGTCCCAGGAGGCCTACAACATAAGAAACTGGCTAGAGGTGGAGAGATTTGGGGGGGGGGTATAGCTAGGGTTCAAGTCCAACTTCTATAACATATCAATTAAAACACTACTGATCAGCGCTTATCATATTAACAGAGCTGCCTAAAGGCAACTTGTGGCTGCGGAATAAGACGTCCTAGCAACTTTAATAGGTAATGGGTTTAGCAAATGAAATATCAGCGGGCTGTGTATAGTAAAAAAGGAGATGGTGTTTTGTGAAACTCAAGACATGTCCTGAAAATAGAGCTTGTATTAACTCGATGTTAAATAATGGGTAAATTATAATTACACACAAATAAACAACACAATATTTGGAGTGATTCAAATACAAAAGATGCTATGTCAACTGCTAAGGCGGTTTTGGGTTTGACGGTGCACAACGTAATCACTTGGATATTCAGGAAGTATTTTAAGATTACACTCTTTACAGTTCTGCAAACAAAGTGCGAATCTTAACTTGATATTCTAATCGATGTGCTCCTTAGACTTTAGTGCGAATCTTAACTTGATATTCAGGAAGAATTTTTAGCTTGTGCGTGTAATCAATTAATTTAATGTGGGAAAAACATTCACTGCTTGGGGATTGTAGGCTGTGCATATAGGATGGATTGAAACTTGAATGCAAGAATATGCAAAGTGAATGATCAAGTCTTTAGTCTGGTTTTTTTGTGCAGTGATGATAATGGTCAACTTTCTTAATGCTCTTTGAAGTGGATTTATCATTAGTTAGAGCCATCAAAGAAGATGAATTCTAATTTTGATCTTCAAAATCTCCCGTTAAATGCTTGGATCTGTTGAAGCTTGGTTGGGATTGTGGAGTTTTGGCTTTGTCAGATATTGGGAGAATACATAACCTGCTTGCATTTAATGCATAGCAAAGGTACTCAGAAGGGAAACCTGCATGGTTTGACTACTAAAGGTGGTGTACTTTTTTTGCAAGTGTACGTCGTGATTGAGCAGTGCTGTGTTTGATTTCTTACTCAAGCTGGTGGGATGAGATAAGATTTTTCAGATTATTTTATTACATTGTCACATTCAACAAGGCCACTCAAAATTCCATTCTTCAATATTGGTAGATCTTAAGCTTCAAATTGGCGTGTTCTTAACGATTTTTGCTGCTGGTCTATTTCTACACAACCTGAAGTGAACCTTAATATAAAGACTTAATGCACTAATTATAGAAGATGAAAAAGTCATTATTTAGTCAAAAGGTCAATGGGATATACCAGATCAAGATGTTATTACATTTATTTCTTGATCATGTGGCTTTCTCCATATGACATAGGACTGTGATCACATTGACCACTATGGTAATGCAGGGCATTCTCCCCAGCTAATGGAAGAACTTAAAGAGATAACATCAGGCATTCTAATATATGTGGAGTACCTGCAAATTTAAAATTCCGACTATGCGAAATGTGCTTTTCCAATTTTTTTTCGATGTTGCTATATTTTCTAGTGCGTCTTCCTAACTTGTCAAGCTTCTGTTAGTAAATGAACATCAGAATCTTGTAACTGCTAATTCCTATTGATCTCTGTAGTTGTTGAAATGCTTTTTGTACTTTGTTGTAGGGTGATTACGAAAAAGCTGGGCTATACTATATGGCATCTGTAAAGGAAATCAATAAGCCACAAGAGTTTGTCTTACCTTACTATGGTACGTTGCTTCCCATTGTTTATGTTTTCTTCTATTATTATTGTTCTCTTATACTATGTGATTGTTAATGATACTTATTGTAACCACGCCACTTGATTTTTGCTTCATTAGCTTTATTTTCTTCCCTCCTATTCAAAGTTTTGCTTCGACATTGCTGTTATTCTTATCCTGACCTCTCATTTTACTTGTTCATACTGCTTATCTTTGCAGACACATTTTTGTACTGCAACTTTAAAATATAGCTTTTGAATGACTTTAAGACTTACCTACTCTAAGCATCTGCTCATTATCATTATGCTCACTATCTTAGTCGCTTAGGAGGCCAATATTCGAGTTACATACTTATTTCGTGTCTAACCTATAACCTTTTTGTTTTCGTCACTAAAGCTCTTCTTTTTTTCTTTTTTTTTTTCGTTTTAGCCACTAACGCCGTTAATTTTTAACCATGTAGTCCTTACGTCAATGGGTGCCCATTTCTTCGTTAAAACACGTTGACATGGCGTGGTGACGTCACATGTTTGCTTATTTGGCACATTATACTGTAAAAGTTAGCTGATGCGGAAGAATAAGGAGTGAAAATGTAAACTATTATACTATTGACCTAAAAAGACAGAAAATTAAGTGGTGAATTATACAAATTAATCACTGTATATTTTAAAGGTTAAATTATAAAAGATTAAAATTATTTCACCAAATTAACTGGCTCCAAAATGAAGATGGCAGACTCATCACCAAAATGTCGATCCATCATGTTCGGAAATAATTGGGTAAAATAACAAGCAGATATGTAGCGACTCGAAAAGAAAATCGAAGGGAGACTATGGTGTAAGCATCCTTTAGCCCGTATCGAAAACCGGACTCAAATTGAGTTTTTGTTTTGATGATATTTTGAGGATTTTGATCTATTATGTTGATGTTGAGGACAGGCCTCTTGTTGTTCTTGCTTGACGTAGTGCCCAGCAGAATGCCTTTGAGGATGTAGACGAGGGCGATGATGAGCATAAGAACAGGTCCGTGTGTTGAAGAGGAGACTTGAGGAGTCTGAGATCTCCTACTTGGGCCGAAGAGGCTAGACCCTCCTCGAGCTCATCATCTATTGTGGGATCTTGTTCCCATATTCTTCTCATAGATATATGGCTTGTGATGAACATGATAGAAATGAATCACATAACTTGTATCTCTCTTTGTTAAAAGAGGTATATGTCCTTGATGTTGGGGATTCGACTCGGAAAGAAGAGAATGGATGTATCGTTAAATGCGGGCTCACGATGGGGAGGATGTTGGTGTGCTTCCCATCAGGAAAAATTAATGAGGCCGAGCACGAGAATGCCTCGAAACCGTTGATGGGCTGATAATGAGTAGGAAAAGCGAGGTCCTTCTTTGAAAATGGGAGGACGGGTCCATCTCGACCGTTGAAGTGACTCGATTCCACGATGATAGGGTCATACATTTAAATCGAACTAACCCGTCCAATTAATCACGATCAAAGTCTAGTTCGAGCTTCATGATTAATATGCATTCTCACAGGAGAAGTACAAGATCTCTTACGTACTAAGAGGGCCGTCCCATAAGCGACCCGATTTTGAGCAACGGGAAGGTCGCCTTCCTAATAAGGGTAGTTCGAGTTCGGGATGAGGCTACCCCTATACTCTTTCATTTGTTATGGTTGGGAGGACCAACAATGTCATCTCCGTCACGTCTAAGTAACGAACACGATTAAAGCGAAATCTATCTAATAAAGAAGAGTACGCATCTTTGATGTTGAGAATGAGAGCCTCTTGTCGTTCTTCGTTCTTACTCAACTACGATAAGGAGGATGTTAGTATGTGTCCGTTAAAGGACATTGAGATGCTTGACGTAGTGGCTCAGGAGAATGCGAAATGCCCCTACGAGGTTGTAGATGAGGCAGCGATGATGAGCGAGAGAAAGGTCCTTGTTGAGACTTGAGAATGCAGATCTCTATGTCACTAAGGGGCATCTCGCTTTTTATTATAGCGATGAGGCTCGAAATGAGGCTTACCCTTAAACCAGCTTCATTTGTAATTTGTTTGGAGGAGCCTGAAGTCAATGCGTCTCACGTCTCCCGTCATTTCGTAGCGATTAGCTCGCTATTAAAGCACGGCCGAGTCAGTACATTCTGCGACTTCCTAAATGTTGTTGTTGCTTATGATTTGTGCACTAGCTCGAAATGAGGCTACCACTTAAACCAGCTTCATTTGTAATTTGTTTGGAGA